>VXBJ01007466.1:196248-303199 GCA_013400055.1 Nycticryphes semicollaris | reverse complement strand
TTTTCCAGATCGGAACAACTGTGGCTTGTTACCAAAATGCAGTATTCCCATCACTGTGAGCACCTTCTGGAGAGACTGAACAAGCAGCGGGAAGCCGGCTTTCTTTGCGACTGCACTGTCGTGATCGGTGAATGCCAGTTCAAAGCCCACAGAAACGTGCTCGCCTCTTTCAGCGAGTACTTCGGCGCGTTTTACAGAGACACATCTGACAATAACGTGGTTTTGGATCAGACTCAAGTGAAAGCCGATGGATTCCAAAAGCTCCTGGAATTTATTTACACGGGAAACTTAAACCTCGACAGGTAACATGCGCCGCTATTGAAGGGGGAAGAGAAGAGGGAAATAAACTTCGTCTTAAGGCAGTACTGGGGTGGTTTTTTTTGTTCTTTGTAATAAGTTCTGGAGGGAGGGACAGGTAATAGTGGGTGTGATGCCTGTTGACAACTTGAAGATCGTCTGTTTGTATGTTTAAAATCCCATATGGTGTGTGGGTTCCAAAACAAAGGTGTGTTGTCTGATACTTCCCTGATGGATAGTTTCACTAGTTCTTCCTCTGCGTTGGAAGGAATTAACAATCTCCTGTGACCACCGAGAGAGGGAAGCATAAATGTGTTCTATCTGAATTTGGTGTGAAGAAGTCTGTTTCTGTAGAGAACAGGCAGAAACTGTGGGTGCAATAGGGACTGAAGTCTGAGGAATCGTGGGCACAATTTAAAAAACCCTATTTTTATTACAATTTGCATGCTGTTACTTAAAATCTTGTATAGCAGCGTCCAAAATGAGTCAGAGAAAAAGGGTTTCCCCTCTTAGAGCATTGATTTTGTACACGTTGTGTTGCTTTGTGTAAAGTGAGGATTCTTTGCCTCTCTGTGAGGGAATGAAAGGCGTTATCCCTCATGAGGGATGGGTGGCAGCTTAAAATTACGTAGCCCAGAATTTCAACTCCTTTCTCCACGTGTGCTGTCAAATGCTTTTCAATAAAGCTTTCTTGCTGGTGATACCTGAAAAACTCCTGCCTGATAATTTAAATATGCAGAGGCAGGGTGTTCGTTTTGGTGGGTTTTTTTAAAATGGGTACAAGTATTAATGGTCACAGATGAGTGTTCAGGGCCCTGTGGTGAAGTTACTGACTGATACTTTGCAAATCACTCCTGAGCAGAAGCGTGCGACGTCCTCGGCGTCTGTCTGGGACCGGCAGCGGGAGAGTGTCTGGGTTCGTTCTGAGCAGTTAAGATCTCTGAAGGGCGAGGAAGGTGAAAGTACAGTTCTTAGCCCGGGGAGAACTGCTTGACTAAAGATGACACCTGCGGGTCTGCCCACGTCGTCTTGTGCTGGGTCCCTTTAGGTGACTGCTGCAGCTGTCGGCACGTTCTCTTGTCTTCTGTGGTGGTGGCTGCATGACTGACACCAGGAGGGTCTACTTTGAACTCAGTGCTAGTGTAATACAGGATGCTAAAACAGTTGTATTCATGTACAGAGAGTAACTGTGGCTCGTTATTTACCTTTTAATTATATTTACTATGTAATAGACCGTTAGAATGATGTTGTTTACCATTAAATCTCTTTAAAGTGCTGTAAATCCATAAATTCATTGGTGTTGCTGCATTTCCACGTTATTTTTTGTTTCTAAACATTGAGGCCTGTGTTGCAGGAGCTGAAAAATAGAGCGCAGTAGTTTAAATAAAGACTTCCTTGGTGCTGGTGTTGTCTGTGTGCAGCTGATACAGAATTAGGACTGTTTGCAAATCATTTTATAAAACAAGGTTAATACCTGCCTCACAGAAACGCTGCTTGTGAATTCCTTCAGAGTTTTGGCGGAAGGGTTATAGAACGGCAATTGATGCATTTTATTCTCCAGTGTTTTATTCCTTTGTGCTATGATTTCCGAGCCTTTTGGACCAAGGACCTCGCTGTCTGGCCTGACCAACTTATGATTGGACTTTTAACTTAAAAATTCCACAAAAGGCACGTCCTCAAAAATAACGTTCTGGGTTCTGTGGATCTGCAGAGCCCCCCGTAGGCTTCTGGTCGGGAGTCATTGTACTGGTGTCTTGCAGCGCTACAGCACAAAGAGGTTTGATCTTGCTTGTGTGTGTTCTCAAAGTTACATTTTCCGACAGGGTAACCCTTGTGTGCTGTCTGTGTTCCATAAAATTGATACAGAAGAATATTGTTACCCAAGTCTTGTTTCCTTGCAGCTGGAACGTTAAAGAAATTCACCAGGCTGCTGACTATCTCAAAGTAGAAGAAGTGGTCACTAAATGCAAAATCAAGATGGAAGACTTTGCTTTTATTGCCAATCCCTCTTCTACAGAGACATCTAGTATCACTGGAAATGTTGAAATGAATCAGCAGACTTGCCTTCTGACTCTCCGAGATTACAGTAATCGGGAGAAAGCAGATGCTGCTTCTGCAGAGTTGGTTCAACCACAGGCAAAGAAAACAGCTTTAGATAAGAAATCTCCAACCAAAAAGCGAAAGAAGAATTTCAGCTCCCCCCAAAACACACAGAATAAATCTGTACAATACCAGACCGATGTGACCGAGAACACGTCCATGGAAATGTTTTTGGATGCAAATAAGCTGGCCACCCAGATCACGGAACAGGCTGCCCAAGGCAGCGATAACTCCGAGCTGCAGCTGGCCTCTGTGGTGGAAAGCGAAACGTTGGCGGCGCAGGATATCCTAGTCCAGACTATTGCAGCAAAACAGAAACGGGGAAAGCCTCAGCAAAGCTGTGCGCTGAAGGAGCACTCGATGTCCAACATCACCAGCGACAAGAACACTTACCAGCTGGAGAGTTCAGGGGAAGAGCTTGACCAGAAGTACTCCAAAGCTAAGCCGGTGTGCAACACGTGTGGAAAAGTCTTCTCAGAAGCCAGTAGCCTCCGTCGACACATGAGAATACACAAAGGGGTGAAGCCGTACGTGTGTCAGCTCTGTGGGAAGGCCTTCACCCAGTGCAACCAGCTGAAAACACATGTAAGAACCCACACAGGTAAGCCACTGGCCTTGTCTCCTGGACTGCAGAGACCTCTCATCACAGCCTGTGAAGACAGGGCTAAAAAGGTCTCTTTGCATTCCCTTTTCTTCCTCTAGAAATTCTCTTTGCTGCTGATAGGCGTACAGGAATAGTACCTATAGCCCAGTAGCTTGAAATGTTTCAGCACTTTTCGGCATAAAAAAATCATAGTTTCTACTTTAAACAGCTAGAGAGGACTTTATTGGTCTGAGCATCTTGATTTCTGGAGAGACTCAGAAGAGCTGGCTACCCTTTAACTCTGTAGAGTGATAGGCTGCCAAAATCTCTTGCCAGCAGAACATGAAAAACTCACAGTACTTGGTACCAGAATTTCTGTTGCTTTTTTAAAAACTTCAAATCAAAGTCTGTTTGATAAGAAAACTGGGGGGAAACGCGATCTGGTGACAAGTAAGTCACTTCTCTCATATAGGGCCTTCAAAAAAGGTAGGGGAAGTGGCTGAATTACTACAGCATGTGGGGTTTTATGTAGTGAAACAGGTGACGGGGTTATGATCTCTGCAGTCAATAACGTGACCAGAAGTTTGTGTTGTGTCAAGAACTACTGAGCAAACCCCGAAAGAGAAATCAGTTACGAAAGCTTATCCATTAAGACAACATGTCTGACTTCAAAAAAAAGGTGAGGAACAGCAAATTGCTGGAGCCTGGGGAGATGTACGGGAGAAGTACTGGGCTTGTTGGTCTTTTGGTATGTTCTCCCCTGCAGAAGGAAGACTCGGTGCAGGGTTAGTTCATTCTTCAGGCTGACCTGGCGTAGCTGTTCTTCTGCTATTGCCTCTGCTGCTGTACTATACCAGTGAGCAGCACAGGGATCTGGTTTACGTAGTTTTACTCCTTTTGTGGCTGGCATTCAGAATTCTGAAGTAACGGTGAATCAGATTTTAATAAAATGTTTATTTTTGCTCCTTTTTCCCATTTGGAAAATTCTGAGCAGAGGCCAGCAGCGGAGCACTTGCCAGGAAGCTGTGAAGATGTAAAGAGGTGGAGTAGGATATGTTGAGATACAGGAGCAGGAGAACCCCTTGCTCTTCAATAACCAAGGGAGAGCCTTTCCAATATTGTCAGCCAGTGACTAACTGAAAACTGGTGGGTGAGACGGAGCTCGTGAGCAGTGTTCAGGGACAGTTTGCTGGTGGGGAGCCTCATCTGCACTTCCTGCCTTTGAGGGTACTGTACTGGGAGTTGTGGTGTGAGTAGGTAGGAAATTGCACAGCATTTCTTGCTAGATGGCAGGTGAGAGGTCTAATACTTTTTATTTTTGAGGTTTTCATGAAGATGACATACCTAAGAATTGTTGAGTTCTTCGTTTGATCGTGCAGTGCCACAGAAATGCAGAGACAGGCTCCTTTTTATATTGTCACAAAGAGTGTGGAGTCGCACGATAGGTTACATGAGACTGTATCAGCCCCTGAGAGAACACGGGCCGTCAGAGAAGCACCCGCAGTGTTCTCGTGAGCAGGTGCCAAGGAGAAATCAGCGAGCACTGGACTGGACATTGCAGACATTCCTGTTTGACAGGCAAGAAAAAGCAGATGATTTGCTGATTGGTCATCTTGGAATATTCAGAATTGGGAATAGACATAGCAGGCAAACAGTCTGAAAATGTAGTAGTAGCACTCTAAAAATGTGGGGAAAATGGCACTATTCAAAATATTACTACTTTTTTTCCCCCCCCCCAAAGGCAGTGTGTTCAAAAATAGTCTGTTATCCGCTGTATTCCTGGCACATTCCACTTCGGTGGACTTGGTGACAGGGTGTTTCAAGATGTTATTTGTGGGAAGTATTAGGACAGATGCCTGAGCTTTGGTCGGGTAATGGATTGAAAAGCAGGAAGGGTTTATCTTTTCACTAGGGGAGAAGCCATACAAATGTGAACTGTGCGACAAAGGCTTCGCTCAGAAGTGCCAGTTGGTTTTCCACAGTCGGATGCATCACGGAGAGGAGAAACCCTACAAATGCGATGTCTGCAACCTGCAGTTTGCGACTTCGAGCAACCTGAAGATTCACGCCAGGTAGGCAAGAGTCAAGAGCCTGCAAATGCTCTTCTGTGGGTTTCTTTAAACAGAGTAAAGTTGCTGCGGTGTGAGCAAGAGTTATACATTGAGGTAATTCGGTCATTTCTGCCCCTGTTCTGGTGGGTTTTCTCTTACGCTGTGTAACAGAATAATTACATCGGTGTACTTACTCATTAGGGAGGTGATTGGTGATTTGTGTGTCTTACAGCCTACTCACAGGTATCCTTACAGCAACGATGTGGGGGTTTGGTTTGGTTTGGTTATATTTTTAACTGCTTGCAGGAGCACAGAAGAGAGAGTCCCTTGATGGGGAGCGAACCAGAAGAGCTCTCACTGTTCACCTCTGTTAGCATTTTTTGGCAAGAGCAGGAACTACACTCCCGTGCTGGGAATCATCAGTTTGATCTTTCCATACACTCTGAGGTGGGAGGTGCTGACTCCTCCTGGTGCCTCTTACACGGGCAGGGCCTGTCGTTCGGTTCAGCTGCCGCTGAGATCATGGATGCGCTAATTCCTAGAATCAACAGACAGTGAATTGCTGGGAAAAACAGCTAATTCAAAACCAAACTCACAGGTGTTGGATTATATATGTAAATATATATTTTGGGGTTTTTTGTAGTTCACAGAACATTGGTGCAAGGAACTTCAGGGATAAAGTACTAATTGAGGGAAGTTACTTAGTGGTGGGTGTTGCTGCTCTTTCTGCCCAGAGGTCACAAAATCACAGAATCCCAGGGATTGGAAGGGACCTTGAAAGATCATCCAGTCCAGTCCCACTGCCAGAGCAGGAACACCCAGAGCAGGTCACACAGGAACGCGTCCAGGCGGGGTTTGAATGTCTCCAGAGAAGGAGACTCCACAACCTCTCTGGGCAGCCCCTTCCAGTGTTCCCTCACCCTCACTGGGAAGAAGTTTTTCCTCATATTTAAGTGGAACTTCTTATGTTCCAGCTTGTACCCATTGCCCCTTGTCCTATCATTGCCTGGCTCCATCCTCCTGGCACTCATCCTTGATGTATTTATGAACATTAATGCTGATGCCTGTGTTGGTTGGCAGGAAGCACAGCGGTGAGAAGCCCTACGTGTGCGATCGGTGCGGGCAGCGCTTTGCTCAGGCCAGCACCCTCACCTACCATGTGCGCCGGCACACGGGGGAGAAGCCCTACGTGTGTGACAGTTGTGGAAAAGCCTTTGCCGTCTCCAGTTCTCTCATCACCCATTCCCGAAAACACACAGGTACCGTGCGGGGTGAGGATGGGGCACCGTGGTACCGGAACAGGCCTGGGGAGGGAGGTCTGGCTGCCTTCAGAGGGGTTGGAATAGGTGATGAGCAGGGAATCTGTAGCTTGGGAGTTACCTCTGGAGTTGTCAGCCAGCTCCCTTCTCCTTTTCTTTCCCTTTGACTCCAGTTTTGGGAGTTCCTTCTCCCGTTGGACGTTACCTCTGTTCCTTTTTGATTTGGTCTTTCTGTGTGTTCCGGTTTCTGTATTGAAATAACAAACTCCTTGTGTTTCCTTTAGGAGAGAAGCCATATATCTGTGGCATTTGTGAAAAGAGTTTTATTTCCTCCGGAGAGCTCAACAAACATTTTCGGTCCCATACAGGTCAGTTTCCAGACAGGCTGCTTCCTGCACTATAAATAATACTCTGCCTTCACCCTTTTGCCTTTAAAATACACCCTCTTGTGCTGTACTTGAAAGTTGTAGTGTTTCTTAATTGATGTATCTCTTTTAACGTAATTTAAAGAAAATAGTTGTGATTTTTTTCTCCTAATTGCCTTTTTGAGGCTGGTATCTGCGTGGCAGAGAAGGTGTCAATGTACGATCATGGCTTTACTTCTAATGTTTGGGCTTTTTTGCTTTGTTTTAATCTATTATTCTGAAAACAGTTTTATTCTGAATACAGACACAGACAAACTAATAGTTACAAAGTTCTACTTCAAAATCCAACATTGAAATCTGTTACCCTACATCTTTAACTTTGTTTTCTTTCGATTCCAAGATTGTTCTAACTGCCACACTATGGTGGGTTTTTTTTTTTTTCAGGTGAAAGACCGTTTATCTGTGAAATGTGTGGAAATTCTTACACAGATATAAAAAACCTTAAGAAGCACAAAACAAAAGTTCACACGGGTGAGTTCCTTGTGCAAAGAAGGGTTAAGAAACTACATCAGCTGCTTCGTCTTCAGTGCTGAATAATTTATTTTTTTTTTATGTTTTTGTTGGTTTTGGGGTTTTTTTTTTTTTGTGCTCAGCCAGGCCTAAAATGAGCAAACAAAAGAATTTTGGGTAGTTTTGGTACTGCTCTCTTTAGAGCCAAAAGCTTCCGCTTCAGAGGTGCCCAAGCCTTTTAAAGCATAAAATACATGCTTTAAAGTAGACTCAAGATACATTTTCAAGCTCTGGCATTGCTGCAGCAAACGTGTGTTGAGCCACATAGAAGTGTTTTGCTGCTGACAAGAATTTCTGTAGATGAATGTTTACTTTCTTGTCCTAGCAGCTTGTGAGAGCCTCCCAGGTGAGGGCACAGTCCGAATTGGAGGAAACTTTTTTTTCCTCTTCTGAATACATGAAAGGAATACGTCTTTATGAGGGTAGTAACTGAGGTGAACAGGGCATACTGGTGACAAGAATCGCTTTACACCTTGAAGGCGTGAGTATTTTTAATGCAACAGTGAAAGATTTGCTTATAGATGTGGTCAATGTTAATCCAAGTCTGAGCTGGATTAGCCAAGCCCAGACAGGTGGCAAAACGTTCCCCGCTGCCGTTACGGCTCTAGAAAAGACTTTTCAAATACATTCAAATTCTTCCTGATCATCTAGAATAAGAAGTAATTTGAGGTGTATTACTTGCCTGTGGTACAAAGCACGGAGGTGTTCAGATGCCCGGCCTCTTTCAACGCTGGCTCCGTGCACCTCACTCTCTCTCCATCTTTCAGTGTGTTAATTGTCATTGCCTTGTCTCTCTCGTATGAAAAGGGAATAACAGGTGTCTGTGTATGTCTGGATTGGGACAGGTGGGACAGGTGAAGGAGGGGACGAGAAAACAAGAGTCTTTGAATGTCAAAAGCTTGAGAAGGCCCCAGTTGGAAGCAAGAGTGAGGGGAGAAGAGCAGCAGCGAGCGGGGAGAGGGGCCGGTAGAGCCCCAGGGTGGGAGCTGGGATTGCTGCTGGGGCAGGTCAGCTCACGGAGAGACAGTAGTGCTTCACCAGTGAAATAAGAGGCTTGAGAGCACACTTTGATAGAGGAAGGGTCAAATATCCAATGTGGCTTAATCAGAAAGCAGTGGGAGACTGCATTCAGACAGGACAGCAATGTGGAATCCGTTAGTAGTGATTTCAATCAAGAACAGAAAATTCTCAAGTGACTGGAATAAAAACTGTAACGGCTCTGGCTGGAATGGAGTTAACAAACATTTTCTTCCCAAGAAGTTTACAGATACGTGAGATATTGTATGTTGTTATCTCAGTTAAAAAAGGATGCTTGGATGTGGCTGTGGTTCTTAGATTTCCTGGGGTGGAAAATCTCAAGGAAACCTTCATAATTACATTTTCTCCAAGACTCCGTTGCTCACTGTGATATTAAGGATTTGTTATCTATCATGCCAAGCAGAGAGGGAGTTGCAGTGCCTTATTGGTTCGTTTTGAGGCTACAAGCAGCAGAGGATGTGATTCTCAGTGCTTACATCATATTTACAGCTCGTTCTGGTTTCACAGCACACTGAAGCCACCGGGAGCCCAGCTGCCCGGGCAGGTTTTGACACACCAAGTGTGTCCTTTCACAGGCAGTTGAAAGGGAATTTGCAGAATTGCCCAGCAGCTTTTGAGCATTTATTTGTTTATGTTTGTTTCCCCAGGATCTGAAACTCCCCCTGATTCTCATGCACTTGATCATTCTTTCAACGACCAAGAATCCATTCAGGGTCAGAAAAGTCCTTTATCGGAGTCCATAGATGTGAAACCCTCTGAAATGTCTTTAGCGCTTCCTCTTCCCATCGGCACCGAAGACCATCAGATGCTGCTTCCCGTGACAGGGAGTCAGTCTCCTTCATCAGAAACGTTATTAAGATCTGCTGTGACTGGATATTCAGAACCTCAGTTTATTTTCTTACAGCAGTTATACTGACGGTGCAGTGCAGAGCCAGCCAGGTGATTGGGTAAGACGTAATCAAGCAAGCAGTCACACACTTTCAGATTTGGACTTGTTCTTTTGGTTTTTTAATCCTCTGTGTCAAGGCATTTCCATCGTGCAGCGCTGTCTTTTGGGTTTTGTTGAATTGTGCTAATCTACAATCAATTTTCTATTTGCAATTCGCGCTGATTTCCAGGAGATGATTCCTTTTCAAGCAACACCTGCCTTAAGGATTCTCTGTTCAAATATGTTTGTGTATTCTGGAGATCTCCTCCCGGGTTGCTGCTGATCTGATGTGTCACAGTGGCGTTTGAGAGCAGACACTTTAAGCCATATTTGATAGTTTAAGAGCATTAACCTGGAGCCGGGAGGGGAAAATCACAGTTTGCCTGTGCTCCTGCATTCCGAGGTGGTACGAGGGCAGATGGTGGAAGGCAGCCCAGTGCTCTGGTGAGGCCCTCACAAAGAATCACTGCCAGAAGTAGCTGTCTGCAGCTGAGGGAAAGGAAGTTTTGTGTCTTATTTTCCTGAGAAGGCAAGTGAAGGAGGGTTATGGGGTTTTTTTTCTGTAGTGTGGTAAGTCAGAGGTTTCTAATGGCATAGATACGACTGGGTTATTCTTCCCAACGAGTCACTTTTGGGGGTTTTAAGTGAATCCAACGTTGTTGTAGCTCATCCCAGATTTATTTTCCACATCCTTAAAATGCCCAGGCTTTGACACAAACAGCAACACTTGCTCAGAAGGAAAGCTGGAACGGGCACGTTGGAGGCGAGACAAAAAGATGCAATGACTTAATTGTGAGGCAGGAATCATAACCCTTTTTTTTTCTTTTTTACAGTAGTGTTTCTCCTTGTGCTAGGCAATAGGTACAAAAGAGGAAATAAATCCTGCCCTTCACTGTGAAAATAATAAGCAAACGCTACATGAAAGGGCATTAAGGAAGAATAAATACAACAGAGCAGATTGACGCTCTTCCAGACAAGGTTTTGTTGGAGAACGACTGCTTTGTTTTAATTGAAGTATTTCTGTGTTGCTTTGCTTCTCATGTCACTTGTCCACGGTAACTGCACAAACCTGGTACCTAGCAAGACTCATGTAAAGGTATGTTTTATTACTAGCAATGTCAATTTTTAAAAAAGCAACATTTTTAGTGTCTTGGTAGGGTCATTAAGGACTAGTTGACAGTAGGAGTACTTTTATACTCTGTTTTGCCAGTTTGTGCCATTAACATAATGTAAGCATTATTTAAGTAATCATCAAATAGTAAGGAAAGAGTCATCATACTGTACCAACAATGCATTTATAGCTATTATTTGTTGGTTATTTACTTGGTGCTAGCATTTTATTTCCACTGATGCCTTGTGTCCAGACACTGATAAATAGAAGAACACAGGAGATACCTCTTAACTGATTCTGTTCTACGTGGAGTAATAATTAATCTGCACCTTAATTAAACAGACTTGTGAAAATTTTCTTGGAGGATTTCATTTAAATATTCTGCAAATGGTCCCTTGACTCCTGAGCATGACTATTTATTCTTTTTTTCCCCTCCTCCTACGTGTTTGTACTTGGAAGGTCATAGACCTTTTGCTGCTCGGTGTTGATCATCTTAGTAGGTGGCATGTTCAAAACTGCTTCTTGATCATCTTTTGTGCTTTAATATATGGCCAATTCGTGAGAGACTCTGCCAGAGAGAGCAAGGAGCTCTCTGTGCAGGCTCCTCTAACTGTCCAGTGAAGCTGATTATTCCCCCACCTCCCCGACTTTGATTTCCTTTGCTTCTCTGTGCCATGGCTGGAGCTGATGTCCTTCATAACGCTGGCAAAGGACAAATGGATGAAGTTCTCCGTTTGGTTTACTTTTGGCCGTTTGTTTGGCGTTTCCCCTTTTCCTCCCCCATCTTCTCTTTTAGCTTGTGTTCATGTAGCACCTGAAGGATTCCTTGGCCTTGCCCTTGAAGACTGAAGAACCACAAAGATCGGGATCTTGACTCTGTGTTAAACAAACTGAACTGGTGTAGCATGTCCTAAGGTTCTTCTTTACTTTTCTCTCTGAAAACAGCAGAAGTCTTGGGATAGATGTAGGCTTAGTCACGAATGCTGAGAAAGGACAACACTGTACAGTTGATAAATTTCATATTTAAACAGCTTTGGAAGACAACCTAACGATACGCTGCTGATACTTGAGGAAAAGTACCTGAAGATGAACGTAGCCAGGATAAATGACTGCAAGAGAGAACTAGTTCTGGAAAAAATAATAAAAGAAAAAAAAATCACATTCCTACATAGAAAATGCATTCCATAACAATGTTTGTTTGGACTGGTTTTATATTTCTAAAATTATAGCTTATTACTGTATTCTTAGATTTCAGACTTTTTTAAAAAATACAGTGCTTAGATTTATACAGGATTTGTTTAGATACTTATAACAGTAACACTTGTTTTATTAGTCATTTAGTTTTCTTTATAGACAAGAAGATAATCGTTATTTTTTACAAGACAACAGTTTTAACCTTTCTTAATAGAATACACAGACTTATAGTTTTGTCTTGAAGCAATAATTTAGTGACCTGCACTCTTGAGTCCCCATCTGAGAGTCTTGATTTTTATCCTCACCTTTTGTGAAGATATCTCAGCTGCTGAGGTATGATCTCTATGAACTGTATTCATTTACTAGAATATAGATTTTAAAGATATATATATATATTAAAAAAAAAAGAATTGTAGGTGTTTTCAGGCTGAGTGCTGCAGGACCTGAAGAAGCAGGTCTGGGCTGTACCTTTTGTCATTAGATGCATGAAAACCAGCTGGACATCTAATTCCTAGGATTCTGAGGTCATTTTGGAGGTACAAGGTTTATAAGAGGATCAATGGTTTCTGATAGGGGTTCGCATGGGGAAGCATGGAATTGTTTTAGGCAGACATCTCCTTCTTGAGACCTACCTGCAAAACAAAAGGTAAAATTTGAATATATTCCATTAACAGTAATTTAGAGAAAAGGACATGATTTGTCACACTGTTGTTTCAGGACCCGTTTCAGTCGATTTTGCACCAAAGTCGGTGCAAGTTCTGCCCGAGTAGGTTATTCTGCATCTAGAAATTTCTTAATTGGCTCTTCAGGCAAGAATAGTTCCTTGTATGACACTGACTTCCAGGTGCCTGCCAAGATGTGGGCACAAAGCATGACGACTTTTCTGGAATCATGTGTTTCAAAACCAACTTCATTCAAGCGTGGACAAGTGAAGGATTTCAGGGCTGTGATCTCGAAGAGGGCTATCGATAAGCCTTGCAGAATTAAGTTCAGATAAGGACTAATAATTGATTTTTTTGGGGGTTAAATTATTTTTAAAATATCTTTCATGTATATACAGTTTTTCCTCTGTTATTTGTATATAGCTCAACTCTCAATTTTATAATCCCCTGGGAGGGGAGGGAGTTGTACATATTTAGCCTGAAGTGGTTTATGTTAGACTTTAATAAACTTGTTTTGTAATTTTCCCCCTCACCTTGTGTCTCCTGTTTCTAACTGCAAGGGGTAGAACAAAAGGAGGAGGGACGTGGTGTAAGGTAACCCCCGTTGGAGGGACGCAGGGTGGCCCTTCGCCCAGCGCGGTGACACAGCAGGGATTGGCAGTACGTGTTTACTCTGATCTTTGCATTGCTTTTTTTTTCCACAGAGAAAACATTGTGGGTGTGTTCAAACTAAATTAAAAACTTTTTTAAAATACAATCCTGGATAATGACTCTTAGGTTAATCCTGGTTTTTATTTGGTTGGTTTGGGGGTTAGTTTTGGGTTGGGTTTTTTTCAGAGTGCTTTGAAAAGACGTACTTTCAGAAGCTGTATCTTCACTTATGTTTACTAGATTCTTTCATTCTACGGAAGGAGGTACGGTGGGGAGAGCACAGGGTAGGACTTAGGGGACCTGCCTTGTACTGCTGTCCTGCTGGATCACTTGTCTTCCTTCCCTTTAAATTGAGGCAAAAAAATGCTTCCTTTTAGCAAAGTACTGTGAGTTCTGGAAGCTGAAAGGATGGTTTGCAGAGCAGGATTAGGCTTGTGTTTGCTGCTGGAATAACTTACTGGGAAGACCATGGCAAGATTTTCTAGCCTATGTAAATTCTGTCATTCCAAAGAACACAAGACACAGTTTTCAAGAATTTCAAGGTTTGGCTTTCAGAGAAATGAAATCATTAAATGCCTCCGGCGTGGGCCTCTAAGCAGTACAGGATTCTGCATAAATAATTAATTTAAGTTGCAGGAAGCTGTTTATACCTAATTCAGTGAGAATAACTCTGCAGCCCTCTCTTACAAAGAAATATCAAAGAAAACTATAACACATGAGCTATTTTTCTGGATATTGTCAATAACTTGGAGCGCTCTTTTGGGCCAAGCATCTTGCTGTTAAACAAGGTTTCAGAGAGAGTCAAAATATTTCAAAGCCATACACTAGCAATTCAGGAAGTAGATGCTGTTTGTCCTGTCACATTTTGTGTATGATATTGTTGCTGTCTTGCCACATCCACTAAAAATAAAACACTGCTTTTGGTAGAGTTGGATTTCAGTCCCTCAGCAGGTTAACAAAAATCATTCCTATACAAGTCAATTAAGACTTAATTTGGGCAATGAAATTAGCCTGAACTTCATATACAGAAAGAATCAGTCACAATCTCTGTGTCCTCAACTTGTGTTGTCACGGCTCTGTTCTTCTATGTGACAGTTGTTAAAATACAGGCTCCTCTCTGGATTGGGGGTTTTCTCAATGTGGTCTCTGGGCTTTGTGCTCAACAAGAAGATGGTGGGTTCAGGTGTCCCTGTGCAGGCCACAGAGATAACTCACTTCTGCTCTCCCCTTACCTTTGGGCGGTCACGTCTGTTACGCTGTGAAGAGAAGATGGAGGAACTTTTGGCCTGGAGGGCAGAGAAGACTTGATATGTCTTAAATACTGTCTGGAGCAGGCACAAAGGCTGAGGGGGCAGAGAGCGAGCCAGCTCCCTGTCAACTTGTGTGTAGCAGAACAACCACACCTGCTCTGGGAGCTTACCTCTGAGACCTCTGGTGATACTAGAGCGCTTTTTGGACCAACAGAGCCTGACTAATTTGTGGTTAGGGAGAGAAAAGTAATTCCAATGCTTAGAACAGCTATCTACTGCTGGTGAGGGGTATCCATCCGCCTCCCTGTCCATACGCTACCACTCTCATAATACGGGATCAGAACATCAGCAGGTGCATTGCTACTTCTTAGGTGTTCTTGAAATCACTCTCTTACCTTTTCCCCCTCATACTTTGGTCTGGTAGGTCTTTTGCCTGCGTGCACATACACTCAAGGGTTATTCTGTGACCTATTCTATACTAATTCTGAACAGACACTTTGAGAGGTGTACAAGGTTGCACTAGTGAAAGCCCTTGAGCAAACCACAGCTCTCTGGTGACTTCTTCTGTTAAGGAGCATCAATCAAGTCACCACTACAGCTACAAGCAGGAAACAAGCTGAGTGATTCCCAAACTTCTCAGTCTGTATCCAAACCATTAAACGTCTGTGGTCATACTCCCATGTAGCAGTTGCCACATGGCTGTAATGATAGAAATGTTTTTAAGGTGGTTTCCAAGAGACAGGAAGAAATAATGAAACCAAGTTTGGTGGTTTTCATTTGTAGTGTGAGAAGCAAGTACATGCTGCAAGTGAATCGAAATACCCTTTATATAGCAGTAAATGAGGTTCAGTAGATTTAAAGTTCCAGCATTAGAGTGGCTGAATGCTTAAGTTCATCTGACTTGGTTAAATAAATAAAAAGCCACTCTTAGGTAAAGCTCAAAAGCACACCATGATGAAGGCAAAGGCAATAGTATCTAGAGCACAGGAGCAACAAATGGGTTTACCCAAACCTCTCTCAGCTTCAGCAGGAGCCTTGTCCTGCTGCGCATCTGCTTTGCCGTCCAGCGAAACTGCTGCCCATCAGCAGCCCTGGGTGTAAGTGTCTGGGGGTTTGATGTGCTGTGCCAAGCTCCAGCCTGCGGGGATGCCGGGATGTTACCTGTGGGCTCTCCCAGCTACGTGGAAGCCAGGCTGCAGCCCACAGCCCAGGAAGGGCAGCATCAGCTCTTCCTCTGCAGCTGCCGCGTGGAAGAGGAACCCCGTGTTCCTGATGCTCAACCTGTAGGCTCTGCTGCTGCTCTGAACCAGCCCCTCAGCTTTTTAAAAATAAGAAACACGTGATAAAAATCCTGATCTGAGAAGGTCTTCTATTTAGAGCAAGGTGGTTCAGCCACCTGGAGTTCTAGTCACACCTCTGGTCAGTGGTTTCTGCTCCCTGTGAGTGGTCCTGGTGCTCTGTGCTGTGGTGAAAATGTTTTCCTCTTAGCATCTTATTCTATTAAATTCATCTGTCACCTTGGATCCCTGGAACTACATCTGGTCGTGGTGGTGAGGCAAAGGAGATAGTGTGCAACCGAAACAGCTCCAGCAAAATGAATGCATTTCCACATCAATGAGCTTTTAATAGCTTTTTTAGCAACAAATTTTAAGGTCACTGGTTCGGTATTTGATCTCTAATGCCACTACAAGTGTTTTTAGATTCCTTCTAGACTACAGACCCTGAGGGAAAAACATGCAGCACGTTGGGTGGGTGCTGATAGAAACCCGGCAGGAAAACTTCAAGCAGGCGGAGCCCGTTGAGCTGCCACCTCACTCACAAGTGCTCTGACACCGTGGCAATTGCCAAGCTGGCGTTGGCCTCTTTGTTCAGCACCTCCCCGCAGCTGGGTGTCCAATAGTAGTGCTTCTTAAGGCCGTGGGAGAGCTCTGCCAGGTGGACCTGCCCGTCCGCTTCATAGGGCTCCACGTCTGTACGACTGGGTTTCAGGCGGCCCGTCTCAATTAATTCTGAAAATGCCTGAAATGAGTAAAAAAAAAAAAAAAGACAAGAAAGACAAGAACCTGACATGTAATATTTCGCTTTGACTGCAGTGAAGGCTCTAGAAGGTAACTCACAGTGGGAGAGTACTCGATCATTTCAGTACGCTGACACCCAGTGGGTCTCACTGCAGCCCCACCTCAGTGTTACTGTTTTAAAACACCAACAGAGGAAATGAAGTGTCTTGCTCAGGAATTGCTGTAGTAATCCCAAAGACTGTAAAAACAGAGCAAACTAACAAAACCCAACCCTCTTAGAAGAGTTCAGGAGCGAACACTTACTATACAGGCGGCTTCATCAAATTTGTTCCCCCAAATGTAAATATAGGAGAGTTCCATGTTTGTTTTCATTGCACCTGCAAGAGCTGCAAGTCCTTTGCCACTTATATTGTTGCTTACTACTGACAACCTAAAAACCAGAGAAAATAGTTAGGCAAACATGTGACAAACCACAGAATATCCACGTCTTAGTTAAAACTAAGAGATTTAGTCTTATTTTGTATTTTATCATCAGCTATTATTGTGTATCACATCCTGTACGTAGCCTGACATTTTGTGTTTGTTATTAATAATGGGATTTTTTTATTTGTTTCAAGCTCTGTCCTACTCTAAAATCTTTTCCGGGTCGCTAAAGGCAGTTTGGACTATGGACTTGGGGTATTTCTCGAGGTGCTGCCATGCCTGGTGCAGCCAGGTTCCTCACTACGGCAGGCAGGGCCAGCGGTTTTACTGCCTGGTGGCCAGGCCTCACCTCTCCTCTGCTCTGAGGCCTTGGTGTTTATCCAGGCTAAGCTTTGATCTTTGTGGAGTGGCAGTTATTTTTATGTTGGCGAAACTGGAAGGCTTTCAGAGGCACCTTGCAGCAGCCACCTCCTCAGTCTGCTACTTAAAAACGAATGGCTTCAGGTAACACCTTTGATCAGCATTTAACATCCTGCCGGCTACAAAATACAGCCGGGTGGGGAGATCACAGCTCTTTTGGGTTCACCCGGAAGGAAAGGGAGGATGTTCTTAAGTGTTGAAGATCAGAATCAACAAATGTAGTGCCTTATCCTTGCACGGAGACTCATCATCTCTTGGTCTGTTCTCCTTGGTGCGCCACAGATCTTTTACGCGTTAAAGACGCAGAAAGAACTAACAAGATCTAATTACCTTCCCCCACTCCCCTCCTCCCACCCTTAGAATGACTGTAAAAGCTGTGAATCACATCTAAGATGAACCGCTACAGAACTGATCTAAGCGTCAACCCCAAAACCCCCTGAAATAGAAGAAAAAGCACATCTCAGGCCACGCAGCAATGGACATAAGATGAATAAAAGAAAAAAAAAGAAAGTACAAGGCAAAAGGGATGAAATGAGTTACTTGTAACCCTGGCAGCCTGGGAAGGTGAACATGAGGCGTTGGAACATGGGACTGAATGGCACCGCTCAGCCTTCTCTTCTACTCCTTCAGTGAAGCTACAGGGGACTTCATTCGGTCACCGAAGTAACTCAAAGTCTGAGTTTCTTGTGTTCCGAGCCATTACTCAGAGGGGTCTGGAGGGGTGAGGGGTCTGGAGTCTTATGAGGAGAGGCTGAGGGAGCTGGGGGTGTTCAGCCTGGAGAAAAGACCTTCTCACTCTCTACAACTCCCTGAAAGGAGGGCGTAGAGAGATGGGGGTCGGTCTCTTCTCCCAAGTCCCAGGTGACAGGATGAGAGGAAATGGCCTCAAGTTGCACCAGAGGAGGTTCAGGGTGGATATCAGGAAAAATGTTTACACGCAAAGGGTTATGCAGCCTTGGAATGGGCTTCCCAGGGAAGTGGGTGAGGCATTATCTCTGGAGGGATTCAAAAGCCGGGTTGACATGGTGCTTGGGGATATGGTTTAGTGCTGTTTTTCTGTCAGAGTTAGGTTGATGGTTGGACTAGGTGATCTTAAAGGTCCCTTCCAACCTTGACAATCCTATGATTGTATGACAGCTGCAAGTCTATGGAGGAGTTGTGTAAATACTAACGCCTGAAGAGTCCTGTTGTTCAAAACCAAGGCTTCACTCAGGTAAATGGCTCCGTCATCTTCTATTCGGTTTGCATTCAGATCGAGGATTTCCAGGGTTTGGTTCCGTTTCAGTAGTTCTGCCAAAAATTTTATGCCATCACGGGTTATTTTATTGCTGAAAGAGAGATGCACACATTTTTTTTTTAAAGGTTTTTGGGTTTTTTTGGGTTTTGGGGGTTTTTACAGGGTGCTAAAATAAGTATCTAATGTTAATCAGGGCTCTGTTGCGTAGTAACTCTTACCAGCTCAGATCAAGGTATCTCAGGCTGGAGTTTTCATACAGCGCCTCACACAGCCGCTCCACACCCAAGTTTTTCATTTCGTGCTTGCACAAGTGCAGTTCCACCAGAGAGGAGTTCTTTTTCAACATCAGAGCTATGTGAACCGTGGTCTCTTCCTGAAAACATACACTCGGTTCCATTAAGCTGGACTTTGGGAGAAGATACAGTCTTGTTGCCGTAAGGGGGAGAGGCACAACTTAACAGCAAGGTTTGGTGGGCAGCAGTGTTCTGTTCTGCGTATCACAGCGTAATAACTCTTATTGTAATAACTGTCTATTACAGCTTTGTGCAGATTTACAGTACACACATCCCTGCAAATATCAGAAGCATCAATATTTTAATTATTATGTCTGATCAGTTTGTCTCCCACTCATTGCTCTTAAAAATCTGAACATTTGAGTCAGTCTTCACTGTCATTATTTTGTCATGATGCTGATCTATTATTTCATAAAACCCCCAGGACTGCTATAGGAAAAGGTGTGCCCTGTCACCATAAAACAAACTAAGTTCATTGTTGAAGTTGTCACATTCAGTTAAGGAAGAAACCTGAGTGAATACTGTGAGTCAAAAATAAGGCAACAACCCAGAGGCCTCAGAAAATGCGAGAGTTGAAGGTGGAACAATGGCAAGTAGAGTCACCCACAGACACAGACCAGCCCCTTAGTTACATTTTCAATAGCAGTAGTTAAATTGACTTCTAAAACTGGGTTTGGGTGGATCAAGCCCTGTCTTAGTAGAAAAGAAACAACTAAAATCTGTTTAATCAGTTAAATTTACCTTTTCATTTAACTGTTAAATACCTTTTAAGGTGAACTTAGGAGGACCTGGCTGTTTAATTTCATTATCCTGTCATCAGGAAAATGGCTATCGCAGCAGGCACCTGACAAAACCACCATCGCATCCAGCTCCACAGCCAAGACTTCAGCAGGACCAGCCAGGCACAGAAGCCACATGCCCACAAGGAAAAGCCCCGCTGCTCTGAGCCCCTGTAGGCATCCAGCGGAGCTGCTCCCAGCAAACCCTGCCCTGCAGATCCCCATTTCAGTGCTAGATTGTTTTGGAGGGTTTGTGTCTTTGTTTTGGTTAATAAATGCATCATAGGTTTTTACACTGATGAGGTTCATTCGCTTGTTAAATTCGTGCTTCAAGTCCACACGGTGAAAGAGCAGAACCCCACAGGCCAGTGAATGTGGCATATTGTTGAAATGTGCCTTTTCTTCTCCCAGCTGCAGACTCTGGCAGTTGCCCGTGTATCACACTCTGCAGATAAACACCAGGCTTTTGTTCTTCCCCTCATTTCCTGCTAAACAGCATTTCTCCCTCAGTTTGCTGAACAACGCACCGAACTCTCCGCACCCTAACAGCAGAAGGGGTATTTCTTTCTCCAATACCAAGCCCTCTCCATTAGCCCGCTATTTAACAAAGGCATTCATACCAAGAAAGACATTTTTAAGAAATTAACAACCTAGTCAGGCAGGGGCAGCCTGTGACTGCACAAAACCTGGCACCAAAAATATTTCTGCAACCGTTTGCTTTGCTTTGTAAAGAAACCCAGAGCCCCACGTAGCTCAGCTGTCCATAAATACATCACTAGTGACTTCACTTGGGCTTCTCTCGTTAATAAATACATCACTAGTGACTTCACTTGGGCTTCAATTACATACCTCTTGGCTGTAGAGTAAAGGACGATTTAGGTTTATTGCTTTGACTGATTTGTTCCGAGTCAGGGCTGTTGCTGTCGCTATTAGATACTGCATGCCCTGGAAATGAAAATAAATAAACTCTTTAGAGAAACCCTGTCCAATGCTGCCAAATTACCGTGGCTTCGTGAAACTGATTGTCAGAAGATCAAAAACATCAAATGGGAGGTAGAGACAAGAGTATTCCAGTCTGAGCCATGTCCTCTGGTGAGATGCACGTGCTTACAGATGCACAATGTATTTTCTGATAATACCGATGCCAACTCCCTGTGGAGTAATAGAGTGGGATTAGACTAAGAAGTGAAAATGACCAGGAAATTTGGCAACTCAGAAAATAAAAAGCAAAAATAATGTGTCTCAAAGATATTTGTCCGATTAATTGATCCTGTATTTTGGTTTTCCTGATTTATGAATTAAAATCAGCTTGTGCATGTTCCCTAAAGGTCTTTGGTAAAAGCCTTAGGCAGCATTTATCTGCTAGGTAAATTCATACTACACCTGAATGATGTGAATCAGAGCTGTGAGAGTCTAGAATATAGGCCAGTTCAGATTTTTTTTTTATTTCCTTCTTGTTTGTTCACATATTTATGTTATTTTCCAAAACTATTTAATTTTAAATCAGTTTTCTGTCAGCTCCCTACCAAGCATTAACATATTAAGCTTTCAAATAAATCCTAGGCTGGCTACACTTTCCTTGTTTATCTTTTCATAAGACCCTTTGCAGTTTCTGAGAAGTATTCCCCCTTCTTATTTAGGAGCAAATTCCACAATTCCAGGAAACAGATATTAAAAAATATAATAAAATTCTCCCAGCCAGGGAGAAGAACCACCTTCCAGCCCCTCTGATGTGATAGTCTGAGGACACACCATCAGTTAGGCGCTGAGACCTTGCCCCAGGAGGAGGTTCATGGCTCCAGTTGCCACCTCCTGCCGTACCTCACAGGTTTTTAAGGCCATCCACAAGCTTTTACTGGACAGAGTAAGAAGTACCTTGCTTAGTGATATCTCAAAATGTAAAGTCAATGGCAACAGATGGCATTTTTCCCTAATTAAGCACTGCAGGACCTTTGTAATACCCTTGAAAGACTTATGTCGTTGCTGATAATTTTACTTGGTTACTCACCATATCACAGTCTCCAAGATCCAGCTTCTCTAAGGTTGAATTAATTTGTAGCATTGAAGCAAAGAACATTCCACCTTTGTTTCCTATTTTGTTTCCAGTCATTCTCAAATATGCAAGAGTTTCGTTCCTCTAGACAAAATAAGAATTAAAAAAAAAATCAATTCCTTTTGAATGGCCTGAAAAATAACACTGTCCTTTTCCCTGTGAATCCTGCCACGCGAAGACAAAACATCCTCCCAGAAGAATTTTGTCTAAGTGATAATGCTGACTAAGCAGTTGGCTCAGCCCCCCCTCGGGGGACTCAAAGGCATGCGAGTGTGGAAGCAAAACTCAAGTATTTGCAAAGTTCTCTTTCTCCCGAGTTCCCAAATTTCACACTCATGAAAATAATCCAGGCAGACATTTCTGCCTAAATTGGCAGCTGAAATGCAAGTGACACCAAAACTGATTTAAATCTAGTAATCATGTTTTAAACAAGCATGTAATTTGCTTTATTTTTCATAGTCTTTTAAACCTCATGGCCAGTGACAGCTCAGTGAAGCCAGTCGCCTTCAGCAGGACTACTCTGTGCAAAGCCAAACCAGTGTGTACGTCTCTGCAGGACTCGAGGCTTCACTGGCCACAGGACGTTCTGATCATAGGTCTAGAAAACTCAGCTTCTTTCCCTTCACCCTCCACAGAGTTTCAGTGGATAAGAAAGATCTATTCAACTGATAAAGCCCAAAGTGCAAGGCAGAAGAGTTGTGTATTTTTAATTCCTTAATACCACCGTAATCACCCGTTATCAGAGATTATGATTGATTAAGTAAGAGATTACAAAAGAAGTAGTTCTGTGAGCAGCAGAACTAACAAAGCCTAGTTTCATATGGCTTTATATCTTCCCCGTACCCCTTCTCCAGCTGTGGTACCTCACTATAGCATCTCCTTTCCCCTCTGCCTCAATAACATCCTCCTTCACCCCCAGTTACCTCCACACACCCTGGCCCAGCAGCCAAGGGGCTGGTGGTCGGGTCCTGCCACCCTCCTGCTCAGCAAATACTGCCAAGGGGGGGGGCGAGGGGGAGGCTGCACAAATAACTCTGGGGTTTCTTGCAAGCCCAGTGTGATACAATCAACTCAGTACAACCTCGGCGTTGTACAACCTACCCTGTACAACCTCAGCGTTCTGGAAGCCTGTCAAAAGGAGTTGAAATCAGTTCAGGGTTGAAAGACTATGAAGGAGGAAGAAAGAGCCCAGGAAGGTCTCGTTTCACAAACATAACAAATCTTACACACGAGCCTCATTTCCTCGGGAAACCACATTAAATATAACAAACATGTTTTTATGCTGTTGCTGTAAGGCAAAGTTTTGAAAACAGGTCTCAGACATCTTGAATCAAGACAAATAGTGACATCAAGGTGCAGGCAAATTTAACAAATTTAAAATAAAATGTAAAGAAAGAAGTGGATGGCATTATATACTCTATAGCGTAGCATTTTTCAGACAGAGAAATCCATCTGTGACAGTTGTGCTAATTAAGTGTTAACGCAACTTTCTCTTGTGTGAAATCTGATTTCTGAAGTCTGCCTTGGGAAAACAAACAATCCCTGTGAGACAGCAAAAATGCTGAGTGGACCGAAGACAGAGGACCCTTTCAGCCAGCCCCGGTGCTGGCAGGACAGCTAGTCCTGCTCATCAAAAGGAAAAATATCAAACCAGCTGCCATTGTCTAAATCTCCCAGAGAAATACTCACATGGAGTGCCCTCGCTATCAGCTCGGCTCCGCTTGTGCCAATGTCATTAAACATCAGGTTAAGGTACCGCAGAGTGGAGTTTTCCTGAGGACCAAACAGAGCAGAAAGCAATGAGACTTCTCTTCCAGAGAGTGCCTGCGTTTTTCAAAAAGGAGACACGTCATACATGGGCTTAAAACCTCTGCCCTTCCCGGCATTGCAGGCAGCTCCTGATCTGGAGAAGCGGTTAAAGAATGCTAAAGTATGTCAGGTGATGATGGAAAGGCAGAAAAAACACCTGGTGTGTAGGTCCTCATGGGGTTTACAGAAACCACCTGCATGGGCAAATGGGGCAGGTGGTCAAGCTCAGATCACAGAATCATCAAATGGTTAGAGTTGGAAGGGACCTTAAAGATCACCCTAAAGTTCCAAACTCCCTCCCTTGGGCAGGGACACCTCCCATCAGACCAGGTTGCTCAAAGCCCCATCCAGCCTGGCCTTGAACCCCTCCAGGGATGGGGCATCTACAGCTTCTCTGAGCAACCTGGGCCAGGGTCTCACCACCCTCACAGGAAGTAATTTCTTTCTAGTATCTAATCTAAATCTGCCCTACTTCAGTTTAAAACCATTGCCCCTTGTCCCATTGCTCCAATCCCTGACCAAGAGTCCCTCCCCATCTCTCCTGTAGCCCCTTTAGGGACTGGAAGGGGCTCTAAGGTCTCCCCGGAGCCTTCTCTTCTCCAGGGTGAACAACCCCAACTCTCTCATCCTGCCCTCATAGGATGCAAACCTTCAGACATTTTGTGGATTTAATGGCCCTCCCTGAGCCCCAGGAACACAGGCAGTGAGTGGCAACTCACCATTTTCCACCTGTATTCTGGTACTTACAGTGACAGAAAGGCAGCATGAAACTTTTGTGTGTTTAAACCTCCAAAAAGGCAAACAGAGATGATAAAGTAGCTAAAGCAAAGGCCCTGGCATGCTTGACACCACCTTTATCTTTGTTGAACTGAAGCCTAAAAGCTTCACACTTTATTCCACCCTTCTTTCCTCATGACACCCCAGACAAACGTCAAATGCTTTTCTACCAGAACTTAAAAATCTCCCCAGACCATACAATCTGAGGTTCTAGCGGGATGGATTTGGAGGTGAAAGTTAAAATTAAAGGAATTTTGCCAAACCAATATATTCTTGTCTCCGGTTTACCACAGAAAAAATATTTTATTAGCCAAAGTTGTTGAATGATAAACATCATTTTGGCACCTGAAGGAATGTTGCCACGTGCTTTGCTCCAGCATCAGTCAATGTGTTATACCGGAGATCCAAACCTGAAAAAGATGAAGACTGTGACAGATGCGTATCTCCAATTAACTGACCTCTAAACACACTCAAAAAAAGTCATAATAAATTAAGACTGAAATCAAGGCTGCTTATGTCTTCTTATATTAGCACAGCCATGTCAAACATACACGAAAAAAGCTTACCTGTGACAAATACAGTATTGCATAAGACAGAGACAAGAACTTGAAGATCATCATCTGCAACTCTCTGCACAGGCTCTAGATGGTTGTTTCCAGCTATTTTTAATGTGATCCCTTTTGCGCAGCCGCTGTAACATAAAAACATAAGCAGAGAGGGAGAAGTCAAATGTTACAGAGAAATGAATCCTCTCTCCAGACGGGGAGCGTGGCCACTCTTGCCCTCGCCGATGTGTCCGCACGCAATGAGCTGCCCCCGCTACCCCTGGTAACACCACGACAGATGATGTGGTTCAGGCTGTCCCTCAGCAATGTCCTTTCTCATCTTCTGAAGGCACGACCACTCTTAGCACACAAAGCGGGAAGCAGCAAGATTCGGGGAAGGCAAATGGAAATAAAGACTATCCTGCAGGTTACCTCATCATCTCCTTTTTCCTCATTCCCTTTATTTACTCCATCCTTCCCTCAGGTTCAAAACATACCACAAACCATTTCACTACGCTGTATTTTCTCAGGTTTTCTCTCCAAAGGACAATTAACTTTGACTCCAGGAGCATCCATGAAAGGAAGCCCTACCTCACCACATAATGAGAGAGAATTTGGGTGGGTAATACCTTGGCAGGATTCAGAGACAGCTCAGGGAAGTGTTACCAGCTGGAAGCTAACTGGATGCAGCTGAGGCTTTTTGAACAGGAATGAGACAAAAGGAAAGGAGTTAGGATGACTAGACACTGGGTTTGGCTTCTTTAAGGGACACAAAGGCACCATCCTGTACATTTTTCACTTTTTTTTTTTGTTTTAATTTCACTGCTTGTAAAGCTGCCCAGAAGGGATATATAGCTGCAAGCTTCTGCCAAAATGATGTCAAGATGAGTCAAAGCAGAACCTCAGCAGTAAATACTAAATATGATTTGCGCTGAAGCATTAAACTGCATGAACTTTCTCACTGTTCAATCCCTCGCCGTGCTATCTTGTGAGAGGCTTTCAGAAGCATCTGAAACACACCATTCCTTACTTCCTTACATTTTATCATTTTTATCAGCTTCTCGGAGCACACGAGCAATGGAGGGATTTTTAGGTCGGCCCAAACTCTGGCAGGCCCGCACATAGCTCCGGTGAAGATCTGGATGAACTGCCATAACCTGCTGGAATAAAAAAAAAACCCCAAAGTGTTAGTGCATCGTTAGGGCAGCCTAGCAACATCACCATGGACCCAAGCTGCTGTTGGGCCGGGTTCTGCATAACAATAACAATGGTCTGAAAAGGGTTACAGCTCTTGGTATGCAACACAAGAATAACACAGACAGGAAAAGCTCGAGGAAAAAATTGGAATTGTGGATGTGTTTCTGATCTGCCGTCATGCAGGATCTGAGCAAAGAGTGAATTAGTATTTATAGAGGTGGGTCCTTTTTCCCTGTAAAGCAGCTGTGCCCCCAACATCCCTGTGCCTACCTGAGTGATCACCCTCTCCTCACGTCAACCCACAGGCAAGCTCTGCCCCAGGGCCAAGCTGGGTGGCTCCAGACGGTCAATAACGTGTGGACACAGAGCCCGTTTCCAAGGAGGGTATCCCAGGTCCCCTCCACCCAGAGGGAGTGGGCAAAGGTGGCCAGTCCCAGCCCAGGTCCCTTGGAGGAGGTCTCACAGCGTCTGTGGTGCCCAACCTCCCTGAGGAGGGGACTTTGGGCAGCTCCACCGTCGGAGTATTTACTCCAAGCAGCCTTTGCCAAAATTACCATGGTTACACGGATTAGCAGCTACTTCAAAGGTGCCTGAGCTGCTCTTTTACACCAAATAAATCCCTCCAACCACTTCACTACTGCCCTTGTAGGCTGGAGGGGGTGGGCTGGGATCGCACGCTCTCCTGTCCCACAGCGTGTGGGGCTCACACCCCGGTACAGAACCTGGAGCCAAAGAAAAAGAAAATACCTGTGTGCAACATCCGAATTAGACTGGGAAGCCCAGCATGGTTCTTCCCAGTTCTTCCTCCTTGTCCTGCTGGCACCTGGAAACTCCCCATATCTGGAAAAGTGATGTCCCCCCAGCTTGGTTATGGCAGAAGAGAAAAGGGTGTAAGTGGGAGACAACTGGCAGCTGCCTCCTGACCTCCACATCTTCTTTTATAATTCCTTAAATGCCTGCTGAAAAGTTTCTTCTGTGAATTTATATATAATAATAATCATAATAAATATCAATAATAAATAAATAGCTTATTTATCCTAAGGCCATATGCTCTATGAAAAATCTGGAAGTATTGGCCCTGGAGGACAACCAGATACGGGAGGTATTTGTTCCTTTGTTTTCACTTATTTTATTGATACCTCCCTTTTGCAAAATCAAGTTCTCAGTTACATCCAAGTGCCACCTTTCCCAGCTACAGGGAGAAGGCACCTTCCACCTTGGAATGCACCTGAGCCCAGGTTACTCCTTATCGCTGACATGTGAGTATTCAGGCAGGGGGGAAAAGCAAGAAGGTGGGAACACTGACCTTTTGTTGGATGGAAAAGATGAAATACTGACCAGAGGGACTGCTTCACACTTTTTTTTTTGCATCTTTTTTTTCCCCCCCCTGCTGTGCACACTGGAAAATAAGAGCTGTGTTTGTGTACAATCAATACATCACAAACTGCAACAGAGCAGAGGACAATTTAAAACTGCATACAATATCGTTAGCACCTTTAGGACCATTAACATTTGCTGCTCACTTGATAATGAACAATTCTGTACCTTAAAGCTGTGCTATTACAAGAGTGCCAGTATCCCAGGACATCGTGATTTTAGGGGCTCAGAATACACCTTCCTTCTCACATAACGCAACGCTTCTTTTCCAAGGAGACTTTCACTTGTGCAATTTTCTTCTTGAAGGTTACGTTTACAGAAGGAGTAATGCATGCAAAAGAATCACAGGTTTCATTCATTCAGATCACTCTCCCCTGCACGGTGCCTGCAAAGGAAATGAAGCAGCAGACTAATGTTTCTGCTAAGAAATAAAATTAACCCCAAAAGAAATCTTTCCAGCAGAGGAAACAACGTGGGGGGTTTTTTGCCAAAATTTCCACCCTGCTGTGAGGTACAATGTTATATTAATGAGCAGAATATTCTGTGCCCATCCATCAACAGTAATGCAGCTCCACAGCATTTTCTTGGGAATTTTTCCCTAAAACCAAAATCCCAAAGATTACTGTTTAATCACCTTAATGTATCTTCTTAATGCCTGTGTCTGGATACCTGCGGAGGTGAAAGAACTGACAAATTTGAAATGCCTCAGCCTGTCTGAAACCCAATTCAGTATCTTTCCAAACGAAATCTTTCTTCTGGAGTCGTTAAGAGAGATTATGCCTGAGATAAAGGAATTCGAGACACGATAAAGGAATTCGATTCCCAAGTCTGCCAGGAGACATCAGCAAATTGCAGGGAGGAGCAATAGAAGGGGGAAAGATCTTGGTTTGTTGCTGGATGGCTCTTCCAGGTACTTCAGCTTCCCCCAAATGCAGGACCCAAGGTTCTCCTGATCTCTTTAGGCTGTACACCGCCAGGCCAGGGCTGTCAGAATAGGAGTAGTATCGAAACTCCGCGTTTGAAACTCACGCTGTCCCTCCATGTTTAATCATCATCCCAAGGTGAGCTCAGTTTATAAAACCTTCTGCTCTTACTGATACTCTCCATACATTCCTTATGTGCCAAGTTAAGAAAAAATTCTTTAATTATTAAAAATTGTGCACACGTGTTTTCTAGAATGTGAAAGAACTGCATATGGAGAGTAATTATCTTGAGTACCTTCCTGCAGCCATTTGGCTCCTTGATGCACTGGAAAATACTTGACTGTCGAAACAATCTCCTTAAACAGCTCCCAGGCGCTGTGTGCCAAATACAGGGTGAAAAATAGGCTCTGTGTTCTTCAGGACACCAGTACCAGCAAGCATTTTGGAAGAAGGAGGGAGAGAAGGGAAGGAAGGAATGCAATGCATCCTTCAGGGCTTATCCTGCTATTGTATGGGAGCCAAACTGGATGAAAGTTAGGAACTGGGAAAGTGGGGGAAGCACTGTGCCCAAGCCAAGCAGACAAGAGGTTCTCCATCCTGACCCCCCATGACCCATCTCAACCTCAGGAGGTCCAAATATTTCCCCCAGTGTGACAAGACCTGCTGGGTCAGCACCAGTGACTCCAGAGGGGTGGTGAGGAACCAGTCTGTGGGAGTGAGGGGTCGTGGGGACTCCCCAGGCTAGTCTTTCCACGTTCCCCAGTTCATCGCATTTCTGTGAGGCTTATTTCAGGAGTGCTGTTAGAGGGCCAGTTAGCAGGGCTTCTGAAAGCTGGATTTGGCCACCTGGCTGCCAGGTGGATAGTCTCAACCTGGTGAAGTAAATGCTTTGCTAGGAGAGCCCGAGTTCCATCCTTCTGTATTTGGGAGAAGACACTGTGAATCTTAAACGCTCTGGTGAGATGTTCAAAACACATATTCATTACCTGCACAGAGTGAGTTGTTTGTGCATCACCTGTGTGCTGTTTACAGGGAGAATGCAGGAATTCTCCCCATCACTCCTGTTCTTTGTGCTGCAGCTTTTGTGCGTTCAGGTTTGCACAAACTGCTCGTTCAGAAGAATAATCACCTGTCCCAGCTGCCCCAGGATTTGGACTGTCTTCAGGGGACATCTGGGAGTACTTATGGGAAAAAAGGTGTAAAAAGGCCATGAACTTAAAGGTAAGGGCATTAAGACACCACAATATACACACAAGGCATTGCTCGGAGATGAAGAGAACTGTAGGTGGCATTTTCCACTCTTGCTGACTGTATTTTGGCCGTAGAGAGTTGAAGATTCATTGTGCAACCACACTGAACACAACACATTGCTTGTCTTTATGTTTGTTTGTTTGTCTTTTTTTCCCAAAAGACCATCAGTCTGTATCACCAGTGGGCCATGCAATTAATTTGCTCAGTCAAAATACAAGGCAAGAAGGATGGAAAGGCAAATCTTCCGTCTTTGATTCTTCTGAACCTAAATTATTCCTCTCTTTCTGTAATATCTACAATTTCTTCATGAACCAATGTGTTTCTCCCAAATTGTTCTTTTGAACTAACAGGTGACATTTAAAAATGCGTAGACACAGTCATTTACTACTCTGATCCAAGGCTCTGGAGGACTACAGTGTTAGTATGAATTTTCCTCTTGAAAAAAATAACACACAGGATAAAAGAATAGTCAAGTGGCTGACAGTCTGTCTCAGCTGCAAACAAGGTTGTCTAATACAGAATATGTGGGGTTTGGGAGACCACAATGTGCCTGGCTTTTTGCCTCCAGAATATCTACCAGTGAACACTCTTCCACAGGACTGTTTGCATTTACCCTTTCCCTCCAGGTAACCAGATCGTTCTTCTCTCTTTCTCAGACCTGAGGTTTGTGGTGTGGGGTGGTGTGGGGTGATGAACCAGAAGGGGATTGGAACTTCTCCTGAGGCTTAAGAATCTACGGGGAAACAAAAATGAAAGAAGGACAAGAAAGGAAAAGGACGGGGAAAGGAGAACCCTGGAAAAGGATTAAAAGCCAAAAAGTGATGTTTGGGCAGTCAACTGCACAGAGCTCTTTTCACTTACAAAGAGGGCAAAGGCGAGCAGAGATAAGTGGCTGGGAGACAAGCAGTTATTAAAGCATTTGAACCATGAGTGTTCCAATGAAAACATTATATTTTTGAGGTCTGTTTTTGTATTTTTGTCAACATTGACTCCAGTTGAATCAGGCAGATTCTGAAATATTCTTGAGACGTCTCGTTCTGGGTGCAAGTTATTTCAAAGCATGAAGGTTTAGAAATCTGTTTTCCAGTCAGCGAGGTAGAGCCATATCTAGAGTGAAACAATATTCATGGTCACACCTACTCGCAGCTATTTAATGAGTTTTACATTCAGAAATTATCAGTACTTTGTTTGGAAAGATGGAGGAGGATTCCAGGCAGCCAGAACATATGCACTTCTACCAGAACCCACATTACCATCCCGTCTTACAGAGGTGTAAAAAGCTGTTTTCTAAGTATCTCTACGCTTTTGCCAAACTGTTCACTGCTGTTTTGACAATCTGGAGTTGTAGTATTTGGAATGACTGCAAGCTGTCAAATCCTTAGGAGTACAGCTCATCTCTGAGAGAGCTTGGTGACAGTTTGTAGAATGTCTGTGTACAACAGGCTCATCTGAAAGCAGAGAGTCTGCAAAATGCATTATTCTGCAATGATTCTGGGTCCTGGTGAATTATACTGCCTTCCTTATTCACAAGAACCATGAGAAACACTCTTTACTATAGATCTAGCACACAGAATTCATATCACCACGTCCTTCACAGCACTTTACAGGCAGCAATTTGTCCTAGACAGCTGATGTCCTTGTCTAGTTTTTATTGTGCATTTCTCAGTTACTCCTTAAACCTCTCCAGAGTTTTATTTGCGACACACATAAAGCACAGAGCTGGACTGGGCCTGCCCAATGTGCAGAATCGAAATGCAGGAGTGGGTGGGAGCAGAGCTCTTTATTTACTTTAATCAGCTGGTCGGAACTGCAGTCCTTCTGTCCCTCCCCTGGTCTGAGCTGCCTCAGGAAGGTGGTGGTGAAGGCAAGGTCACTGAGAAACAGCTCTTCCTAGAGCTCCACCTCCATGTACTGGTCTCCAAATGCTGCAGCTACATCTCCTCCAGGGTACGGAGCTTATTGCTGGTTGCCTCTTGACCCAATTGATACTGAAATCTCTTACTATGCTTGCTGGCAGGAGAGATCTGGGAGTGCAGAAAAGTGGGATGGATCGGATTGGGTTTTCCATTTTACTGGTTAATGGATGCTGGTTTGCTTGTTCAGAGCTGTCTTAGGAAAATTTTTCACCCAAAGTGAAGGCAAAGAGGCACAGACAAGGATGATTCAGAGAGTACCAAGGAGAAAATCACTGCAAGAAAGGTATTTCTGGGAAGAGCAGCAGATAGACAGCACATTCAATAGAAGTGATTTAATAAAAGCTTTTTACGGGCAGAATAGGTACGAGAGAATCACAAGAGGGCTAAGGACTGAGAAGGGGATCATGAACAGCAAGAGGAGGTTGCAAGTGCACACTGTGCTCTGGAGCTGGGAATGAGGAACTCAAGTAAGACACAGCAAGAAACCCCAATATTGAAGTTCAGTTCAGTCAGTAAGGTTACAATAAACTCTGGACTTTAAACATGGGCCAGCTGATTTACTGAACTGGAGAGAAAGGTTCGAGTGGGAATGGAGTGATTCAGAGAAATTGTCACAGAACAGATGAAGGATCGATTTCCCAGCTGGACCAAAGGCAGATTTGAGGAGGAAAGTCACAGGAACACAAGAGATTAAGAGAAGAGGTTGGTGTGCTACTATTAAACAGAAATGATGGTATCTCCGTGTTAGAATAACTCTCCTGGCTTGAGTCAATGTTTCCAAGTCTCTCGTTAGCCCTGTATGAAGCAGGGGCTCTTTGCTTCATTTCAGAGGCTGAGGATGCCTGTAGGAAATAACTGATCCCACACTGCAGCAATTCCCTGCCACCTCTGACCAAGACATTCCAGTTCATCTCACCTTTCTCAGAGCTGGAAGAGCCGAGTGCTCTTTTCAAGTGGAACTGGAACTGGAACCAGGAAGTCCGCAGAGAACCTTATATGAAATCAGGGATTAGATGATCAAGAGGCATCAACACAGCATGGCCAGATGCTGGTTATAACCCCAACCAACCAGAAGCTGATGTTGGAAGGGTCACTTGGACTGAAAGGTGAATATTGACCTGCATCTGCACAGGAGAACTTGCTGAGCGGGTTCCTAGCAAGTTAGGAACATGTCACTGAATGATCCTGCTGTGCATCTCCTCCAGGAGGTTGCTGCAGTGTGTGGGTAGACTTGGGGCTAATTGAGCAGCACTTTATCCCTCCAGCTGCCTCAGGATTTCTCTAAGACTCCTCACTCAGTGGGCAGACCTAATATCTTTACTTCCTAAAATACCTTACCAGTGAATAATCCCACTGCAGTCTTTGAGCTCACGTGTGGGTTAACACGCTCCACAACATGAGTAACTACACTAGAATTTGGTTCTGTATAAGCAAATACAATAAAACACCAAATAAGAAATTATCAAAGAAATAAAGTAGGAGCCACTTACGTGTCCCAAGTTGGTGCTTTTTCTAACACAACTTGGGCATAGACCAGGGTGCTCAGTTCTTAGCTAGAAGCTGCCTGGTGGCTTTGAATAATAAACTTTGCTTATTTCCTTCATCTTTAGGGTAAAGATAAGGCCACTGTCTACGTCACAAGGTGTTGTGAAGGTTAATGGATTAATCTGGAATGCAGGAAAGGCACTGCAGGACCCCCAGTGGCTTTCATATGTTATAGATCAGAAAGTTTGGGTTTGTGCTACATGTCATAAAAGGGTCTGTATAGAAAGTGCAGTCTGGGTAACGCTGAAACAGCTCAGAATGAGAAGGACCATCCATGAAGTATCCTGAAATCTTTGCACAACCTCATCCAGACACTTATGGATTGCTCTGCACCCAAAATCATTGCTACGTCCTGGTTAAATCGGGACATAACTCTGATTTAACCTACCACAGCATTTCCCTTGCCCCTGAGACCTGCAAAAACACCAATCTACTGTTTCTTACCTTGATTTTACGCTGATTCTGTACACAGGACTCATCTTCACTGTGAGACAGCATCAAGGACCAGAGCAGAGCAGAGGCAGAACAGCTCCTTTTGTATTCTTACTGAACTAATATATAATCTTGACTTGTTGGGATGCTTTCCAAATCTCACAATTATGTTGATTTAATGCATTCACAAAGAGGAAACAGTTTTGGGGGGAGAAGAAACTAAAATTTAAAACATAGAGGTTTCAAAAATGTTCACATTAGAGACATTTTCCTTATATACAGGAGGCCACATTCACCCTGTCTACCCAGCTGCATTAGCCCATCCCAGCCACTTCCCTCCGTTGGCAAACCTGCAGCGTGTCCATCTGAAACCATCATTGCTCTTTTGACAGCAGTCGTTGCTGTGTCCACGACACAGGGATTAAGTGCACAGAGCAGCATAAGCATGGCCCAGAAAATCTGAAAGGATATGTTATTAAATGGAATGATCTACGTATGCAGAAGGTTAAATAACCATTCTGTATCACTGTGGAACTATTTCAAGAGCTCTCATGAGACAAGATTACTAAAAACTGGGCAGTCTTCTAAGTCAGAGCCACATAACGCTTTGCTCATGTTCTGCTTGTGAAACCTCCAACCTTCCAGAAACCTTCAACCTCCATCAACAGTCAAAACGAATGTTTCTTTTGTTGTCTCGATTAAAGCTTTCCAGTCGTTTCCTCTGCGATTCTGAAAGGACCCATCGTTGCATCCCCAGCTCTGCCAAGGCAGGCAGCTTTGTCAGGGCTGCTAACAACGCGCTGAACCACGTCCCACAGTCACGGCAGGACGATGGGCGAAGGCTGACGTCCAGCTCTGTGAGTTCTTTCAATACTGCTAAGCCTTGACAGAAACCTGCCCACCCTTCGTCGGAGATGTTGTTATTATAACTCAAATCCAGCTTCTGTAATCTGGCTAAATGGCCATCCTGCGTCAGCAATGCTGCAAGAAATGACAGACACAAACACAACTAATACATCCTGGCAATTGCCTTAAAAGCCTTTAAGTAAGAAGGGTAGTATTTTAATACCGTATTATTTGAGGCTTTTCACCAAGATTCAACTCCTCAGCAACACAAAATCACTTGCTGATGATCTCAGATTGTTTAATCACTGCTGAAGGAGTGTACAACATTTAAAACACAGGCAATTCAAAAAGAACAGAAATACTGGGTTAAAATCATATGGCAACCTGAAAACATTTAAGGCAGCTGGAAGGAGGTTATATCAAGTGTCAACTAAAATAGGCAGACAGGCTTTATGGGGAGATTTAGAAAGAGGAAAGCAGAACTAGGTGAGGCTGCATGTTTACAACAGCCAGCTCTCACTATGGGAGAGTAATGGGCCTAATGAATCCTAAAGGGAACTGGGATCCTCATCGTGTGATTGGCAAAGGAAACACCCATCAAGGATGACGTTTGTAAAATTAAAAATATGCAGGCTTCATCTCACCAGCCTTCAGATTGCAGGACCTTGATAGCTATCACACAGCTACTGCCAATCTCAGACACTCAAACCCCATGAGTCAGGCCCACAGAATCTCAAGAATATTACAAAGAAGTTTTTAGGAAAACCCTAGAATTTATTCCTTCATTGGGTTCCCATTTTCCAGTACTTCTCAGCAGCTGCTGAGCAGTGGGCTAAAATATTTCTGTTTAAATTCTCCCATAATAGTTTGGCTCCAGAAACACACCTAATGGACTGAGAGCTGGTAGTGCCTGTATTACTGTCTGTCACTGAACCCAAAAACCAGCAACCAAGCAAAAAAAAATCCTTCAGAGCTTTAAATATCTGCTATAAAAAAAAGAGGCAAAGCCTACATTTTCTACGTGCTGCCTTTTTTGTATTAATTGATAAAACTGCTATAAGATTTTTTTCCTTTTTCCTCCTTTTCAGCTTTTGCACTGTGCATGTACAGGTCACACAGTCTTCAGCAAAATGGGAAAAATACTGCCTTTGGGGGAAAATATTGCTGTATTTTCCATCTTTTCGTTTGATTTATGCAAAAAAGTGCTCAACCCATGGGAACAAATCCCTCCTGAGTTGTGGTCTAAATGCCCTGGCTCCTTGACTGCTAGTAAATACCCTGTTATACTTACTTAGAAGTGCCAAATCTTCAGCCACCAGGTTACAGCTGCTCAGTCTTAACACTTGAATCTCCGTCGCAAGCTTTAGCGCTCCCCAAAGCAGCTTTAGGTTCCCACCAACGCACTTATTCCAAGAAAGGTCTAGTATCTCCAGTTCAGGAAGGTGAAGGGCAGCCTCAGCTGAAAAGATTAAGACCAGCAACTTCTGCTTACTAAGAGAAAACCACACGGCCTCAACAGACATCCCACCAGCAATTCACCTGTAAATAGGCGCCTACAGGCTGCCTACTTGTGTTTAGAATGACTTTTTTTATCCTAATCAAAGTCAGACAAAGAAATATCTCCCATGATCTTTAAAGAATATAAGAAGGACCTGCCCACAGAATGTTTAAAGACTTTGTGGAGGGGTTTCTTGTCTTTCCGTTTACGTTATTGTCTTGACCTTGTCCCAGGGCAGTCAATTTAACAGCTTGTTTTTAAACCGTTTTATATCAAATTAGAGACAGCAATTTTTTTGTTGTGAACTCACCATGCAAGGTGAAATGTTCTCTAACTTTTGACAACACTAATTTCACTCTTATATAACTGTAATGATATAAATATAGTACTTTTCCTGCAGGGACCTCAGACCAGTTTAGCTCACTGCTGCTTCTGCTGAAGGCCGTCAGGTTTCACTAGAGGTTTCAATGTCACTAGCAAATAGAACAAAATATAAGTGCACAATACACAGTAACTAACAGATCCCTCGGTACTTAGGTTTCATGTGCCATATGGAACACCTATCAAATGGACAGTGTAGCCACTAATCCAGCGAGATTTGCAATAAGTAGGCAACAAAGGATGAATTTATGTGCCCTCTGTTAGACTGGACTTTTCTTCACAGTCCTGCAGTATCTTTTCCCCTGCTGCAGTCATTGCCTCAGTTCCCCCATTGCCCTATGCTTAACTCAATCCCAGAAAGTTTCTAGTGAAATGTTCACCTGCAATGAATCAGAGAATGGTTAGAGTAGGAAGGGACCTTAAAGATCATCAAGTTCCAACCCCCTGCCATGAGCAGGGACACCTCCCACCAGACCAGGTTGCCCAAGCCCCATCCAGCCTGGCCTGCAACCCCTCCAGGGATGGGGCAGCCACAGCTTCTCTGGGCAACATTTTCCAGTGTCTCACCACCCTCACAAAAAAGAATTTCTTCCTAATATCTAATCTAAATCTTCCCTCTTTCAGTTTAAAACCATTACTCCTTGTCCTACCACTACATACCTTCGTGTGAAACTTTACCCCACTCGACTGCAAACGGAACGTTTCAACTAAACTAGAATTACTGCACAATATGAAATCACATTTTGCTTTCTATTCTGAAATTAGGGAGTATTGGAAAGCTCACTATCAGACAAAGGCCTAAAAGGATTTCATGTAGTCAGGTATCAAAGGGGAAGACACACAACGTTCTTCCCTTGCAACCAGGTCCCGTGAAGCACTGCCTTCATCACAGGCTTTTTCACTCGGGACCTGTGGTATAATGTAACCGTGACCTTTGGAGTTCAGCCAAAGGGGAATGAAGTGCTTTGTCCCACCAGGATACACTTGAATAAAAACATTCTTACCTAGTGATGAAAATGACTCTTCACGTAAACCACAGTTGCTGATCGCCACAGATTTCAACTTCGGTAAAAACCTGAGCCTGCCCAGAAGAGGATGAGAGGAGAGTCCTACGTTTCTATTTGAGGATAAATTCAGCTCTTGAAGACTGGAGAGTAAAGGTATCACCTGGGCTATGAAAACATGAAATATTTATTATACAACACTGATCCCGAACAAATATATAGCTTTATATTTGCCTGATATAATTTCTTTTCTTTATGAATCAATCCAAACGTCTAAGCCAAGTTTTGACACTCAAATTTGTGGCGAGTAATGTTTTAGACCATAAACAGCCTTGTCATTTTCGGCAGGAAAGTTTAAGAAATTAGGTATTACACACTGTGGGGAAGGTTGTTGGAACACGACTTCCTGGTGAAATTTTCTCAGTGAAGTCGGGAATTTTACGTTAAATGAGATGGGGCCTATTTCCACGTAACCTCACGCCAACTGAAACTCCTTTATATTAATGCTATTATTCTCCATTGGTCGAGAAATTAAAAGTAAATCATGATTACTAAGAGCTAATACTTCCCAGTGATTCACCAGCAGCTTTTCAAATCATCTTTTTTTATCATGGAAAATAAGATGTGGGCAATATAGGCTCTGAGTCATGGCATTTTTTGTGCTGTTCTAAAGAGCGAAAAACAATGTCAAAACGCTACATTGGTTCACACAGGAAAATAAACTGTCTCACTGATTAAATGGGAAATGTCTTTTTCTTCCTAATAGTATTTATGAGTTGGATCGTTTCAACCTGGAGACTGTAGTCTTCAGCTTTTCTATAAAGAGTAGCAGCAATGCAAGGTCTTGGAACATCAAAGTTTACCAAGGGAGTTCCAGGCAGTTACATTTACACACACATAACGCACCTTGGATCCAAGACAATTTATACCAGTGGGGAAAACGTCCCTGCATATTTCCAAAATCTCTGATTATAAAAAAAAAAAGCAGTGCTTGGTGGCAGTTCCTATTTTCCCATCATGGGTCTGAAACATGACGGATTCAGGTCCTTAGTTCCATGTGGGATCAGACACTATGAGATTTCCTTTGGTACCAGAAAAACACCCATTCCATATTGATTAAAAAAGCTGTTCTCCACACTGCTCTTCCAGATCTGCCTGATGAAAACCTACTGAGATCTGCTAGACTAGGCCAGGCAGAATCTCTTATGCCTTTGAGATATTTTCAGAAGTCAAACCCTACGTTCTTAATGGATTTCCTTAACACGTCCTTACACAAAACGGTCATGTCCTCTTCTGTTACACAGCATTGGTGGAGATCAAGGACTTTGAGATTTTTCAAGCTGGCCAAATGAGCTGTTGAGTCTTTAAAGCCACCGCCAATCTCCTTGTTACATGATATGTCTAATTTTCTTAGCTCGGCAAGGTGCTGTAAAGCAGTATCTGAAATGGAAAAGGGAACGTGCTGGTCACCAGCTGCTGTAATAGCACAGGTCATGGCTTTCATGTTTATTTAGTTTAACGTCAAAGTTTGCCCAAGGTATTGCAGGCAAAGCTCTCAGACTAATCACAGCAGACATACAGTAATACCACAAAGCTTCCCATCCGTGTAACTCCATTCTTCTCTGAAAGAACAGGTGAAGGTGAGGCCGGCTCATCCCCCAGATCCATTCAGTCCTCAGCCTTTTGCTGAAATTACTACTGGGTGTGCTAATTGGTGTTTTGTCTTATGGATAAGACCTCCACTAGTGAGAGACACACAGATAATGACCCCTCCTCATATGGCTTCACTGGGTGTGATACTGGTGAATTTGGATTCCCCCCTGAGAGCAGGATTAGCCTGTTAAAAGTTAGCTGGCTTGTCTGTGCCCCTGTCTATGTTCTGTCTGGGGAGAGAGGAAGCACGGCCAGAGAGCCATTAATCTGCCCTACGATGTGTCTCAGATAAATGGTGTGGAGGGTGACTCTCCCCACTGATTTTCACATGCTGGAGCTCGGGGATGATAAATGCTACTCCTGCTGAAAGTCTCTGTAGTCTTTTATCAATCCTCAAACAGCAAATAACCACTGCCCATTAATACTGCCAAACCATCAGCAAAATCCCACCTCATTGCCTTTCTTAAATGGTTTTCAGATGTACAATTTATTCAGAATGAACATAAAGTCTAACCTAAGCCCTGGAGGCTGTCTTGCTTTAATCCACACATGTGCAAGTTTAACTCTTTCAAGCCAGGCACATTTTTCAGATCCTGAGCAATAACCTTCACGCTGCAGCCGATGTGTTTGTTGATAGAGAGGTCTAATACTTCGAGGTTTGGGATCACATTTAGAAGAGCAGCTGGGAAAAAAAAAAAAAAAAGAAAAGAAAAAAAAAAAGAAAACCAGAATTGTTAATTGTCTGGAATATATACAGATGGAATAATATATAATATATATACAGATGGATATACAGCCCTGGAAAAATACGTCAGGGTTTGCCTGTACGTGTGGTGGATACTTACTAAGTTCCTGTTCTACCTAAAAACCACAGCAAAACAAAGATTGGATAAGAATCAAGAAAATCGACAAAAAAATCTGCATGAAAATAAAGGTGAAAAAACACCAGGGCAATTAGTAAAATATAGGGGATGAAAACCAGGAATACAATGAAAAAGAAAAATTTCTAATGAAAAGGTATAGGACTGTTTGTCACATATGGCCACCTCCTGCAGCAGAGATGAGAGCACAGGGGCTTCTCTTTAGGGAGAAAATATCTTTTAAAATTATACAGAATCAGATCAAAAGACCACACAGGATTAAGCTACGGTGAGAGCAAAGAGGGAAGGGGTGATCAGTGGTTGCCAACTCAGCCTAAATTCCCATCTCACAGGCCTTCTTTCCCTTCCCATGGTGAACTATATATTCAGCTGCTGAATTTTAAGCAATCCATGTTGGAAATTCTGGCACAGGTGACTCGCTCAGGGTCTCAAAGGACGCAGCAGCCCTGGACCTCTGAGGCAGCCAGACTGTGGCTTAGATCCAGCTATTCTTTTCAACTCTACATCACTTGATTAAAGAGAACACCTTCCTTCTTTGGAAGAAAGTGCATTAAATCCATATACTGCGTGGTAAACACTATTATAATGCAGAGCCTGAAATAAATTAACTTTCAACTAATACTGAGCTGAATGCAGCCATAACCAATTTAGATTTTTGTGAAGCCAGTCCCTCAGTGCAGCTCTGTGGACACACATACCGAGGGATTCTCCATCCTTTGCTGTCAGGTTACAATCTGTAATTTTCAGAAGTTTTATCTTGCATCCTTTCCGGAGTTTTTTTGTCAGGAGTGATAGTTTTCCACCTATGTTACTGTTCCATGATAAATCCAGTTCTTCAAGCTGAGGAACAATTTCAAATGCCTCTCCTGTAACAGAAGCCTAAGATGATTCATTCTAGGTATCAATTTCAGCACAAGACAAACATACAGGCTTTGAATGTACTGCAGGGGAAGGTTAGCCACTTAATTCTCAAATTATTATATTTTGTGTGGTTTGCCAGGAAAAATGGAGCATGCCATGAATTGTTGCTAGTGCAGAGATGTTGTATAAATTTTCACCTCATCTAAGGAGCAATAGGGATCACAAGTCACTATCGTGGCAGACACAGGGGGTTTGGCCATCGCTGTAGGCCTGTGCCAGGACCCACAAAGTCAAGTCTATGGGGAAATACAATACAAGTGACAAGTCAGAATTCACCATCCTGGATAGTTCTGCTCTGTTTTATCTGGCAAACTTCCATCGTCCTCTGCGCCGTGTCCACAGGTTGTTCTGGAGGAGATGAAAGAAGTCCCCTCACAGTGATTTCTGAAACTTGCCAGTTTTATTTCTGACAGGAAATTTCTGACTCACTTGATAAAGAATCAAGATGAGCACTGTTCAGATCCAAACTAACTCTCCTGTGATTTCCAGGCAGACACACCAAGTTTGATTACATTCAGAAAAAAAAAGCCTTTCCCAGGCTTGACACACCTGCCAATAGGAATTGCATTAGTGCTCCTTTATAACACTAACATCCCACTGCAAAATCCAGCTTCCTAACTTCCTTTCTAGAGGGAGGGAAGCAGATGTATATTTATATAAACTCATTCCCAAAAAAGATCAATTAATCAGACTGCATGCAAATGCAATTTCAAAGTGTCAAGCACAACTTTTTGATCTGAAGTTTCGTCATCAACCTAACAATTGAGAATTGTATTTTAATAATAAACCCCTTTCATGCCTGTGTGTTTTCATAATTAATTCTTCACTAAACGTTTGTAATAGAAACATAATTGTTTCTATTGTTGTAAGTGAATATCCAGGTTTGAGAGAAAAGGGCATGTCTTAATTTTTATTTTTGCCTTTATTTTAAATTATTGCCTCAGTTTTGAATGCTGAGCAACACACTATAGTTGAGAAGTGGTTCTGCCTCTGCAGAACAGCCTGTTTCTCTTTGATATGGGGACTAGCATTCCGGACACGTTTTCCACCCAGAAGATAAATAAAGGACTATAACTCCTGGAATAGTTTCCTACCACCTCTCCCAGTCACGGCTCTGAAGAGTTACATAGCACAGAGGTGATGCTATAGTTATATTTGAGTTATTGATTTCTAAGCAGAATGCACTAAGTCCACAAGTGGCCACGTTTCCAATGTGGAAATAGCCAAACAGGCAGCATTGGCCTAAATTCTCATGCTGTTTTCCAAACTGCAGGCAAAATCAATGCAGACTGACTGTTGCTATTCCACATTTTAAGGCCATCACGTTTGGACTGGAAATTCAGGTCCTGTGATCAGTTTTGTGTGTGTCTCAGCAGAGGCCAAGCCAGAAGGGCGAAGGAAACAGCACAGAAGAACCAGGCAGAATAAATCAATTGGAAATATGATCAGTGAAACTCAGGAGAAAAAAAAATATGAGAAAAGGGTTTGAAAAAGAATGAAATAAATTTGAAAAAAAAAATTTCATAGACAATGAAACACGTATTTTACCCTCATCAGAAACAAACCAATTATTTTCACCAGCTTTTGTAGAGATGCATTTTTCCTCCCCAACAGGTAGCATGACCCACTTTTGAGCTAGCACCATATATGACATTTTATTTCTCAACCTTTCCTGTAAAAAGCCTGGGCACGAATGACATAAACCCCAGTTTCAGAATTCATATTGGTTTTTAGAACTTGCATAATAAGCTGTAGTTTTTTAGAATTCCTAGTTGATTGAGTTTGCCCTTCTTTTAGACACATCCCAGAGTAAACTCCAGCCCAGAGGTGACTCAGCATCAGAACCTAAGAGCATAACACCACCTTTAAAATCTTGAAATGCCTCCCTTTGCAGAAAGCAGGGCTTCAGGCACTCCAAGTAAAGTAGTAAGCAGAGGAATAAGCTTCTCCCAGACTTGCAAAAAAACAAGCCATAAAGCTCCGAGGCAGCACTTCTGGTTTTAAGCCTCCTCCAAAAGACCATCCTTTTTTTATTTCATGATGAGCACTCATCTGCCCAGCAGCAAGAAGACCTAAGCTGATCCTATTAGGAAACTCTGTTTCAGTTCTTCTGTCTACCATTAGATATCAAAGGCAGCAAAAAAAATAAACCTAATCCAAATTGAAAACATGTTTTTCTGCAAATAGGACTAAATTCTGCTCCCTTCTGAACAAGAAAGCTTCATATCCTGAGGAATGAACTTGGCAGAGCTACTCAAATGTGTAAAGTCACTCATAAGCCCAAGTTCTTTCTCCCGTTTCCCAGCAGGAGTTTACATCATCCAGTGTGGAAGGAGCAGGAGTAGGACGTAAGAAGAGAAGAGATGGACTATATTAGACCCAAACTGTCTGGAAGTGAATGTCAATGAAATCCAGTACCTAAGGAGGTGATATCCTCAGCTGTCAGCCTGCAGTTGTTAAGTCGAAGGACTTTTAACAGGTTCACGTGCTGAAGATGAACAGTGAGAGCTTTCAGAGTCCCACCAACATACCCATTCCAGGACAGATTGATCTCTTCCAGCTCTGGGAGATATGGCAGTAAAGAAGCTGTAAAAAACAAACAAACAAAACCAACAACTCGTGTACTGTGTTTGCACGTTATCTGCAGACCTCGTATGTCAATACATCTTAATACAGAGATGCTTTCTGTAACCAGCATGGCATTATAAAGCCATGACAATTTGTACCTCAGTTTTCTTATCTGTAGTTTGAGTGTGGGGAGATTATTCTGTTTCACAGACCTGTATGATTTTTATACTTTTATATATATTATATAATTTCTATAATTTATTAACATTTCTTAGGGACCTGGGACCACCAGATGGAATGTTAAATAAAGGCAGTCCTGTATAAAAGAAAGGGAAGGGAAAAGAGGAGAGTGAATAATTGAATAGGCAAATAAGAATTAAAGAAATGTGTGAAGCTACTAGTTGAATAAAATGTACATTTACCCAGCTCTGTTACATCTGCTGCACTTAAGGCACAATTATTTAGATCCAGATTCTTGCTGTTGGGTTCCTTCCCCAGTTTCTGCATGAACTGGTTCAATCTCTGCTCACCAGATGGTGACTCCGCTTCAGAAATGTGATGTGGAAGTCCATCTGAGCAACAAAGAAACACAGCCCCGCTCACCTTTGCTGCCAACACAACACCTCAAACCTGTCTGCGGCCGCCAGGAGTTTAGGAAATGAACTAAATCTGTCAGCAAACAGGGCTATATTTTTGATCAACGTGGACCAATAACCTGAGCGTTAAAACAGTGAGAGAAAATTTTCCTGTTGCACCTCTCCCCGCCACCTTATGCCAGTGACTTCTTTGGATGTTCAAAGAGGTGAAATTCAGGCAAAATTCTGAACTGCAGCTTTTCTGGAGGCACAAGTCACGTCACCACCTGTGTGTGCCCTCACTGCAGCCACGCTGCTGCAATACAGCCGGCTTTTGATGGATTAGCTCCGAGGGGCACCACAGTTGTGTGGTGAACCTGCTGTTTCCTTCATGACACCCTGCGTTCATTTTCATACGTTGCCTGTGTAAGGCAGTGCCTGCTTTTTTTTGGCTTTCCAAAGCAACCCCCACTCACCACCTTCTTCCATGCAAGGAAAATTGCGTTTACGTTCGTTGCTAAAACCTTTAACAAACTAGAAATTTCACTTGATGCCTATAGCTGGAAAAAAGTAGCCAAAAACTACACCAAATGGCAATCCTGCTCTCTGTAGCTGCTGCCTCCTTGTTTGCCCAAACCTACCCAAAACCCTTAGGACAAAGGATGGGTTCCTAAGCCTCACCTTCCAGATCCTTTTTAAAAATAGCCTCATTTTTTTCTATTGGGGATGTAAAGGTTATTCTCGTGTGTGCAAAATAACATACATGATGAACTTCTATTCCCTTCCCCTCCCCCTCCCCAGTGTCAAGTGGCAGGAAACATCTGCTCCTGTTGTCTTCAGATCCCTTGAGCAGCAGGGTGGACAGAGGCCCATCTTAAATACAACCCACCAAGCTACTGCTCAAAGCTTGGCTTTGAAACCAAATAAGCTCTGCCACTAATGAGCTGACTCCAGCGCTGACCTCTCACATTGGAGATCAAGAGAGAGGGGACCCAAAAGCTTTATCCCTCCTCAGCAACGTGGATCTCACTCCTCGCTTGGCATCTATCAAATCAGAGGGCACTGCCTTGCTTATGTTCCAATCAGAAGGAAATCCTGGCTAAAGGATAAACTGCAGGCGGCAAAATACAGGCTTTTGGATAAGAAGGAAAGCAACTGATTTTCTATGAAAATGAAATACATAACACGCACATGGATTTCACTGTTACCTTCTACAGAGGAGTCTTCCTTCTCACTCTGATCATCAGCTCCAGAGTTGTTTATTTCTGTTTCTTTGGTTTCCCTTTTGTCCTTGCCTTCAGATTTCCCAAAGTCAAAGCCCCTGAAGAATTTTTTGATGGCTGAAGGCTGCTCTTTCCTTTTCCCAGGAGAGGACCTCTTCCCTTGGAACTGGTTCATAACAAAATCAAATGGGGAACTCCTCGGGATGTCCTCTTCATGCTCATCCTGGCAGCTCTGAATGTCATCTTCCAGTGGATCAGCAGACATAGAAAGAATTACACAGAATCACAGAATGGTCATGGTTGGAAGGAACCTTTAGACATCATCCAGTCCAAACCCCTGCCAAAGCAGGGTCACCCAGAGCAGGTTGGACAGGAACGCATCCAGGCAGGTTTTGAGTGTCTCCAGAGAAAGAGACTCCACAACTTTTCTGGGCAGCCTCATTCAGTGCTCTGTTACTGAAGAGAGTCACTGAAAAGAGTCTGGCCTAATCCTCTTGACATCCACCCTTTAGATATTGATAAGCCTTGATGAGATCCCCTCTCAGTTTAATTGTAGTAACGTTTACTCTTGCTTACCTTCTCTCATAATGGCACATGCCAGAAAATTTCCTATTATTCCCTCCGTGCCCATATCAGAAAAGCACTGTTGAGTAGACCAGACTCTGAACTCATTTCTCCTCCTTCAAAAGGAACTGGTAATGCTCAATATTTGCACAGCAGACTCGGTGGTCTCAGTGGTTCCAGTCCTCAATGGTACAACCATCATTCTCTGCTGCCTTATTAATGCAGACAGCCCCTGAAGACACCCCACCTGGCCACCAGGACTAACCTTCCTCTATCATTTAATCCCCAGGTTCAGTTCATAGTCTTGTGTGGCCACATTAAAGACAGCAGGCTGAGATGTCCCCATTCTGAGGAGGTGCCAGGTTAAGTTTGACATCAAAGTGATTCTTCATGCCAAAGGCCAGTCCGACAGTCAGGACAGTGAGAGGAGGAGGTGAGCAACAGGGAGTACAAGGACATCCTTGCCCGAACAGTGTCACACGCTCCCAAGCTCAGGGTGGAATGTGCAAACAAAACCCCATTAACCTGAAAGCAAAGCTGAAGTGATAGAGCAGGAAACAGCCAGATACCACAGCTGCTTGCACTGGGAGTGGGCCACTGCCAGGAGAAAACAAGCCCCCAGGTATCTTCTTTGGAACAGTTCAGTACTAAAGTGACCTCAGCTTCAGTGACTAATTCACAGATAAATACAAGTTTGACTTTATAATTTACACACATTCTTTCCTTAATTCTATTTATACTACACCAGCTATAGCATCACCCAGTGATTCTGAAGTGGCGGGGTTTTTCTCGAAACATGAATTTAATGCTCTTTCTTTAGTTTGAATTCTAGCACCTGCCTGCACACACATGCTTTTAACGGAGCAGTCATAAAAACTAAGCAGGCATTCATTGCCTTTTGCTTTCTGAGGACTATGTGGAAAAGTCTCAAGCCCTACTGTGTGCCACTGACTGCAGAGAATGACCTGTGCTCAGACCCTCTGTCCAGTAACAGACCACAGCTCCTGAATGGATTTCTGTGCTCGCACAGATTCCCACTTCCCCAGTACAGACCCACACACAGAACTCATTCCACAAATCGCTGTCATTCACAGAGTACAGGAACACAATCATTTTAATAACTGACAGTTATATAGAATGCCACATCAACTTTCCAAAGAAGAGAAACATGTGAAGAAGTATCAGAAACTCTCTGACTTGCCCAGATAGTTTTCATGTTATAAGCAAGAGTCAGATCAGGGGGAAAATGTCAATATAAAGCAAATGTTTTTACATACATACACTTTGTGTGTGTGTCTGTATGTATGTATGTAAGTGTAGGTATATATACTGATGAATATATACACATGTAAATCTCCTTATTGTGTTGGAAGTTATCTGCCATGACACAAATGTTCAAGGGCAGAGCACTTACAATTTCCAAAAGCTGGTGCATTTTTTTCAAAGTCTTGCTCTTAAGAGCCTGTCACAGCTGAACTTCTAAGTACAAAAATTCTACAAAGCAATGTACACAGCTGTACACACACATTTACTGAGCTGGAAAGCAATGCTGGTTACCCTGGCTGCGTTTTCATGCTGTGGAGTGGTAGTATTTTAAACAGACAAAGAAACATACCTGTCTTTTCCATCGGTAAGCTTGAGGATCTCTTTCCCTTTCTACAGTACCTTCAGGGCTTGCAGGAGAAGTGAGCCATGCCATGCAAACAAAACCTCACTTCTTTCTGTAACAACTTCCCACGTAGTTTTCTTTCAAAAGTTTCTGTCTCCATCAGTTTGAGAGCAGCAGCTCTGCACGAGGGGTTTGTCAGCTCTTTCCCGATGCCTCTGTTCCTCTGCGCTGCCTCCCAACGCCAGCCTGCGGTCCCTGGCCTCTCTCTTCTGGGGAGCTGTGGAGAAGTCCATTGAAATGCTCTGATCATGTCCCAGTTTAAATCACTCACAAAGCAGAAATCAGGAAGTGGCAGCCCCAGACTTCGATACTGCACGTTAACCACTGCGTGTCCCTCAAACAGCTGTTGTTAGAAGAGGCTGAGTCACCTTCTAGATCGGGTTACAAAACTACCTGAAGAAAAAAAGCTCTTTGTTTTCCCACCCCTTTTGTCCATACTGGTCAGAAATGCTGCAGGAGGCTGAGCAAAGCCCTGCTTGTCAGCAGGAGGTTGCACGTAGCTCAGTAAGAAAAGGGAATACAGAGAAACTAGCACACTCCATTTCAGGGACTCAGGAGACGTGAGAGGAGAGGGCACACTGCATCATCTGGCACAAAATACTTGTGGGCAATAGTGTGACCCAACATCACGATGAAATCATTTGAAACATATGCATACATCAAACTCCACTACACCTTCTTTTGTCTGTCTGCCCTAGAATCTGATTTCTAGCTTCAACATCCTCATGGCCATTTACGTTGAATCTCTTCAGCTTTGATGATTCTTTTTAATTTACGAGGTCTTCACTTTTCTAAGCCCAAACCAACCAAACTCCTGTCTCCCCCTCGTGTGGCAAATTCTCTGCTTCCTTTATCATTTCCCGCTCCCCTTTGTCTGCACCTGCTGCAATATAATTTACACTTACACAAGGGACCACACACTGATATGTATACACTAAAGACATCTGCAAACTGGAGTGGTGGGGAATTATAAAGTTGATCAACAAAACTAATGACTGCTTTGAAAGCACCTGTTTTAGTGGCCAGCCCAGCCCAAACAACGAGGAGCAGAGACCAGCCGTGAGGGCAGGCCTGATTCAGTGTGTCAGGGTACAGATGATTCAGATGGGGTGGAATCAGACGTGGGGTGCTGCTAGTAGCTAATGGGAGACAATTAAAAGAAGAAAAATTTAAAATGAACATCAGGAAAATCCTTCTGCCCGTGCTGGGAAACCTTTACAGTAGGGAAAAATGCACAAAAGCATCTTTCCCTGCAGGGATGGAGGGCACATTTCTATTCCCAAACAGACAAGGTCTCTAAGTTGGTTTAAGAGTTTTCTGACCCCAGGAGTGGCTGTCCTGTTCCAATTTCTGAAACCAGCATCTCACTACAGACCTAAGGATCACCTCCGTGCGTGTTAATTCACTTCAGGTGTTCAGGCATCTCAGCTATGCAGCGTTGAAAAACCCCAAGCATTTCTGTTGGTACAGAACTCATTGAATTTGACAGCTCTTTTGCACATCACCTGCGCTTAACATGATGGCCAGGGATGAAACAGAGACAAAGCAACCCAGGTTTCCAGGTTTATGCACGTGTGCCGAGCTCTGCTGGCCCAAGAACCTCGATGCCAGTCCAATGAGAAGGTGGAATGGGAATATCTGATAATCTCTGCTCCCTGGAACTGGGGAAATCCTTAAGCACGTTAAGAACCAATTACAGTGGTTACTGGTTACTCTGGGCTAATTTGAATCTGCTGCCATCAGTGTGTCAGGTGATGTGTTGCCCATTCAGAAAACCTTTCACCACTTCAGGCTGTTGAATGATAGTGAAAATACCTCATGGCACTGTGACAGCATCCCTGCAACCCTGTGAGAAGGGAAATGTAGTTTCACAGTGACCTAATTTCCTCTTCCTACCTTTTTTTCCAGCAGCTGTGAGGGATGAGGTGACAGCAGGGTTATCCCAATAGCACTGAGTTGAAAACATGAGCATTACTTTGCAGTAGGTCCAGGCTCTGCTGTCAACGTGATATATCCCGACAGCCAGGCCCAGCCATGTCCCCATCAGCTGCTGTGTCAGTTGGTGTCCCCTCCACGGCACACTTCTGGACATGGGTCCTGCTCCTGCCTTGTGGTCCTGTGCATCTGCTTCTTGCAATACAACATGGGCAGCACAGGGCAGGCTTAGCTTTTGGAGTTTAGAAATAATAAATGCCTTCCCCATTCTATCCAGTTAAACAGTTTGTGACCATCTGCTGGGTGCTCAGTGTCACAGTTGTTTATATCCACTCTTCCCCCTGTGGAGACCTGGGGCAAGGTTAGGAACAGAACCAATTTTGGAATAAAATAGTTAAAGTTGCATCACACACAGCATCCACTGGTAAGAGATTAATGTGGATTTTTGTACTTTGCCTCATTGTGACTCCTTAATCCGGCATATATTCCAAAGAAATAATGCCATTAGAGGATTAGTGCCACAAGTTCATTTGAAAAAAAGGATTTGTAAACACTGAAATCCTATATTCTATGTACTTAATCACTGAGTATCATTTTGGGGATTTCCTCTCCCTTTAGTAGAGTCTCTTTCAATGAAACCCAAGCAAAGAAGGAAGTCTGTTTTGGATAGGATTTATTACCCACTAAAGGAAAACAAAACTCCAAGCACTTGTTAAAATAATATAGAATCTAAACACACTAGACTAAACCCATCCTTGCTGTCATACAATCGTTGCAGTTATACCAGGGAAGCACTTGCCCCAATATTTAAAGAGAATTGAATGATTATGGATATTCATCTGCTAGGGATTTTTAATATTCTGAGTCCTGTAGCATGTAGTAACACAGTGAGTCTTGTTTGTTTCTAAGGCGGTGCACTTCTCAGCTTTGCTCACACCCAGCAAAGCCACTGTTCTCAGACTGAATCACTGCCACGTTACTCTCCCTTTCCTTAGCACACACCTCTGCTGCTCTATTTCCCCTTTCTGCACGACCGTCCCAGCCTGCAGCAGCCTCCGTGGGCTTCTCTTCCTTGGCTCGATTTGTTGCAGGTCAAGTGGGCAGTCACACAGGAAAAAATGGAAAAATGCTTATTGCCCCATTGCTGGCTTTGCCAGGGCCAGGTGACTCGCTCAGAACACGTGTGCCAGGAGCTGCTGCCAAACAAGGGTAGGGGAAGAGTGGCCTGCTCCAGTACCAGGTTCACTGCTCTCATCTTTCCCAGCCAGGTACCTCAAATCATGGCCTCCACAGTGCTCTCCATCCTCTCTCTCCTGCTCCGTCCCTTCCCTTCATCCTCCAACTTTAATCCAGTTCTGACCCTCGATGACTGAGGCAGCAAAATTCTGCCCAGCTGAGGAGCCTTCAGCTGGCACCGATGCGATGCTGCTGGTGCCACAATATCTCTGTCATCCACTGATTAGATGTTGACTCTCTTTACACCCAGGCAACTCACAAAGCAGCAGGGATCAGTGTTAAGGCCAGACAAAAACCTTCAGAAGAGACTGTACACGTGGTGGGCTGGAAGGACCATTCCCTGAGGATGAATGAATGGATTCAGCCGCGCTCAGTAGCAGGAAAGGCCCTGCAGAAGTTCAGGCAGCAAATATTGTTTGAGGCTCCAGGTAGAGCTCAGCAGAGTGCTCCCATCTGGATAAATACTTCTGCCTTATATTCTTACACTCTCAGAAATACTGTGCAACACTAACAATACCCTGGAGCAAACTCATTCCAGACTTGCCTGTGCTGAGACCGGTGTGCGTGCCTGAGGATTCCGTTTGGTCTAAACTATCTGAGTATCCTCATCATTCCCCACAAAATAAATATCCAACATTCTGATTTTAATAAACCATCAGCTTACAGTAGTTCCTGAGGCAGCTGTTAAAAATACATTTCACTGGGTTATGAAAACTAAATCCAACCCCTTATTCTGTATTTACAACCACAGACTGATCAGGGGAGGAGTTGAAGATGCTCTGAGAAAACATGAAAAGAGCTAAAACGTGGAGTTCACCTCTAAGTAACCTTGAACAGTCCCTGAAACTCAGTGAGCCTTTTCATGGGTGGAAAGGCATTTGACATTTCACCATACATTCACACTTTAAAGCATAACAAAAAATGAAGTTATGGAACTCTGGAGCCAGCACGTAAAGGGGCTGCACACTTGGCAGGACAGTCTTCCAAGCGCATGTGCTGGATGAACTGGTCGGGAGCAGAGGCGTGTGGTGGCCCCTGTTGCCACTGATTTAGTACAGCTATAAAAAATTCCACCTTGCATATACCAACATGAGCTGCTAAACATAGAATCAAAGCCAGAATTTACCTTACCTACTGTAAAACAACATTATAAATACATTTTTCCAACCACAATGCCGTATTGAATATGCATTTTGATTTCCATAAAAAGCAGGACTAAAAGATCTATTGCAACGAATCTAGATTTATATCCACAATGCAGGTATTTTTAACAGCCCAATATTGAGTTACTCTTTTTAAAATGGAACTACACAAACACAAACGTAAAGCTTCATTCTCTATTACCATATACTGGTCTGATGGAGAAGATTTTTCAGGCTGGAAAATTCTTTTTTGGTTGAACTTATGCCAGGATTAATCCCCTTTTAGTTAATCATTCACATGAATGGGTAATCTGCAGAGTTCATCCAAGGCCTGCAAACTATATTAATTACTAGAAACCTAATTAGAAATCAACAGAGTCAAAGGATCAGTGTTACTTCCATACGGTACCATCTGGTACAATGGGTCTGGATAGTTCAGGAAGACTCCCCATTGCTCTCTGTGGAACTTCAGCCTGAATATGTGTTGCCAGAAAGCACAAATTTATGCTGATACATGGGCTGGTTGTAAAGCATTTTTACCGTCATCCTAAATAACAACAACCCAGTCCCTGTATTTCTAGCTGTTATTCCGAGAGTTAGTTCAAAAAAGAATATTTATTCAACAGTTTTCTTTTTGAATGAGACACCAATGTAGTTGTAATCTGCCTTTCCACACCCAAAAAAATACCCTAAGTCCATACACAGGCTAATGAAAAACATCCCCAGACAAGCAAATATGAAAAGATGTAGAGAAGTGGGGGTCGGTCTCTCCTCCCAAGTAGCAGGTGATGGGACAAGAAGAAATGGCCTTGAGTTGTGCTGGGGTGGTTCAGGTTGGATATTAGGAAATTTTTTACACTGAAAGGGAATGGGCTGCCCAGGGAAGTGGTTGAGGCACCATCCCTGGAGATATTTAAAAGACAGGTTGAGATAGTGCTCAGTGATATGGATTAGTGATGGTTTTTGTCAGCGTTAGGCTGATAGTTGGACTAGGTGATCTGAAATGTCCCTTCCAACCCAGGCAATAGAAGGGTGCATTCAGAGTGAAAACAGTGAAATTCTATAGATGACACAAACGTGGCAGAGTGCAGCTTCCATTACCTCTGGTGTGCACGTGTGGAAATGGTAATAAAATTCTACCAACTGATTTGCTCTTTCAGCAGGTGGCCAGTTTGAAAGTTTTGAGCAAACCATTTTGGTCCTGCCAGCCAAGCAAAAAAATCAGCTCTTTGAAAACTCAACTTGTGTGCTTTCAAATCCAGACCTTTCCAAGCATTTTGATTCAGGGATGCATAAAATACAGTCTTCTTTCAACATACAATGCTTGGTCAATTTAACTTCCAAAGAAACTTAAAGGTTCATATTTCATCACTTAGATTCACTTGTCGGCTTTTGGAATTGAGATCAGCCACCATAAGTAAAACTTAATAGCTTCATTTTTGTTCCTGATTAGGTCCAGTCCTCTGTGGTTAATTCCCAGATTTCCATTGGGAATGAGAGTGCTGTGTAATCTACCCAGTCTCTCCAAACTTTTCTCAAGAGCTGTGGTAGCTAGTGCTTTTCCATGGGACAGCCAATTGTGTTACAACCCGTTCCCTTCCCAGTGAGGTTTTGCTGATCTTGTCAGAATATATTTAGTGCAGGGGAACATCAAAGTTGGGCACTTCCCTCTTCAGAGTATCCTGCAATTCCTCGTGGAACCAGAGCATCTAACCTTCAAGGAGGCAACTGGCTGAAGACTGGGGAAAAAAATTAGCTCTCGAGGAGTGCTACAGCTTAAAGGACATTGTGCATACCCAGGACATCAGATGGTGACAGTGACGTTGACACACAGCCTTGCCCATTCCCTTCTCTAGTTATTTTTCAATTTCTTGTCAATGGACCCAAAGGCAAGATCTCATGTGTTTCTAAACCAACTGTAAGTGGCTCTAAGTCACTGTAGAGTCTGGTGATTGTTTCTAATCCCAGGATTCCTTCCAGTGCCCAAAGGGGCTACAGGAGAGATGGAGAGGGACTCTTGATCAGGGAGTGCAGCAACAGGAAGAGGGAGAATGGTTTTAAACTGAAAGAGGGGACATTTAGATTAGATATCAGGAAGAAATTCTTTCCTGTGAGGGTGGTGAGACACTGGCCCAGGTTGCCCAGAGAAGCTGTGGCTGCCCCATCCCTGGAGGGGTTCAAGGCCAGGCTGGATGGGGCTTTGGGCAACCTGGTCTGGTGGGAGGTGTCCCTGCTCAGGGCAGGGGCGTTGGAACTCAAAGTTCTTTAAGATTCCTTCCAACTCCAACCATTCTAGGATTGTATGATTCCAGGACTCCACTCACTCTTGGGATTCACAGCCCACCACTCCCAGACTTCCCAAGTACCTATCAGACCACTTTCTTCCTTCTCTGTGCTCCAGCTAGTTTAAACCTTTTGGGGGAAACATGGAAGGATGTGAGGTTTAGCTAAAGAATTTTATATGTCTGAACACAGATTTCGTTTTGGAAAAAGACAGGGTCATCTGTGATAAAAAAGCCTTTTGCCAAGTTCTGCATCAACCCAACTGCTCTCATTACACACAAGTAAGTCTCCATTGAAGCGTATCTTGCTTCAGTGAACTTCATCAGGAGAAGAAATAAGGATTATCACTCTTTCACAGATTCCTCACTGATGACAGAGAGTGTTTAGAAACAGTGGATTAAAACCAGCTTAGACTCTGGTTTAGCAGGTTCTCTGCTTACACAAATCTATTCCAGCATTGTATTTTGGTAAACAACATAAATCTTGAACTGGTAATAAAACTGTCTAATACAAGGTTTTTGCCTTCTGTTTCTGAAGACCGTAAATCCCATCAGCTGAGCCATGTCTGTCACTGATTTTGTTGAAAGGGAACAAAGAAAGTTCTGACCCAAATCAGTGCAGACAAAAAGTCTGTAAGACTGAGTGCATGGAGCTGATTCCACACTGACAACCCATTCTGGTACTTCCGGGATTGAGACAGATGTGACAGCAGTTGACACTTCTCTTTAAATGAATTGAGAGAAAGAGTCTCTGCATTGTTAATTCAGCTTTAGAATAGTACTGAAACTGCCAAAATCTGCTGGGTTTCTGGTAGCACTCTTCCAACTCCTTGTGGTCTATGATGAAGTGATGTTCTCCTGGTGCATCCTATACTGGATGGGTAAATTCCAGTTTTGAGATTTCTGCACTGGTTGCCATAGAGGTAACCCCGGGGAATATAAGTCTGGGTAGGAGTGTACAGAAGGGGGTGTGACTCCAGCTCCACCTTTCACATCGGTATCTATCTGGTGTCAGTGGCTCAGGCTACAAACACCAGGTTAAGCCAGTTGGTCTTTCCCCACTCTCAGATTCCTCTGTGCAAAGGGGATAACGTGCGACTACAGTGCCCTAAGCCATCTTAGCAATCAGTGACACTAATTGACAGACCAAGGCCTGGATCAATTTGAGATACTATACTTTGTTCTATTCATAACTCGGCTCCTGTGTCCTTATCTCTCCCTCCTTTGCTGCTTTGCCATTTTTCCTATTGGTGAAGACAACCAGCAGAAAGAGGACTGCTGAGAGACACGGACCACAGACCTTTCAGATCATTGAGTCTGATCACGAACCTAACACTGCCAAATCCACCACTAAACCATGTCCCTCGTCACCACATCTACCTGTTTATTAATATTAAATACCTCCAGGGATGGTGATTCCACCACTTCCCTGGGCAGCCTGTTCCAATGCTTGATAACCCTTTTGGGGAAGACATTTTTCCTAATATCCACCCTAAACCTCCCTTGGTGTAACTTGAAGCCATTTCCTCTTGTCCTGTCGCTTGTTACTTGTGAGAAGAGACCGACCCCAGCCTCTCTACAACCTCCTTTCTGGTACCACTGCATGATTCAGAAATAAAACCCTGCCTGATGCCTCTGAAATCCAGTCAAGAACAACTAGATCTTCTCCAGAGAGGGACTATTAAAGCACCTTTATGAACTGTCGTTGCCACACTTCACTACAGCACACAGCAATCCTGTCCCTGTGCCAGGAACCAGAGGCTGGAAGCCAGGAGTGTTGCGAAGCAGCGTGCTCTCTCTCTCCAAAGTTCCCTCATTAGGGAAAACAGGAATAAATAAATACATATCCTTATTATATTGCTGGGTTTGTTTCTACTTCAGGAAGTAATTTTTCCTGGTAATAAACTTTTTGCGGTTTTCCTGAAACGTGATTCATGTGAAGTAAAACATCTGATGAAAAATAGATGTGGATGCAAGACTTTGCTTTTCATTTATTCGGGCAACCCCGTATCCTGCAAAGCGTTTGCCTCAGCCTCAGCCAGGCAATCTTGAAAAATCCCAGCAGAAAATCTTTTTTTCAAGGCTGTTACTCGTTACATTTCACGTCACAGGCTTCTGTAGGCACTTACGGACCGAGTGGACTGAACACAAACTGAAAATTATCTTTAAGCCTTGAATGCTCCTGCGAATCCTCATCTGTCTGCACATGCAAACATTTAGACAACCACGGGAAAACTATTCTCAGGTTATTTCATCTGGTCTCCAACTATTTATTTTTTTTTCAAAGGAAGTCCTAAAAATGATTTTTTTTTAAAAAAAAAATGTTTTAAACAATGATCCTAAGTGAGATTTTCTTTTTTATAAAAAAGGTCCAGACAGCGACAAAAGAGCCATAATAACATTTACAACAAAAATATTTAGTCACAGTCACTTTAAAAATTTAAAAAATAATCCCACGTCAAATAATCTATATGTATTTTGTGTTATGTTATAGAAAAATAGGGTTTTTTCCTTAAGATCGTGCTGAACTATAGCAGAATTACATCCCTTTGGTAACGACATCACTTCCCTGAGGGTGATTTTCAAAAGGAATGGGTCTATTTTCACCAGGTTTAGGCGCTGTGTTAGCGCTTGAGAGAGGACGAGGGACAGCTTTTTGTTGTTGCAGCCTGCACTTGATGAACTTTCAGCAGGGGAACGAGGGATTAACAAGCACCAACCCTGACGTCCCATCAGCTGACACGGATATTAGAAGAAAATAACCACTCCCTGATATTTTAAAATGTACCAGGCATTCGTTCTGCGAGGTAACTCCCTGGCAGTGAGAATTAAAGAGTAAATTGCCGGCTTGAGCAGTATAACCATCTGATCCCTCTGTTAGCCTCACAATATGCTTAACAGGATTTCCATCCTCTAGTTCTCCCCCAATCCAATCGGATACACGGCTCTGGGATAACACAGTTCTGGGATAACTGCCTGCCAACGGCCAGAAGTCCACCCTTTCTAAAAATTAGTATGAATAGGTAACACAACGCACGTGAACTAGGCAATTGTTCACCTTCTCTCCTGTTTCTTGTTGGAACGGGGAGATTTTAAGTGAATGCATCAAGCATCTTAAAAGCTAACAACAGCTTAGCAGGTTAAATGTGAAATAGGTTTATCAGATCAGTGGAGTGCTCTTCTTGTAATTATGTTTTTACAGCCCGGTTAAGGGATGGTATTGGAGAAGGGCTTGTGATGTCAGAGTGCGTAGGGCTTAGAAGCAGGGATGAGGGCTAATCAAGATAAGTTCAATTTGTATTTAAAGTCAAGTCAGCGTTAGTTAAGGCAGTTTTTGACATGTTAATCTTGATGTGTTTTAAAAGCTGCCAATCACAGCACTGAGGCAGCTCGAAAGGAAGACTTAAAGTGAAGGCACACGCTCTTGGATGTTCATGGTGTCTTCATTTTACCCAAAACTAAGGTCTTCACAATAGATGTAAGTATATATGCAACAAAAAGCGTTATTTTTAAATGTGAATGGTAATGCAACATCTGATAAGCAAAACCAAGAGGTGTCTGATTTTTCAGATCCTGATGGGAAAGACTTATCTCGTGATGGAAATGGGGTAGAGATCAAAACAGGTTTCTTCCTGGTGTTTTTCTCTAAGAGCAGCACTTACTGCAGAGGGTAAAGTTAGGAACTGGTGGGGGTGATACAGAAAAAGCAAAGTATGTGATTAACTATGTTTTGATTTCTCAGCAATCTGCTAGATATATTCTTATGGGTAAATCATCCTGCATCTTCAGATGGAAACGCTGTCTTTTTATGACATAAACTTGATCATTTTGGAAAAATTTAAAGATCTATTTCACAAACGGAGGATTTTACTTTGGGAAGGCTTGTCATTCCATAATCAGTGTTTTTCTAGAAAACTTTGGATATAGATTGAGTAGCTTAATGTACATGCACAAATGTTTCATTGTCTTGTCTAACCATAACAAAACATTCTTTAAAGCTAACTGGTTGCCAATACATACAGCTTAATCTTTATGTGAATTTATCCTGAAGTGCAATAGAAAAACCTTAGTATTTTACAGATAGATCCTGGATTTTGTAAATCAGTGCGCAATCAGAATTAATCAAGGCTATCATCACACAGATATATTTGGCTGTTTCAGTCTGACGCACCTACAGGAGATAGACCTCATTAAAATTTTGCTGGTGTGCGTAGCCACCGTAACAACCCCCAGCAGCAGCAGCTCTGTGCAACACCAATGTCCGCCGTGTGATGGATTTTGTGAAAAGAAAATCATCCTGTGATGAGGGTTCCTTACATCCTGTTACTACTGAATATGTGCAGACTGAGAAAGGCTTGGGCTCTATTACACTGCCTCTGGAGCTAAAATCTCCAGTTCCTCAGGTAGAGAATGTGTGAATTTCTGTAGCTCCCTGGTTCCCCAGAGATACGGAAACAGCGAGAGAGGCAATTCTGACTCGAGCCATTTCATCATGGTCTGACCCTTCGCATTGGAGCTAAAAATGTTCAGTCTGTTCAAGATGCCAATTCCTGAGTCTGTTCGAAGGATCAGGTGTGCAATTTCAAGGGCCAGTTTCGCGAGAAGAAAAAGGTTGTATTAAAACCCACATCATATAAGAGTTTGGAAAATAACAGTGGGTTTAGTATCTGACAGCTGTGATTTACATATATTTTAACATACCTGTCAATATTTTTTCAGATGAGCGTGTGTTGTGTGCTGTCTTTTGTTTTCTAATAAAGGTAGGTAACCTCAAATGATTAATGATAAAAACCTGCACCATCTTGTTTTACCGTAGTGGTATAAGACACATCAGATGCAGTTTTCTGTTTTATCAGAGGATTTGGGGAAGTTATAGACAAATACTAGATAAATTACAAGACAAATACTGCTGCAATATTTAATATCCTCGCTGAAGAGGGAAGGTACTGAGGATTCAGTACAAGTTTTCTACATTCAAACTCTTAGTTAGCCAGTGAAGTTAAAGAGTTGTTAAATAAAAAAGGTTTTAAATAAAAATAGTTTTAAATAGCCTTCCCAAAACTTGTTCCTCTTTCCAGTACCTGATTTCTTTTGGCACTGGAAGTGTTGTCATTTGCACTAGGATTTCATGTTAAAATGAGACACAAATCCCACTAAAATTGAACAGCACTTCACTTGGAAATACCAGCCCTGCTCTCCAAGCACCAGAAAGCATTCCATCCCAAGCCTTCCATTTCCAGTATTTAAAAAATAAAAAAAAGGAAAAAAAAATCTTTTCTATGCTTTAAAAGTAGAAATTATTAAAAAGTAAAAATTACAGAATCTATTTTACCTTTAACTGATCACACTTATGCCACGTTTTGCAATCTTTAGGCTTCTAAAAGAATCAAAGACAAGAGGATAATGTTTCAAATGCCATCCCCAATTATGAAATAAATCCACAAGAAAAACAAATTACATCATGCTTTCATCTCTGTGTGTACAACCGATGTCATAGAGAGACTCAACCCTTGTAAACAGCTTCTTCATGTCCCAGTTTATCAGGATCCAGGGTGAGTGTGCGCTGTTTCACACGTACATGTGCACACACTTGCTCTGCCAGAACATTGTTTTTGTTAATTCTTGCCTAGTTATTTTACTTAAAAGGCATAGATAAAGCACTCTCAGTGTGTTCCCAGCTTTGGGTGCTGCCAAAACCACAACTGAATAATATCAGCATCGTGGTTCTGCAGAAACCAGTCCTGTGGTTGCAGCACGGAGCTCACTGTCCCGTATCCCTGTGCCTCCAGTGCCGTATCAAATGGTGGGGCAGCTTCTTTCCCCCTCCCCAATCTCTCCATCTCACCTTTTGAGGGCTCTTCCTGGGTGTTTGTGCTCATCCCCACCTTTGGGTTTAGTCAATGCACGAAGCTGTGGCACACAGGAATAACAGCTTCCCCTTGCCCCCAGCCATTCCACTGGGAACAAGACTCACTTCCATTATGAACCTAACTTCGTTCCTGAAGGACTAAGTTTGCCAATACTGAGCTTTGATTTCTTCCTGAGACCAGTGTATTTGACAACAAAACAAAACAAAACAAAACAAAGAGGGACTCGCTGCTTGCAATTTTACCAATTAACCAGCTCAAAAATGGTGAAACACCCAGGTCTTCATTTCAGCACAAAGACAGGCAACACCAACTCTGCCGGCTGACTCTCGCAGTATAAATATAGTTATTTTCCTTTCTTTAAGGAATGTATTGTTCTCAATCCAGTTTTAGGATTACGCTGTAATCTCAATCTCTCAGCAGTCTGTGCCCACGTACCTAGGATTAGAATTTAGCCCTACAGTCTCTCCAGTGGTACCTTACCCCAATTAAGATGGCGTATTTCATGCTTCTGAATGACATAATGTTGGTAGAATTCCTTTCTTGCTTTCCAAAACTAATTTATTTTGATGACTGTGCTTCTTGAATAAATATAATCTCTAGCTTTATGACCCTTAGCATCGGTTTAGGGCAAGAACCCTTTATACTACAGTTAATAACATTAGAGTATTAATAATATTGGAAGATGTGTCTATTTTTTAAAGCAGCATCTGATTTCTCAAGTATTCAGGAGAGCTTTTTCTAAGAAGGGAACAGATGGAAATGAGACTACATATAAATTATTTCATGTATTTCACTCATAGGCACATATACATATTTACATCAAATGTTTAACTGATTTCTCTGACAGAGAGAGCATTTTAAACAATACTTCTTCCAAACAGTCTGTGGAGCCACTGCAAAGGTACACTAAACACTGCTTTTAAAAAATGCTAATTCCATGTGTTTGATGTAAATAAAAACAGCATTAGTTATTAAAATCTTAATGCATTTGTCTAAAAATATATGTTTTCCAACAAGTCTACATTATACATGAGACTATACTGTATTTTGCCAATGCAATTTAAGATTATAGATTCACAGAAAGCTACAGACATTTTGAAACCACACGTAGCGTGATTAGATTTGCAAATGCTTCTGGTTCACAAAGTCCGTGTTTTGCCACTTCTCATCTAATAAATTGAGACAGAATTAGTACTGGGTGAGTGGTTCTGCCTGCTGCCAAGAAGGGTTTGCTAAGGGTAAGACTCTAAAGGTAGAGATTAACTTGTCTTCATCCCTGTAATGTGCTGTACAGCCAGGATTTGTGCAATAGGATCAGAGGAGAGGCATATATGAATGTAACGCTGGACAGCTGGTGTGTATGAATTTATATCAACCCTGATGTAAGATTTTGAGCTGCTCTCAAATCCCAGCTACTATATGTATCAGAAATATACTTTCCCTGCTCCCTCAGGGGAAAAACAACATTTTTGCTGATGTTGGTTTCTAACACGTGAATTTTTTAAGGAAATAGTATGAACCCTAAGTACCCTAAATTTGACCTGCAATCAGAACCCCAGGTAAGGAACCAAAAAAAGGTGTTTTTCCAATTGGAATAACAAAGATTAGTCAAGTTCTGTATCTCCTCCTGACACAGGATTACATACAAGTCTTTATATTAGGTTATTAAGCTATTTACCCCACTTGATCAATTCAATACTTCCTGACAGGAAGTTCAGAGAAATAAACAAGCAATTTAATGCACATGACATACACACACAAAACATGTCCTTTAAGTAAAGTTTACACTGTACTGATATTCTAACATTCAGTGCAGGAAAATAGACTAGAATGTTGGTGGAAAGAACACCTGAAAATTTTTACCCAAAATACCAAAGTTTTTTCTGAGAGGAAATCCAAGCTAAATTAGATAGGCTTAATTGGCACACCAATGAAAAAAAAACCCAATGATTTCATGGAGCAATTCCAGTGAAAACCTCACTAAGGAATCAGACCCTCCCTTTGGCTCTTGATGAGCCCAAAACCGGGTCAGTGGAAGCAGTAAGCTACCACTTTAGTGAAAGAAGATACCAATGAACTTTCAAATCTTACTATTGCATTGCTTTTTTCACTACTATCCCTTTTCCACATCAAACCAACAGACCAGCTAGTCTACCTTTGCAAGGATAAGTTGTTTATGTGATGTTATGCACATTGCTGGAAGCGAAGAATGTTGCCCAAAGCGATGCCCTGTGAATCTTGGTCATCTAGTGGATAACAATCTATTAATAAGTACAGAACAATGGGGTGTTACTACAGCAGTAAAAGTGCAGAAGTACTAGCCAGGGCTGATAAAGACAAGTGTCTTTTTACTTCTATGTCTTTTTCCCACACAAGGACAGCTTTTCCAGAATAAAATGCATTCATAACTGTGACTAAAAGAGAAGACTGCAGCATTTTACTAGTTCTTAAAAGTGGTACAGCTTGTCAGTCATTTGACAGACAAAACTTTGTTAGTGTTAATACTAGCTTTTCATTTTTTTTTTTTTTTTTTCTGATTTACTAGAATAAAAAGGTTAAAACTTCCCAATTTTTTTCCATTATGTCCATCTGGACCTCTGCTGGTTGCTTTGCACCTTCCTATTCTCTAGTCAGGTGCGCCATGAAGCAAAGGCCAGGCTGGAGGGAGGTTAGCACCAAGTTTAAAATTGCAGCTTTGTTTTCCAGAATGTTCAATACTCGGCCACTCATCCATGAGCAAGAACCACCGAAACGGCTCAACTAGACCAATATGGTACAGCAAATACCATCATCCCAGTTGCCATCTATTTTTTGTAGCTGCTGGGAAGTTTAGTTGAGCGCTAAATCGCTTTAGGTACTGAGCTTTAAAATGCTTTAGCAGCTCAGAAGCACTTTGGCAGCTCAAATGCTCTTCAGGAAACACCCAGCATCCTAAAGCGCTTTAAGTCTAAAGTAACCTAAAAAAAAAAGAGAAAGAGGCAAATGGAAACACGTCCTGCAGCACGTGCTCAGATACATACGTGAAAAACAAAGGGCATGGTGCTGTGTTCTTGGGTTTGAGAGGTTCGTCTGCTTCCAGGGAGCCATGGCTCTTGGCCAACACAGAATTTAGCATTTACAACATTTACAGATGTAAAGAATTTTTCATTTTGAGAGAACACGAGCGGCGTGCTCCAAGTATAGTCTCCACTCTCAGACTGAACGGCTGAAATGAGTAACTTGTCTACTTTTGGAAAACTCATTTTGAAGCTAATGAAGAACAAAATTCAACTCCTTACTGTTTTAAAAAAATAAAAATCAATCATTTGCTGTGCAAACTTATTTTGAAATGAATATACAGATGCGCCTGCTGCCTTTAAAGCCAGCCTGCTCCCTCCCTCAACCCCACAACTGAAACATCCCACACATCAGAGCTTTTTAACATCCAGGCTGTGGGTTACAGGACTTATTTCCTTTATGACCTATCTGCACAATGTGGTTACTTATTCCCCTGGTATCAGGACCATTTGTAATGTAGTCCCCTTCCTCTTTGGACAGGCTTACAAATGCTCACACAATCCACTTCAGTGATGGTGCAGCTATTCAGCTACTAGTTTTTAGTCTAGATTTCTACTTTTCAACCAGCTTTATTTACCTGCACATATACGGGTAATTAACCTGAACCTTGCTGGTTTTATCACATCACTACAAACCATGTTCTTTTCTCTTTTTTACTTCATTTGGCAGTCTTAGGGAGCTGAAGTCATTTGGAACAGCTTAGTTCTACCATTTCTTACCCTCTGTTTCACTTAATATACAGTAGACAGGGCTCCAAACTATCACAATTCCGGAATTAAACCAAAGAAACCTGCCTTCCTGAGCATGAGCATGTCAGTTCTCAGGGCTGCTACGATACACAGGGCTGCAAGCAAAAATCTTTGGCTTAATTACATCCTTTCGAGCAGCTGGTGTTTCCCAACATCCTGACTTTCCTTGCACAGTAGGACCCGAGGACACTGCACAACTTAGTACCACGAAGGGCAACGTTTGCATTGGCCTGAAACCAATACAATCCACAAGCACTGAAAGCCACAGCAGTGACTGGCAGAAGGCCTACCTGAGAAATTAACCTGTGTAACCTGCTCTGGTTCTTTCACTGTTGGATGTCTTATACTTTTCTTTGGGCCTGGTGATGCCGCTCTTTACAACGGACAAGTTGCTGTCTCTTTGCAGCATGACTCCACGAGACCACATGAGAAAAATGTCTGTCCTGGGGGAACAAGGAACACTAGAAGAAAAGCATTTATACCGATTAGCAAGCGGCATGGCAGCAGGAGGTAAGCAGGAAGAAACCTACCTGCACATTTGTTTATAGGATTGCTAATATCTCTATCACATACAAGAAACAGCCAACAACGGGCTTAATGTCTTTAAAAGGTATTTGAAATTTATCTTAGGAGTAACTGGAGAAACATTTCTCTTAAGGTGGTTAAATGTTAACATGGGGGATTTTTGGCATTCAGAATTTGATCAAGAGACACTAAGCATCTGGCAGAAGAGTCCGGGTCACACAGGAGCTCAGCAACAAAAGGAATAGCTGGACCTTAGGAGGTTCTGGCTCACCACTGCAGGCTCTTCTTTCTAGAGCTGCTTTCTCACGACAAGGCAGGTTCCAGCTAAAAAGATTTTTCTAAAAATAAAACTGTATGAGAAATGCAGGTTCTCTCAAGCAGAGAACTTAACATTCGTGGCTATTCTCTTCTGCTTCACAGTGTTACATGAATTACTGCTAATTGTAAGTTGTCCTTTTGTACACCTAACTGTGCACATCCTGTTTATTTTTACTGGAGTTTGATTGTATAAATCTACGTTATTCAAACAAAGCGAAGCAGGTGGCAGTGGAAACATCTTTTTTAGTTGCTGTTATTAAAAAAAGAATTGTGATTTGCTAATTCACACTAAAATGCTGGCACTTGATGAAAAAGCTCTATTTTTTCTGGTGAAGTTCTACTGCAGACAGAATCACTTCCTAATTTACTACATTGACCACAGAACTGTATATGCTTTGTGTCAGAACTGCGGCAGCGGCAAGAGATGCTAATGAGAAATCAGTTGATGGCAGTAAACCCTCAGCTAATGGGTGCAGGCCAGCAGAGAATGCACGCGATTCCCTCCCAGTTCGAGCCTCGACTGGTAGACAGGTATTTTGCACCATTTCTCTATGGTAACACTGCAGTTAAAGAGTAACTGTGCACTGGAGGGCGTCAAGATCTTAGATTATTCTTAACTTAACAATGTCCTTTGCATGCCTGGATGTATTTATGTCCTCTCAGGGATCTGTTACCTTCAACTGAGATGATGGCATCGGCTGACCCGAGACAAATCCATATCGCATCCCACCTGGGACCTGCAGTCCCGCAGCACCCAAACATGCACAACTTATTGTCCAACCGTGTTTACCCAGGCCCAGGTAATGAAGCCTCTTCTGTATCCTGAACGTGATAGCAAGCAAACGAGGAAACAAACCGCCCCTACAAGTGTTTCACAGGGTTATCAGTGCTGTCAATAAGTATTTTTTTCTTTGGAAAAATAGCCTCACTCCACGGAGAGGTCTGCCTAGCACAGGTTCTAAACTGTGCCAGTGTGAGTCTGAACACGTTCTTTTAGCTTTTGCTAAACACACACTGTTTTCAAAATCATTTGCATGTTTGTGTACTCTGCTTTTCCTTTTGTATTTTCCAAGCATTTTCACACCTAAACAGAAGGCTGTAGCTAAACAAGTGAGTCCAACCAACAACACTTTTGGCTACATTTAACTCTTGATCGTGTATGAGCATTGGCTTTTTTAAAAGATTAACTGATCATATTTTTTAATCTTAACATCACATGCCTTTTACTCATGTAAGTCCTTTTAATAATGGCTCCAAATTACAGGGCACAGCTCTAAGGGGGAAGGCTGAATATCATCACAGTGTGGTGACACAACTGTGGCACGCATGTCATGCTGCACAGAAATTTACACAAATATACAATTCACTTTATACAAAGAAGTGAATAAATTCTCAATCTATAAACACATAGATCTATAAACAAAAATTTCTGGCTTCAGCTTTCCCCTGCCCAGTGTGGATCTCAAATGAGAGGTTCTCTCAAAAAGAACTGAAATTTAAAATTACATGGCATCTAAGCTGAAAACCACCTTGAAGGAGCAGATTTGCTTTGCTTAACCTAATTAATTGGTTAATATTTTCTGAGCATCTATATGTACTTAAAGACACAATTCACCAAATAAAACCACCTTCCTGTCTCTTTCCTTTATGGATAGTGGCAGGTACACCTAACTGCAGATCTGATCCTGCAAAGACCCAATGCCACTTCATGTTCCTACTACATATTCCCAAAGCAACGAGCACAAATGGGATTTAACTTGGAGTCACATCAGCTTCCTGGCAAAGCACATAGTTCAAGTCTTCAGAAGCTTTTTAAAGTGCCTCTGCATTGCTCTGGGGTTTGTGCATTCGCCTGAGGAAACAAGTGAATTTTGAAGTTGTTTTTTCTCCCTTCCCTTTAAGGATACAGCTTTCTGCAACCAGAATCCATGGAGGCTGTGGCCAGAAGACAGGAACTGGTTCAAAAGCAAAATATTGCCAGGTAATCAATAGTAAGCTTTGCTCTGAGGTGCGATGCCAGGATTAGGGCAGCAAAAGCAGCTGGAAATTATTGAGTTGCAGGTTTTTTGTGGTATTTTATTTAAAGTGATTGAGATATTTTTTCAAGTAACCCAGAGAAGCAGAAAGCCCTTTGTTATCTCTGAAGGTCTAAAGCTACTGAACTTTGTGCTTGTCCCTATTCTGTTTTTAGCCTTAAAATGATACAAGGGAAAGAAATAAACCCCTCAGCTTGGTTAAAGAAACAAACAAGCTACAAACTTCAGCCCCAGCCCTTGAACTCTGGATCCAAACACCCTGAAGTTACAAAAAGTCAGGAACAACTTCAAACTTTACAGCTGTGTGCTCTCACACACATTCTAAGCCTCTAAGGCTGAGCCCTGGGGATGATTAGCTACATTTCCACCCTACCAGGGTGGACAGTTTCCTAGCTTACCCAAATAGTCTGGATATCAGGAATGCCTCATAGTTATTTGTACCAGTTGTGGTGTAATCAGTCGCTGGTTAAGGAACTGCCAGTGCCCTGCCTCACACCATTTCCATAGAGGAACTCTTTAACTTCATCCCTTCCTGCACTGGGCTTCGGCAGAGTACTGCGTGGCAGCACCCCTCACACATTAAGACTAAGAGCAAAGAACAGCTAAATTCTGAGTAGGCATCTCAAGAGAATTAGGACAGGAGTGTTTTAAGCTCTTCAGTCAGCAAAGCTTGATTACGGAACTCCTCCGAGCAAAAGACTGGCATCAAAAACACATTTTACGTAGCTCTTCCAACATGGTAAATACACTGAGGAAAACAAAATAGCCAGCAGGGGGCACGGCCATTACGTACACCCTCAGCCACATCAGAGCTTGTCCCACCCGTTCAAGGCTCTTCCTCAGCTTTCCAAACCCCAACATAAAAGAGTTCAGCCTAAATCCATGAGCTGCCTTTTACAGCAGTCTTTTGCCACCCTGGCAACTTCCACTAGCTTCACGCTGCTTTCTGCAGCACGTTACCTTTAGAGACATACTTGTTCTTTTTGCTCTTTACAGAAATCAGATGATGGCAAACAATCATCTCCTGTACTTGCTGCAGCTCCTGCTTAGTGCTGCTGAGCACCTGGGCACAAATCCTTGCTCTCCAAGGGACTCTGCCTCATACCAAAGCTCAGTGATCCCCCATCTGCTGGTCCTCAGAGAAACAGACCTTCTAATCTGGAGGAGTAGTCAGGAATGTAATGCTCTTTGCCCTTTATCCCCACCTCAAGAGCTTTGTGTGAGTAATGACAATTGGGCAAAACGTACAAGGATGTGGTATATAGACATAACACTTCCATTGGGCCTCCGAAAGCAGAACATTCATAATTCAGAGGTTGTAGCCAAGATGAAAAGAGGGCAGAGGAAAAGCCCTGAATGTTACGGAGTGATCAACTAATTCCTCCTCACAACAACCAGATGCCTTTTGCCCAAACTCTTTCCCCGACAATTTTACATTGATGAGAAGTCTCCTAAAAGTCACACTCTCTCTGACCAGCTATCCTCATTGCAGTATTAAGAAAGCTTTTCAGTGCACTTTAAAGGTTTGCCTTGCCTCACAGCCAAAGAAGAATGTGCTAAATTCCACTGAAAGCTCCTCAGAGCAAGGAAGGGAGGCTGAACCATTTCTGGTTTGTGTCTGGCAGATTGGCTCACTTCTCCCATCTCTCAGCTCCAGCTGAAGCTGTGGAGTTCCAGGAGGTTTCTGTTTGATCGCTAGCTCAGTTCCAACGAAAGCTGATGCCAGCAAAGGTTGGTAGAGCAGAGACACATCCTACTCCTTGTATTCTCCATATCTCACTGGTAAACCCTCCTTACCAGGGGCAGGAAGCTGGCTCAGAACCTGGAGTATTGGCTTTATCCCACAGGGTAAATATATCCATAGATAATATAACTCTAGTTCTTTATAATGTACAATATCACTGCCATTTCCCATTTTTTCAGTGTCATTTTCTGATTGGTAATGTAAATCACTTATTTACTTTACACTTTGACCCTTATGGACTGGAGACAATTTTTCAAATTCCCAGCTGAGCATAATCACTGTAATAAAGCCTGGATTGGCAAAATACAGATATCACTTTTTTGTCTGAAATACTACCCAGAGGCATCACATGGAAGATTTAGTTCCTCATCCTTTTAGTTTCCTATATGTATCTGGCAGCACATCAAATATAGCCAGGTTTGCCATTCCATCTGCACTTTGTGACCTCTCACACGTAGCGGTATCGGGGAGAGAGGAAAAGCAGAACTTTTGCCTGTTCAGTTATTGAAGTTTTAAGCTGCTACTGAAAAAAAAAGAGGTGATGAAGGACCTGAGCTTCCCTAACTGCTTGTGTTCTGTGTGTGTCTCTTAGAATGGAAATGGAGATGAGTGCTATTTTTCAGCAAAAAGAAATGGAGAAGGCTCATCGGAAAGGGCTACTGGGCCTGGAAGCACCTTTCCTTTACCATGGGATGCCAACTAGTCCCATTGCTTTCCGTGGCAGGCACAGACTACCTGAAGGCCATCTTCCCGCCGACTTCTACGTTCATCGAACCACCCTCGATGAAATTCACGGCAACACTATGCTCATGGCAACCAGCCCATACCCTCCAGTCAGCACTTTGCAAAGGGAGAGGGGACGGCGAGCAGGGAGGAGAGCTGGAAATCACAAAAGCGCAGAGTGTAGCGCCAATGGCACAAAGAACCACGCCGACGACAAAACTACAGACCCTGCTTCAGCTGCAGCGGATGATGAGAAAGAAGAGAAGAAAGAAGCAGAGGTGGAGACCCCCAACAAACACGAACAAAGCAAAAACCAGACAGAGCCACTTGCAGCTGCCAAAAACTGTAAAGAATTTGAACAAGGCTTGAGAAAAACCTGTGCTACTCACGAAATCTCTGCTGAAACCAACAGCTGCAGCAACACAAATGAGAAGGAATCTAATAGCTCCTGTGCTGCTTTTGATGACAAATACATGTACCCTTCTGCAATCCCATTCTCAGCGTTGCCATATGGATTTCCAGTACCCAGCAACCCATTGCTACCTTCAGGTTTGTGAGATCTCCAGATCACAGTCAGTGACGTGTTGATCTTATTTATTTTTATTGATTTGCTCTCGTATTTCTTCCCTCAGTTTTAAGCAAATTTTTGGTATGACAGAGTCATGGCAATTAAATGTAGAATTTGTGTGCTGCAAATAGTAATAACTCAGTAAATCCAAGCCAGCAAAGGTAAAGAGTGGTTTTCCTATCTGCAAACTGGTGCTTGCTGGTATAAGGGAGGCTTCAGCATCTTAGGTAGCAGCGCTTTACTTTTTCAATGCAATTGCAAAGCAAGAAGCCACAAAACAGCCTTCTAGCTGTTTCAGTTCTCTGTGCCATGCGCTGTAGCGCTGTAGGATGTCATTCTGTGTTTACATTGGTCCCCAGGGGCAACACGTTTGTCACCCCCAAGCTGTCAAGTGAGCAGCGCTTCCAGGTTTCCCATCAATTCTGTTCAATGTGTTACATTCTCTCCTCTCCTTCTGGTGGTCAGGGGAAAACGTAGCAGCACAAAATATACCCATCATAATCCCTGGGCATGTTGAACAGGACAATGGAGATACTACCTAGAGAAAATACTGCAGTATGATTTGTACGTGTGGTGACTGGTGCGTACAGTCCTAGTAGTAAACATAAGAAGCCACCAAAAGAAAACCCTCCAGAATCAGCTACTGTTGGTTATCTCATGATTTTGTTGTCTAGGACTCCTGTACCTGTGACTACACGCTGCTGTTAGTGTATTAGGGTCTGGAGAACTGTAAAATTTCTCATGTTAACAGTCATTTCCTACTAATTTGCCAGCGAAGCCCTATAAACGTAACGTTTGTGTTTCCTCTTTGAAGGAGCCCATGGCCTGATCCTGAATGGAGAAGACATTTCTTCCATTGAAGACATTCGCAAGTGGACTGTTGATGACGTATACAACTTCATCGTCAGCCTCCCAGGCTGTTCAGATTATGCCCAGGTGATTATAAACATTCAACACGTTCTCTCAGGTCTTTAGGAAAGTCTAGATTTAAAGGTCATCAAACAAATGTAAATGCTAGAGGTTAACTAGTCCCTAAGCATCATCCCATTTGAAAAATGAAATACCATTAGAAATGCAAGCAAAGAGGTTGAAGTCTTGTATATTCCTAGTAAAGCCTTAATAAGACAAACACTTTTCTTTCACTGGTACCGAGGTGCTCACTCCCTAAAAAACCTGAAAGAACTAACGAACATGGAAACGTTACAGAGTTCCCACTTGCTGAGAACAAGTAGATAAGCTACAGGCAAATGTGCTGATATCCACACACCTCAACAAGAGACCTCATGCTGCAGTTAAGACATAAATACAAAGATAAACCACTAAGAATATTATTTCCTCCTTTTATTGCCTACGTCTCTGGATTAAGCATAAAAAATAACCAGTGAAGTTTGTTTTAGCACACCATGATGTGTTTTATCATTTCATAAGATATTTAAAGACCACGCTATTGATGGAGAAACCCTCCCACTGCTAACAGAAGAACATCTCTTGGATACAATGGGATTAAAACTCGGACCAGCATTAAAAATCCGCTCTCAGGTATGATAATTAAATGTATGCCAAAATGGCAAACCCCAGAGACACGAAAGAGTCGGAAGTGGAACAGGATGAAATCTTTCCAAACTAAACCACATCTTTTCTCACTGATAAGGTAACTGTCGTAATATTAGGGGAGAAGAAATTACTCCACCCCAGTTGGCTTTTGCTTCTCTGCGTGTAACAACAGCATGCAGGGAGACACTAAGGGGAGGTGAGAGGACTGTCAGTTTGAGAGACACCTGAAGTGGAATCAGGATACAACAGCACTGGAGACCAGGCTGAGGCTGGAAATGGGAAAGACATGTTTGGCAAATTAACTCACTGACTCCTCTTTTCTTTTCCCAGCTGGTAAGAATGACTCAGACACATACTTGCTTTTGCTCCAACCTGGCTTTTAAAACATACCAAGTAGAGGTCTCTGCAGCCTTTCTGGGAATATAATCTTACATGTTTCATGGACAGTCTTCTCCCTCTATGTTTAAAGTTTTCTGCTCTTAATTTCACGCCGTAATATCAACTCTCTGTGTGTTTCTGTTGTTGCCTGGTTCTTTTTCCTCATCTTCAATGCCTTGCCCTCTCTTACTTTTCTCATTAAAACCACCTTCCCTGCTCCTGGCTGGCTCTGTCCCATGGGTGCTACAGCACCCTGAGAGCAAGAGAAGCCTGTCAGGCCCAGCACACTGGGCTGTTTGCCAAGCCCAGTATTGCCAAGCTCCTTCCACGAGAACCCAGGCCTAGAAAAAATATGAAAGAAAGAAAATGGAAGAGATTTTCCTCACTTTTGCTAACCATTGATAAGTCTTGGAACTGGCTGGGATCTCCTGGATGTCCCTGGCACGGCTACACAACAGTGCTGTTTAATGGCTTTAACGCTATCTCAAGAAGCAATCGCTGCAGTTGTGCTTTTTGTCTTTAAAGGTGTCCCGACGTCTGGGCAATGTGTTCTACATGATGAATCTTCCTCTGCCCGTTCCTCTTCCACCTGCTCCAGGCAAACCCTCGGATCAGCCCTCTGACATAGCCTCCCCTCTTCACTGCAACAGCGGCGGTGATACGCTGGATAGTCCCTGCTCTCAAGACCCGGAAACTTCCAAAGCAGCGGAACAGATGGTTTCAGAAAGCAGGGAAAATCCGTGTGACACAGCTGGATCTCAGGCTGACTTCCAGATGATCACATTTCAGAAAAGCTGAGCCGAGCCCAGGACATGAAATGTTTTTAAATCACACAGGAACTTCTAGTTACAAAGTGTTTGAAAAGATAGTTACTGCCTGAAACCTCTGTATGGCGGGAGCCGAGTAAAATAAGCTGCAAATGCAGCAGGAGGAAGTGTGGCACCTGAAAAGCATTAAAAAAATGCAACTACATCTTAGTGCAATTACTCTCAAGTGCAATTCATTGAAAAGGATACCAGTACAGATAACAGGTAAATTTAATTTTTCATTAAAGTCCAATGTGATTACTGAAACACACCAGAGACTCAGAGTGGGCTGGCTGTCTCACAGTGTGCTCCTGCTGAGAAACTACAAGTTACAGCTTCAATACGTAGCTGACTTCTGGTTCTGTTGAACAAAATTTATACAGAATTCATTGGGAGAGTATGGAATTAACTGCAGAATATAGAGAAATATACCCTACACTCAGCAGTTTGAGCTAATTCCATTGCTGTTGCAGAACCAAGTCTTTCTAAGTGCCTGGGAAAGGTGTACAGGGTATAGATGAGATACACAGATTAAGTCCTGGACATGAAAATATAGTGTGTAATGGTAATTTTAATTATTCCGAGGCATTCTTATCCATGGGGTTTGAATTTGCTTTGAGTGATAGCACAGCTGAGCTGAAGTCAGGAGGAAGCATCAGGAGATTCTGCTGTGAAAAGATCAGTCACTGGGATGGTAACAATCCTGCAGGCAGTGGGCTCAAAGCCACCCTTCCCCTCAGCTCACCCGGGCAAGCCATGGAAAGGCAGCAGCACACTCAGTGTTCTTCATGTTGGAATATTTTAGCCACAAATTATAATTCCAGCTGCAAAGGGGTGTAGCTTTATCCCAGCATTTTATTATGATTTCTGGATGAATTACCTTTGCTCCCTCTTGAGGGGTTTGCTCACATACTGGTCTTCCACTTAGGCTTTGGAAGTCAATATATTATAGTGCCGTCTTCCACCCTCCTCCTTGCAAAAACCCTTCTTTACTCCAAAGGACATACAAATAGTTTTGATAAAATTCATTCCTGTAAATTGAGAATAGATTGTGGATCTGCTGTATACTGCTACTTCAGTTTTTCTCCCCTTAGTTTAATTTGTGCGGCCTCAAGTGCTTAAAAACCAAGAGGTACCCTGCTGTTTAGACTGGGAGTGTCTAAACACAGGAGGAGAGGAAGCATTCTCATTTTTTAGACTGTGGGCTCCTGTTCTTTTACTTTAGCCAGAGATAAATTATTTTATATTTTTTGGTGTAAGTGTGTACGAGATAATACGTGCTTTGGTGTTTGCAACAGCAATTTAAGATATTCATCCTACTGTCCAACCCTCATAGCTGTGATCTGGTGAAATCATGTGAGTCTTTCGCAAGAGTTTGGATTGTCTTGTGCATCATCTGTGGGGACTTCTCACATAAGGAACTATTTACTGAATACTCAATAGTGTTAAAAAAAATAAAATTCAAAATTGTAACCTGAAGCTGGGAAGTTTAAATATAAAAATCTCCCTAAGACTGTTTAAAAGATGTACAACAGCAGTATTAATCTTGGACTGCAATTTAGTCTCAATTAATTTCAAAAAGTGTTAGCCTCTGTTCTTTTCATTAACTTTTCTACATTTTTTTTTCATGGCTTTAAAACTTAGTAAGGCAGCTTGGAGAGTTTTATGTTGATTTTGGTAATGTAAATGTTTATTTTTTCAGATTTTGGATGAAACACAATTGTCAGTGTAAAAAGTCATACTCTTTTTGAGTCATACTCAAGTTTGAAATGCTTTTACTGTTATTTTAACACCTATAATTTCAGTTTAATTACACCAGAAGAAATGTTTTACAGTAGAATTAAATACTGTGATTTTTTTTTTTAAATTTAGATTGTCCATATAACACGAGGGGGAAATATTTTTATATAGTAAAATTGCGTGTTAAAATAAAAAAAAAAAATCAGGGACACCAACTCTGTTGAGCATCTGAAACAATTTTAACTCTTTTTTTTTGTACAATTGACGATCATGTTGGCAATGTCACTTATCTGATTAAAGACAGTTCACCAATTCGTTTTCAAATGGCATCCTACCTCCTCGTTGTATGAAATACATGACTTAACCTACGTGAGACCTTTCCTGCCCTAGAAGAGCAATCTCTGAGACATTTCCAGGTCAACGAAGGTGACCTGAGGTGTCCACGACCACGAGATGTCGCTGCAAAGCTGCGAGAGGTTACCTACCACCCCTCCAAAGTGGGAGGCGGCAGGATTGAAGTACAGGTGGCTTGTTAACAGCAAAGATAAGAAGAAACCGAACTTGTTTTGATAAACTAACAGCACAGGAGCTTGACTTGAAATCCCATATGATAAGGAAGAAAGGCTGAAATCTGGTTGTGAAGAGCGTGTCTATTTTTATATATGGCCCAGCCACAAACAACGCCAAAATCAGGGCAAGCTGGGATGCAAACTTTGCAGTCTGGTACCACTTCTGCAATTAAAAAAAAAACCAAACCCATAAGATCCTCTGCACATTCTGGGTTCTTCTTCCCAAAATGACGAAAAGAATGATTTCATGGCTTCCTGTACTGGGGGGAGATGTGTCGGAGCAGCCAAAACACACTGGGCAGCAGACAGCCGTAGGGTGAAATAGGAAGGAGAGGGATTTACCTAAACAGACATAATCGATTCTATTTCTAATGAAGGAAATACTGCTGGTAATGAATGTTTCCTCTCCTACAAACACTTTAGGAGACAATATAAAAAAAATAAATTAAAACCAAACCAACACCACCATAGAATCAGTAGACAGACCCATATTTTCAGATTTTGATGTGTTTTATGTAAACCTTGAGGCCTTACTGATTCTGGGCAGCTACAAGCTCTTTTTTGACTTTTAATGCTTATTCCAGCTGCAAAGGGGTGTAGCTGCCATCACAAATTGGCAGAACCGTGCTACCTTCTGGTGCCTGTGTCACCACTGCATTCACTATTTTTTTTTGCTGCGTCACTAAAATCAGAATGAGAAGTGGATGATGTATTTTATTACGTGTGGCATCATTAGAAGTGTTTTACTTAACACCTATTGCTGGGTCAGTCTGTAATAGTGATGCAGTGGATGAAGAAGAGAATGTTTTTATGAGATGCTGTAGAAGTACCTGATTTTGCCTGTAGCTACACTGAATGTGTGGATTCCTAAGGACAGGGACTTTAATTTCTCTTTTTTTTTTTTTTACACAGACAAGTTTAAAGATGAGATAAATGAAAATGTACAGCAAACATATTACAAAATGGTTCTGAACTATAAATAACAGAGGTAGGAACGTCCTGAGAAGGGAGAAATGGCTTGTCCTTCCTACCACAACCTGTGTTTCTGACCTCATGATTGCTGCATACAATGATGATGTGGAATACATATTCATACGGACCTAAACTGATAAATCTCTGCTCCATTCCCCAGGCAAAAAAATCTTTTAAAAATTCTATGATGACAACAATTAGGCAGAATTCCCACATGGTCCAAATCAAGCAGTCACTCTAATCATATGCCTGAAAACAAGAACAAGCAGCTAGATCCACAAAACAATAGTATTTCAAACCAACTCATATTCATATATGGATTTTATGAAACTTAAGACCTTATACAATTGTAAATCCTCCATAAAATAATTTTTCAGAATGCTAATTTATCCTTTTAAGTGTGAAACAGAAAATATAATCACCGCCAGTTTTTAAAATAATCTCTATTTTTTAAACTAAGTGGACATTTCTCATATTTTAGTTTTTCCAATTACCCAAATGCAATGTTGATTGGTTTTGTAGTGTCTTGAGTCACCTTCAACCTCAGACATTTTACAGGAAAGTACCTAAAAGTAGATACAGCTCTTGTTTTGGTACCTTGCTCTGATAATAAATGTCTTATCTAAGCCCTTTATCGTTCACTGGAAAATAAGAACCCAGCTCTATGAGGCTGGGTGTTCATCAGAGTTCTGCTACCTGTAAAGCTTGGGTTTGATTAAGCCCTTCATTTTATAGTAAATAGCTATAGTTATATTGCCATGGCAATTTCAGTAAAATAAGAATACAAGTTATGGTAAGAGAAAAACTCAACTCTCTGGTTTTGTTTGTTGGGGGTTTTTTTGGAGGGGGGAGAAACGGGGTGCTGCTTTCTTCCTTTGCCTATTCATTTCTGGGGAAGGCTTTGCTCCTACTATCACCTTTACTGAAGCCACCAGAATTATTCTGCTCACTTAGCCTTTTTGCAGCCTTTTTCTTTGACCCATCACCAACTTCACCTAAGCCTATATTCTTCCAGACAGACATTAGTTCTGCGACTATCCACGTGCTCTTCTTCAACCAACAATGTCCCTGTTGGTGAGGGCAGAAAGCCTTTTTTACCTAGACTGTACAAAAGAGGAACCTATTGTCTGTGTTGTATAAAGAATAACACAGTATTTTTTTCCCTATAGTATAGCAGAGACACCAATAGACTTTTTGCTTTATCAACATCTAAAAACACACATAAGTGGCATCTGCACGTGTGAATTACTGAAATAAAAATCAATCAACCGAAACAGCAAACAGAAAAAGCACTGCTGACCAAGGCGGGAAATAAAGCATCAAACCAGTCTGGTATTTCATCTCTGCTGATTACCTTTCAGTTACTGGGTTCAAACAGCTCTGCTGGAGAGGAGCGCAGTTCAGGCTGTGATTCATGGGCCTCCAGCATCTGTAAAGAGTCGGCATTGAAAGATGGTCCGTAAAGCAATCACCAGCTTCTGGTAGAATCTGTTAATTGGAGAGGTGTACTCTCAGGAATTGCATTTTTATATAAGATATTTTAAACTGAAATACTTTTAGTCATAGCAACAAATTCATTATTTTCTAAAATAACAATTTGGGTTTTTTTCTTATGCTATATCTTTAAATATTACCATTCTTCTGCTCCTCTCCTGTCACTGGCAAAAATAGAGATACAAACAAGCCTTCTTTCTTTTTTTATCACCCAATACCTCAGCTGGTTCTTAAAAAAAATGGATTGATGTATTTTCCATTTAACATATTTACAAGTCCAAAAGCGTCCCCACTGACTCCAGAACAGTCTGCTGGACCAGTAGAATTGATGGTGGTGTTTAGGAATGGCTATATGCCACTCCACATCAGGAGAGTCAGGTCTTTATTAGGGTTTTCCAGTTATTACTAAAAAAAATGTATTCTTTCAATGCGCAAAGCTGGTATTTGAAATAGATTAAATAAATTACAAAAGGACCAGAATCAGGGGAAATTAATTTTTATTCAACCGTGGTTTTTTATGTATCAAATAATTTTGAGTTGTATAGAAATTAAAATGAACTTGCAAGAGTGGACATATTTAAGAAACTCCTTAGTGAAAGATAATTCTGGAGATTTGTCTAATGAATCTTTGTTGTTCTGCTAAATTAAAAGCTAAGTGGCTAACTAAATATTTATAAGCTTCTGAGACAGAAGTGACTCAGGAGATGTCTACACTGGAGTGTGCTTCTGAGTAATGACTCATGCATTTGTGGGTGGATTTTAGCTAAACCTGCCTTTAAAGTATGTGTTGCTGTACAGTACAAGGCCCGTATTCCTTGTATTTTGAACCCATATTCAGTGCTGAAACTGACTGGATTAAATGGGAGGTCACTCCAGAGCCCTGATGGCTCCCAGCATATTGCTGGGGAATGTGTCTGTCCTCCCTGGATCCCCCCTATGGAAGCTCTTTCCTTCCTTCCTGTCAACATAATACTTGAGGTAATCGTCATGTGTTTTCTCCCCTCTCTTCTCCCAAAGCCAGAAGGATTAACCGTGGGTCCAGTGGAAGCTTCTTACAAGTGAATGGTTCGTTCAGCAGAACAGACACTTGCTCAGACTTTTAGTGTCACTTCAATTTCTGTACTGCAGAAGACAGTGTGACTCCAGAGATCAGTAGTGACACGTTTGCCAGTAATTCAATTGCCAACATGTAGCCTTGCACTTCTGGCGCGTATTAACTATGCCATAGTGGTGGTAAAACCACATCATCTCATGCATCCAGGATGACAGACACTGAGCCTAAAAGAACAAGATTACCAACACCACAAATGGAATAACTGAATATAAGAGTATAAGAAAATATGTATCAAAAAGAGTAGACCACCACCTAACTTTGTGTGGTGCCTCAGAGGCCAGGGAGGATACCTAAAGTAGAGTATAAGAAGGTGGCAAACATCTCGGAATACTCTCTTTATCTCCAGGGACCAATCACACAGAAAACCACAGGTAGTTTTTATATTTAATAGCTCATGATGCATTTTTGTTTCATGAACATACCCAGCTGTTTTTTGAAGCAAGTTTTCAGCATCCATATTGCTGTATTAGCTTACACAGCAGGGGTAGAGAGGAGGAGGAGGAGGGAAAAGAGGCTAATGAAATGCTGTCAGTTTGGCTTCAGTTGAGAAAGGAAACCACTCCACTTGCATGCAATATCCTTCACAACAGTAATTTAAGTGGTCATGGTTCTGAAATGTTACTCTAATTGACATGGCAGTTGGCTCTTAAGGGGTTGTAACTTTACTGCATGGTTCCAAAATGCTTCTTTTTGCAGCCTGCCCTACAGCTGACATGGACACTAACCTTAAACACAACCAGCTGGAACCTTCACTTCCACTCCCTGGCTTTCCTGAGATTCAGCCACTTGCTTCTTTCCTGTGCTCCTGCCGTACTGATGGCTGCAAATAAGCTCGATCCATATAAGATACAGTCTTGATGGGCTCTGTGCCCCATAGTGGTAGGAAGTTCACCATCCAGTGCCTCAGACTGGAGAACGTGTTCCCAGACCCACTTCCCATCCCTCAGTCCTCTCCTTTCCTTCAGGTCTGCTTGAAGTCACTGGTTTGCTCCCTGTGCTGCACACCAATAAGCTGCTGCATGCCCAGCTGGCCTGGGAAGAGCTCCTGCAAATTAGTGAAAAAACCTGGAGGAAAGAAAAAAAAAAATAAAATAGAGATTAACCAGAGATCCAGGGTGCTTTTCTGGCTGCAAACAGCTTGATGTACTGCAGATAATATACCAGGCCCCCCAGAAATAACCCCAAAATGAAGAGCTAAGTATTAAAGGTGGTTTTAGTACAAGACACAGAAGGCATATGGGAATTAAGGTCTTTTTAAGACCTGAAAGCAGAGGTATGAGGGATGATGATCAGGAATGAGACCCATCAGGAGGTGATTGTGCTCTTTACAAGGAGAGCAGCAAGCAGACAGGAGTGTGGTTCCAAACAGCCTCTCCCACGGAGCAGGGAGGAGTTTCCTGGCTGAGGTTCAGCTGGTGCCTATGCAGGGATAGCAGAGAGGCTCCCAAGAGGGTACACCGTGCTACAACCTTTACTCTGGGCATCATGTATTAACAGCAAGTTACAAATGGCTAAAACTTCTTCTACAAGAAAGCCTCCATTTCAGATGTGCTTTTATGTTACTGCAAGTTAACTACATGAAGTAACTGTTAGAATGATTGCCAACCTAAAAAAAAATGTATTTTTTCAATAAATGCAGTTTGCTTATTTTCACCAAGGCTTTGTTTTATTGTAATCATAAAAGCTTTAATTCCCCATACCCACCATTTTATCCTTTGAATTACACTTTTATAGTTCATTCGCTCTGCAGTCAGTCAGCTTAATTTGTAACTTGCATAGATTTTCTGCCCAGCAACAGCAAGGGGAAAACATTCAAAAGAAAAAGACATCATACCAGAAAAAACACAAGAGCTGGCATGGTGACTCAGGGGCAAACATGCTGCTGGAAACAATTTTAGGCTTTTAATCACCCAGTTTTCAGTCTGCGAGGTTCCAAAATCATAGGAGAGGAAGGGGCAACAAGATTTGAAAGGACTGGACAAGACGATACAGCGCTGCACATACTTTTTCCATCCCAAAGTGCCAGGGTGTGGTTTGGAAACATGGAGCCAGGATAAACCATTATACGCTTCGCTAACTTGGGTGACCTCATAGCAAAAGCATTCGGGACAACCGCTGACAAAGGGCTATTTCACTCTATACAGGCTGCTTTCTGAACTGAATCCTCTAAGTATATGAGAAAGGCTCATGCAATCAGAGCGTGTTTAATTAGGTAACAACTAACAAAGGCCTGTTACATCCAGCATCTCTAAGGCCTAGCATCCTATTTAGGAGTACAGAAAGTAAAAAAATATATAAATTTTTACTGAAGAGCTGGAGCACCTTGATTCCAGCGAGATGGGCTAGCTCTGGTAACAAGTGACCCCTCTGAGCGGCAGCAGGCACCCTGGCTTTGTCCACGACGTGGCTGGATCGCTGCCTCCAGCCCTGACGAGCAGCCCCAGCTAACTGTGAGGAAACCAGGCAGTGAGAGGCCTCAGTACCGATTTGGGACTTGGACTTTAGCCGCTGGGGCCCGAGCACGGTGGGGTGAGGCCCAGGCACAGCAGCAGGAAAGGCTGGGGGGGTTTCTCATTAACCAGCCTCCTCTAGTGGAGTCCGATGGGGGCCCAGCCCGGCCGGCGGGAGGGCAGCGACGCCTCTGAACCGGGGCTGCCCACCGGACCCGGCGTGCCCTCAGAGCCCGGCACCTCGCTGAGGTGAGGGTTGACCGTCTAAGCGGGATGAAGCGGGCGGCCCTTTCACCGCCAGCCGTCGTGAGCGGCTCAGGTAGGCGAACCTCTCTCCGCCACCGGCTACCGTGAAGGGCTGAGGCGGCCTGAGAGGTTAAGAAAGGCAGCCGCTCTGGCCCTGGCCACTATGAGGGGCTGTGGGGGCGCGGCCTTCCCGCCCCTCCGCCGGTTCCCGCCGCCTCTCGCGAGGCCGCTGCTGCCACCCCCCTTTCTCCGGCCCACGTCACCGGCGGAGCAGACGGGGACAACATGGCGGAGCGGCGGAGGCACAGGAAGCGGATCCAGGTAGCCGAGCCTCTCCCTCCCTGCCCGGCCCGCGTCCCTTCCTCAGCCGATGGCTCCCCTTCCCCGTCCTTACGGTGGCCCGGCTTCTCCAGGCGGCCCGGTTGCCCCTCAGAGGGGCTTCCCTCCTCCCGGGTTCTGCGGCCTCTCTTCCTCCCCGCCCCGACGCCGTGCCGTTGCGAGGAGGCGGCGGGCGGTGTTGTGTGGCCGGTGGCGCTGAGGGAAGCGCCTTGGTCTCGGCCGCCGCCGGGGCAGCGGGAGTCCCCCAGGCGCCGGGAGTGCCGGGGGGGGGGCTCGGTAAAAACCCGAGTTGGCACCAGGGTAGGACAGGTTTACCTCAGAATTTTCTAGCAAAATCGTAAATACCGAGAAAACTGGAGCCCGCTGCGCGGCCGCGGAGGTAGGGGCATCCCAGGGCGCTGTTGGCTCCGCCGTCCCCTGACACACACACACCCCCCCCCCCGGTACCGGAGGGGGCTGAGGGGGGGCCAACGGGCAGCTGGGCCTCCCGGTAACCGAGGAGGGCTCTCAAAAGCACGTCGTCTTCACGACCGGAGAGCGAGGTTTCCAGCTGTTAACTTATTTTTAATAGGAGTTAGGATCTCACCCGTTACCGGTGTCGAACAATAGCTTAACGCGGTGTAAACGGCGCTCAGAATACCCGGGCGAGCAGCCCCCTTAGCCGGGAGCTGACACCCGGGCTGTCTGTTCCAGCCATTCCGTAAGGAAAAGACACGGGGACAGATGGTATAAGCATCTTAAAAACAAACGTGCCCCAGCCAGGAAATGATGTGGTAAGGAAAGGAAATTCGTTTTTAGAAAACATAAACAAACAACCGCGTCTAAAAATAGACCTTAATCAGCTTTGAGATCATGCTAAAATGTAGTGATAATTATGTGGTGTCACTTAAAGGCAAAGTGGAGACTGCTTAGGTATTTTCACTTACTTAGAAGTCGGGACTTCTTAATGTATGTTTAACAGTGAGTTTTACAGAGCTTTTGGTGCATGTTTTGGGCATAGTTACAGCATCAGTTACTATAATACTTGTTATTGTTATGTATTATTAACCCTAAGCCTAAATAGTGTTTGCTTGGGATTTATTGCTCTGCCATAAGCCGAGATAATATTCACAAGAGAAATCATAGAGCCATTCACCAGTGTACACTGTGTATGTCATCTTTCTGCTTCTTTCCTTTCTCTTCCATTTCCCTTCCCCCCAGAAGATGATTCCTCTGTATTTGTCATGGTTCCTTTTTTCCTTTTAATACAAATTACGAGGAAGAAAAGGCGAAGAGTAATTAATCAGAATCTTGTTAAGCAAGTCTTATCAATCACAGGCCTTCAATGAATTATCGTAAAACGATACAGAATTATTCTCTTTTCATAATCATTATAGGCAGTCCCTTACCAAGGATGACAATAGCTTAGTAAAGCATCCGTGAAAAACAAATTAAATGTAATGTGATGTTTTGTATAATACCCAAGGCTGTGGTCTTGCAGGCACTTAAGCACATGCTTAATTTCCAGCCTGTTAGCAGTAAAAGTATTTCCCGGATTGTTAGTAATTAAATCGATGTCTGGGTGTTAACACTTAAGGTTTAAGATTGTGGCCTAAATTTGGGATATAATTATGCAGATAAATGTGTATTGTGACTTAGTAGTTTCCCAGTGTATGTCAACAACAATGTGAAGAGAAGACAGTGAACAAAGAACACTGTTGAATGCCCAGAGGGTGTTCTTAATCGGTCAGTGAGTAAAACAACACCTATTTTTTTTTCGTTGTTGGTTTTTGGCTTTTTGAAAGCTTTTTGTACTTTATCAGTATAGTTACAGTCTGATTATCGTGCTTCAGGATAATGCAAGTTTCTTTTTCAAATGAAGTGGGGGTTTTGATGTGTTTCAAGACTTTTGGAAGTGTATACTTAGGTTAGGGTGGTGTCTGTTAATAAAGAGACTGTTTATCATACTGTGGGCAAGTCTGCCATTGGAATACTCCATTGTCAGGAAGTCGAGCGGTGTTTCTTCACAAGAGTAAGGTTCTTAGGAGGAGATGGTGTATTTAGCTGCGGAACAGGCTGGTGTAATGGAGTTCAGTGTGTACAGAACCTGGGTTATGCATAATTTTTACAAGATTTTATGTCTATCAGGATTGGGATCCCCAAGTTACACGTGAGATGAGACATGAAAAAAAGGTCTTGATAAAGTGGTTCAAAGTTCTGTCGAGGCTACTCTCTGTGTCGTCCATCAGAAGTGATAACAGGAAGGATGTGTTTTACAGAATCCATTTTCCTAAAAAGACACATTGCACAACTTGTATTACGTAGTTTAAACTCTTCCGCTGGCAACCAGGCAAAAGTCGTGGAAGTTGCAGAAATCTTAACTTCAAAAGTTTGACTAAAGGCATTTTAGAGGTAAAGTTTTCAAAGTGTCGTTCCGGTAATTTACCTGTAATTAACACGGAGATTACTTCAGAGGGGTGGTAGTGAAAACAGACTGGTCTGTAGGATGCAGGTCGCTGGAACCAGTGGGGCCCCCTCATGATTCAAGTGTCTGAAATGAAGAATGCTCCCTGTATAGAAAGGACATATTAAAAGAAAAAACCAATATATGTTGTCTGATGGTTAATTTAATATTTTTTTTTCTTTACCTGGATACGTCTCAAAAGATGGGAGATGTCTTTGAGTGCCTGTTACTCCAGCAACCTCATCAAAGCTATTTAATTTATTGGGGAAAAAAAATACAATTCCATACGTATCCTGAAATATTCACTTAACTTGGTGTAAGAACTTCAGAGTTGGTTACTTTGACAAGAGTTCAGCTGGGTAACACGTGGCACTTGGTTGGCAGGTCTGCAATTTGACTGTTAAGTAGGCATTAAGTTTTAATTACATTGGCCAGATTCCATTGTGCACAGTTTTATTCTGCCCATGTGAAGTTCAGTTTATCTTTGTGTTGTGATTAAGAGCACTTACATAGCACCTTAGTGCTGTGTCCTCTGATCTAGAAATGTTAATGCATATAAATACTGCTCTTATGAGTAGAGAAAACAGTTCTTTGGCAAATGTCTCGCTGCAAATTGGTGGCTGAGGTGGCATAAATGCTGTGTATGTGCCATTAATGATACGTACTTTATTTATGGCCTTTTTTTTACTCTTAAGTCACTGTTTTCAGGCCTTGAGATTCTCGTGATGAAGGACATCTAATCAGTATTAACTCTTGTACCCTGCAGTTCTGTTATATCTAGATTTGGGCTCTGCTGGAAGGAAAATGTGCAACAGCTGCATTGCAGCTTCCTGCACTACAGTTTTTTTTGTGAATGAGTATGGAAAAGATCTTCAGAAATGACTGTTTTTTCCAGTAACACAGATTTTCATCTATCTTGCCTGTTTGTCTTCATTTTATCACAAATTCTAGTAAAACTGAGGGGGATGATAACAAAGGAGAACAGCTAAATAACTTCTTTGAAAGTGGGTGGTATCAGGTGGTTGAGGAGGAAGAAACAAGGATTGAGGGAGGTGAAGTGCAGTAAAATAGGAATTAAAAGTAGCAGCCCCACTTGTAAGTAAAGAAGAATCACTGTCTTTTGAAAATCTGAATTACATCTTTGGAGGTGGTAAGGGAAAATATTGGAACAACTGGCCTAGAATTTTGGCTTGAAAGTACTGTCCATTGCTTCTTTGGTATGTGTCTTGGGACTCAATATGTGTACAGCTTTTGCTCAAAAAAAATTAGTGATGGCTGAAGAGAAAGAAGGAAGAAAACAAAATACTTTATTTCTATAGGATATGTATAGGACAAAAAAATACACGTTAATCTCTTCCTGTAAAGAAAAGTTAACATCTTGTGGCTACCACAAAGCCACAGTAATCCAGAAGAACTGGTTTCTCTGCATGGCTCTGCAACACTTTCTTTTAAGAGACCTCAGGCAATCCATGTCCTGGTCATCAGTGCAAGAGTCGGGCAATTTTATCTTTATTAGTCACCAAGAAAATAGCGATGGAGTCCTAAGAGCAAGTCTTTAAACCCTAATGTGTTTATTTCCCCCCCCCTTTCCCACTCTCACCCAGTGATCTATGGAATCATGTTAATTTGTCTGCTTTTTCTCTGTCCTATTACACCTTGATTTATTTTAGGTGGAGTAAAAATGTTTCAGCAGGATGGATGAGGAGTACCTGCTCCCCTGCCACAGAACATCTTCTAGTCTAAGGTCCCGAGAGTCAACAGGGAAAGGAAAAAGATAGTTTTGCGATTCAGCCTGAGCTTTGATGTCCTCAGACCATCTTCAGAGAAGATAACGCTAATGCAGTTGTGGTGTCCTTACAATGTGAGGAGAGGTGTGAGAAATGGAACACAGGTTGTCAAAGTGTCATTTCTGACGTAGCCTCTCAGCTGAAGAACATGCCACACCTGACAAGTGCACTTAAATCTCTTCTTTTCCATATGGTTTTCAGATATAAGCCATTAGGCTTCAGAAGTCTTCTGTGGGGGACGGTGTTTTGAATGTTTTAAGTTCTCAGATACAAGAGCAAAGACGTAAACTAGGTCTTCATTTTATTGAGATCAAAGAATTTTTATGACCCCTTTAAAACTGAGGAGCATAAATCCTTGTGATGCGTTTCCCTGCACATGAAATAACTTGTCTTGTTAGTGATAGTCATCATTTACTCTGTTCTGATTTTCCAGAAACCTTGTTTGCGTTACAGTGGTGTGGAAGGAAATCATCCTGGTTTGGGTCGTGCCTGTCTTCTCCCAACTGTGATGCAAAGAGGCAAAAAAAGAAGTGTAATTTCAAACCACAGGTTCCAGGAGTAAGAGAACCTGAATAAGTCATACTTAGGTAGAGATGAGAGGGAGAAGGAAGCTCGTGGATGTGCTAATTTTAATAGCTGAACAGGCTCTTTTTCTCCTGCAATCCCAGTTAGAGGTTTAATTAATGGGAGCTGCGTCAGTGTGTTGAGGGAAGTTCAGAATGCACTATGCTATACCTTGATTCGGGAGATAACAATAAAAAGTGAATTTGATGAGGGTTTTCCTTTCAATTCAGTGCGTCTGGAAGGTCACTGGGTCTGAATATCTCAACATGCTTGAAAGTTATTCTTAAAAATCTTGATATTTCAGTGCATTTACTAGTAAGGAGTCAGACTGAGCACCGCTTTGCCTATTTTCCTCTAGGTGGAATTCTATCTAGATAAATAAGAGATTGGGTTGGATTTTATTTTTAATGTCATTCTACCAGAGTTTGTAAATTATCACGGATCATAAATCTCTAAATTTGACAGGCTGTCTAGTGACAACATGCATTTTTTGTGATCTATAAAATTAAAGTAGATGCATGGGTCTGAAACAACATCTAGAACAGAAGTGTTTGGAATCTTGACACTATCGTATTTTTTATTAATGAAACCAGCTTAATCATAGAATTTAAATTAAGATGACATTTTACAACACTCCAGAAGTATATTTCCTGGAATGTTTCTTGAATTTGCCTATCCTATGAAAGCAAACTTTAAATATCAGGAAGTTTTTGTGCACTTTTTAAGGCTGTGTCGTCAGTTTCAAAGCTTTATAATTTATTGAGGGCTACCTCTTGATTCATTTGTATAATCCTTTTCTAAATGTATAAAGATGCCTGGTGTTTGGCTATTTGTACAACTGAACGTAAAGAAGTGTTAAATGCATCTTTAAAAAGTTGTCCTTAAGATACTGAAATTTTCAGTGCTTTTGTTGATTTTAGTTTATAATGAAATGTTATTTTCCATCTGTCATCTGTTTCAATATTTTAGCAGAAGCCTGGCTCTGCAATTAAAGGAATTAAAACAGGATGAAAAATGGGGATTTAATTGCAGGGAAACCAGTCTCGGAATGAGCTCGGGTAAACTGTGGCAATCTCTCTCACAGGGAAGCTTTTTTTTGTTTGTTTGGGATGTTATGAAACTATCCCACAGGAAAGTAATAGATAGTAAGGAGCAATCAGGAAAAAGAAATCTATCTTGTGGTGCCAGCCACTGCCTGTATAGCTTATCACATGGCCCAGCAGAATCATAGATATTTTGGGGGGGTGGGGTGGGTAGGGAAATCCTAGCAGAGGAATTAACATCGATGGGAATATCTGTAGCTTCTCTGACTGTGAAGAAGAACATTTGCCCCGTGAGTTGTTGCTCCTAGTGGAATTTGTTGGTAGGAAATATTAAATACCGTTATTTGGAACTTCCGTTGCTGCATGTGCCCATCACTCCCCGTGGTACCCGAGCAGTAACGATGGGACATCATCACTCATTTTCTTTAAACGCCTCGTAACTCATTTTGTTGCTGTTAAACCAAACCTGGTTTGGTACCAAATTTGGTAGCACCATCAGTGATTTATAATTACTGGTACAACCGTACCATATAAGGGGACATTACAGTATATAAGTTACGCGCTTGCACACACTGTCAGTTAGTGAATAGATTTCCAAGATTTGTCTGATGTTTTATACAAATTTTTTAAATTAGGGGACAAAAACAAGGCTGGGGAGTGGGGAGGGAGATTGAACACAGAGAAAGAGTTAATTCAATCTGTATGAGGCCTGTTAGGATCATCTGGCTTAATTTAGGCACATATTATTAAAAATGTCCAGCTGGTGAGTATGAGAGCATATTTCTGCATACATGCAAAGAATTTAGGCTTTAAAAAATGTTAGTGATCTCAGAACTAACAAACTACAGGGTTCTTGTGGTAATTTGGCTATTTTATGCCTGTATGATTCTCTTTGAAATTGTCCTCGGACAGGAAAAACAAGAATCCCATCTGGAAGGATAATTCATTAACCAGTTCCTATTGAAAGTTAGCTGTGCAAACTGTTGAAAATTAACAACTCTCACCACCTCAAGTTTTTATTCTGGTATAACAACATCTATTTGACCTTGCATTTCCACTTCACTTGCACCTTGTGCTGTTATGACTATACATCTGAAAAGCGGTAACGGAGGTTGTAAATGTTTATTGACCTTTAAAAACATTATGTCTTTAAATAGGCTCTTTGAATTCTATGTATTCTTGTAAATCAGCAATCTGGTTTGTGGCTTCTATAATCTTATTTCTTTGGCCAGCATGAGAAGAGCAGGTACTGAGAAGGGACTGCCAGTCTGAAAAGATGTCCTAGTGTTTCCCAGTTATTGATCTGTGAGGTGGGGGGTTATGGAGACTTAAGCGTTACTGATCAAAAGAACTCTCACAGAAAGGGATTTGGAGGAAGTTTGCATGAGTCAGTGTAATGCACCAAACATTTGTTTCAGATGTTTTTGTGAAGCAGGAACGCTGGGAAGGTCTTCCTTTCCTGCTTACAAATACTGGGTCTTAATTTAAGAAAAATGAAAATGCCCATCTCCAGCCGTCTGTCTTACAAATCTTGGAATTCTGCTACCTCTCTGCAAGTTGGGAAATGTACAGAATTTCTGAAGGCAAGCAGACTAAGGGCTCCCTTTTCCTAAAATGGCTGGTTTGACATTTGTGTGCTTTGTCCTGCTGAGCTTCACACTGGTGTTCCCCATCTCTAGACTGGAAGAATCTCCCCAATGGTATTCTGAAGCCTTAAGTCACGTTGTAGCCGTGCAGCGATACTGATGTTTTCAAGACAAGTCTTTCAGCTTCTTTTCAACGTGATTCTCTCCACTCTCACAGGAAATTCAAGCTGCTTTGTATTCTTTCAATGTGCCTGCTTTCCTGTCATTTCATACATGCTCATTCTTCTCTTGGTTGTTTTTCTTTGCTCTCAGCCTGTTTTCATCCAAGCATGTGCCTTAAGCAGCTTTCCATGGGCCCGGTGCTTTCCTTTCGGTTCCTCTTTAGCTTGTTCTGTTTCCCAGAGCTGTTAAATAAGCTCATGATCGTTACTTTCGGATCATCTGTCTAACTTCAGAAGTTCTGCTGTGCTGCTTTATGTAGACAGAAAGTTCTTGGGGAAAAATGAACTTGATCTATTTTCACATCTTTTACATTGTATTTCTTATTTACGTATTGCCATAAAGTAATGAAGACATTGCAAGATCTGATTTTTGACCCCAAATGAGTTTAGTTTCCTGTGTGTTTAAAACTATTAATTTTGGGCTTTTACTGTTGCAGGAGGTTGGTGAGCCTTTCAAGGAGGAAAAGGCTGTTGCTAAATACTTGCGTTTCAACTGTCCGACAAAATCCACCAACATGATGGGCCACCGAGTTGATTATTTTATCGGTAGGGTTGCTTTTAACCAGAGAATGGAACTTTCTTCTAACACTGTACTGGGGGACGGGGGGGCTGTTCTGTTTTTTATTATTTGTCCTTTATCTAAGAAGTACTTACAGTTTGGTTTTTGAAAACTTCCCTAGGCATTAGATAGCCATAAAATTAATCTTATCAGCCTGAAGTAAATACAATAAACTTTTCACTTTGTGATTTGAAGGTTTATAGTTGTCAGGAGTGTTGTATTTCAGAATAGTGGTTAGTCTCTAAAGATTGAGAGGATGTGGAACATCATCAGGACTGAGCGACTGGTTGGTGTGGTTCAAGGAATGTTAAACTAAATGTCAGCAGTTTAATGTGTTTTTAATTCTGTTTTTCCCTCTAGCCTCAAAAGCTGTGGATTGCCTCCTGGATTCTAAATGGGCAAAGGCAAAGAAAGGAGAAGAAGCTTTATTTACAACCCGAGAGTCTGTAGTCGATTACTGCAACAGGTATGACCTGGCCTAATTCTTCAATTTTATTAACGAGTATAGTTGTCAAGATACCTTATTAATTACTTACCCTTCCTGCATTTTGCTTATGCTCGTATGTAAAACTAATTACTGCATTTTTATTACTGTGTTTGTGGGTGTCACACCAGAAATGGAATCAGTGTTATTTCACCGTTACGCCGTTTGGGGCAGCAAAATGAAGAAAAATGATATTCTTGAATTTTATAGTTATTTTAAGTTCGTAGGATTAGAGCTCTCAAATCTCTCCTTCCCAGTCCCGTAGTCTGCCATCATGGCAGAAGCTGGACTTGGAGGTTCAGTTCATGCCTCTCAGGTGGCCTATCCCTGCTGCTTAGTGTACTCCCAAGTACGTCGTTAAGATGAATGGCATACTCTGACTGTACCTCATTTGGGGCAGATGCATAGGGGTCAAGGGGACTGCCTACACTGGGAGAGCTCTGCAAAAGATACCTAGAAATGGGGAAAAAAAATAAAGTAGCTATTGTTTAGTCTTCTTTTTCTGGCCTCTTCTAGTTAGCCATCCAGCAAGGTGAGATTCTTCCCTCAATTCCAGGGCTGAGACAGGGCTGATTCTGTGTTTGAACTTTACTCCCTTTGCATATTTCTTCAAGAAAGTTTAGGGAAAAAAAAAAAAAAAGCATTATTTTAATGCAAGAAGAAAAATAAGTTTTCCCTTCTGGAGTCTTTGAAGTGAGGCAGGGGTCTGGGTGTTTGTTCTTCAGTTAGTAAAGCATTGGATGAGATGACAGTTGGTGAAGTTCCTGAGCTCCAGCAGTGTAAATAACACCTGTGTAGCGTGCAAAGTCTTTTTATCACCAGCATCATTTCATGCCCTGATGATCCATTTGGCACCGTACCGTGTCTGCAGTTTGGTCTCTCTCCCTCGCTTCTGTGTTGCCTAATAACACTAAGGCCACCTTTGGTCACCGAAGCTGTTCTAGTGTTTTAAGGATTAACACTGTGCTTCCTTTGCCTTTTGGAAGGGATGGAGGAGTATCTTGACACAGAACTAACCCCTTCAGTGTAACAGGCTGTGTAGGCTCTTACTCATATTAAAAACAAGTACCTCAACTCTCTTGGTGTGGCTATTGCTTGTTTTAATTGCCCTGCCAAAGAGAACCCAAATATCAGATCCTGCTCCTTCCTCCTGTGACGATTGCATCCGTCAGTTGCATATTTAAATCATAGCACTGCTCCAGTACACAAGGTCTCCTCCTGGTACGCTTACATACTGTTCAGTAAGTTTTCTTTGAGGAGATTTGTCACAAATTAGGTATGTCAGTAACGCTTTGTTCAGCAGATCCACAGAGGGTTAGCAAAGTCTGGAATCTGCAAGCAGTTGGCACTTCACTGGTTATGTCAAGGTCTGTCCCTCCTCAGGCTCTGGCTGGTGGTCGCGCTGATGTCGTGGCTGCAGGCTCTGAGCAGATGGTCTTACACAGTCCCATCTTTTTATATTCCCTCTGAGGCAGAAGCAGCTCCTGCAAGTGCAAGAGATGTCCCATAGGCCAGACCTGTCCTCTGGGCTGCTCAGTACCCAAGTCCCCCAGAGTTCCAGCTGTGAGGATAATAAGTGTCTCCTGATTTTCTGTTGCTAGAAAGAGCATCCACATCAACAGTTGTCTGAAGGAAGGGTTTTTTATATACATGAAACAACTTTCCTTGATGGTTAGGATGCACATAAGTTTAATTGGTAGAATGACTTTTCTCACTTTACTGAGTTGTTTTTAATTTAACAAGCAGCCCAGCGTCAGGATTTGGTCTGCAGTGAGAGATGAGAGAAACCATGGACAAATCAGATCAATTTGGAGCACAGGACCAGGATTTCTGGTATGAAGGAGTCCTTGGGCTTCACACCCTGCTGCTTCCTCTCAGGCCGTTCTGGATTTGGCTGTGGTGCTTTCAAGGATATAACTTGTTGGTGACAACCAAATACTACACCCTCGTGTCCCTCTGGGCATAGATACACTTGACACAGGATCCATTAGGGCTGGTATGTAGTTGTAAATAGAACAGGTGATGTTGGCCTCTGTTTTTCAGTCATGCTATTGATGATTATATTAGATAGGGAATCTAGAATGGTATCTAATAACATAACTGAGTGTAAAACTTGCTATCGCAGCCACACTTAAACGTGTCATTTAATTTGTTTTCGTTTCAAGACTCCTGAAGAAACAGTTTTTTCATCGAGCGCTAAAAGTGATGAAAATGAAACCTGACAAGGATACGAAGAAAGAAAAGGAAAAAGGAAAGGCCGAGAGTGGGAAGGAAGAGGACAAAAAGAGCAAGAAGGAAAGTGGCAAAGATGAAAAAACTAAGAAGGAGAAAGAAAAGGAAAAGAAAAAGGATGGTGAAAAAGAAGAGAATAAAAAGGTAAGTACTGGCTGTGAGAGAAGAGACAAACCTGTAACGGGGAATACATTACCCCATTGTTAAGATAACATTGGCTTAAAAATATGGTTGGTTGGTTCTGAAATGTGACATACCTTTTGTGCCTGTTTTCATGTCTGAAATATGCTGTGCTTTTTTTGTTTGCCTTTTTCTTGAAAAAAGAAAAAAACAAAACCCCACCTCAAAAGAGGCTCCAGCTGGGTCTTTGTGTACTTCCTCATCTCCTAATGTGGACTGAGTTAATTAAAAACTTGTCCTCAGCTGTGGCAGACAGCGATGTGCTGTAGGAGGGAATGTTAGCACAGAGTCACACATGTGCATGGGACTAGAAGGCTGTGCTGCCATCCAGCAAGACCTGGAGAGTTGGGCAGAGAGGAGCCTGATGAAATTCCACAAGGGCAAGTGTAGGTGCTGCATCTGGGGAGGAATAACCCCCTGCACCAGGACAGGTTGGGGGTGACCTGCTGGAGAGCAGCTCTGAGGAAAAAGACCTGGGAGTCCTGTTAGACAACAGGATGATCATGAGCCAGCAATGGGCCCTTGTGGCCAAGAAGGCCAATGGCATCCTGGGGTGCATTAGGAAGAGTGTGACCAGCAGGTTGAGGGAGGTCATCCTGTCCCTCTGCTCTGCCCTGGGGAGGCCTCATCTGGAGCACTGGGTCCAATTCTGGGCTCCCCAGTTCAAGAAGGACAGGGAACTGCTGGAGAGTGTACAGCAGAGAACTGCAAAGATGAATAGGGACCTAGAACATCTCTCTTATGAGGAAAGGCAGAGGGACTTGGATCTTCTAAGTCTGGAGACGACTGAGGGGGATCTGATCAATGCCTATGAATACTTACAGGGTGGGTGTCAAGAGGAAGGGGCCAGTCTTTTTTTCAGTGGTACTCAGTGAGAGGACAAGAGGTAACAGGCATAAAATTGTACATAAGAAGTTCCATCTAAACATGAAGAGGAACCTCTTCACTTTGGGGGTGGCAGAGCCCTGGCAGAGGCTGCCCAGAGAGGTGGTGGAGTCTCCATCTCTGGTGACGTTCCAAACCCGCCTGGACACATTCCTGTGCCACCTGCTGTAGGAGGGGTTTGAACAGGATGATCTCCAGAGGTCCCTTCCTACCCTGTATCATTCTGGGATTCCATGACCTGACATCTCAAAACATGAAAAAAAAATCCAAACATCAATTTTTCAAAGTCTGATAATAAGAAGGTTTGGAACATAATATCTGATACTTGGTGCTTGTCAATAATTCTGTAGTAGGGGCCGGTTTTCTGTATGACAGCTCCATTACTCAGCTGCATAAAGCCTAGTTTTTGGATTAATTTACCATCTTTAAAGTTCAGACTGTTATTATGGTACAAATTTTCATGTGTTTGTTTGTGTTTTCATTCCTGGTTTATTTGCACAACACCAATTCCTAAATTAAAATGTTAGGAATATGTGGGAGCAACTTGATGAAGGGATGGGTTTTTTCCTTCCGCATACAGTGGTGGGAATCCAGTGAGAGTAGGGTAGTGCTCAAAAGTTACTTCCCTTCAGACACTTGAAAGTAAAATAATAAGACATTTAGAGACAAGTATAGTCTGTACAAAGATTGAGATCTGGGGAGAAAGCTACATGGCTAAAAAAAGAGGTAGAAACAAAACAGTCTTGCTGGGAGTCTAAGCATAGAATCCTACACAAGATTATCAAACTCTGGAGGTACTTTAAAATGCTGATTATAGGAACTGCTCCAGTTTCCTGACATCTGGCGCATTACGTTATTAAATGTAATGTTAATTTTTAAACTAATGGTTAATAATTGAACTGAGATTTTAGCGGATTATATAAGCCGGTGGGCAGTAACTTGAACAACAACACAGGACAGAACTTAGAAAGTTAATTTCAAGCAAAGAAATAAGCAACGAGAAGGAAACAGGAGACTGGGAAGAGGAAGCACAAGATCCAAAAAGAGATTGAGGAGGACAGAGACTAAGAAACAGCGATGCCCCTGTGGTAAATCCGCACCAGGGTACCAAGTGCTCTAATAAAGCTGGTGATGATAAAGTGATGTACCCTGTTCTTGGTCTTTGTGCCGGCTTTTTGTTAGCATCAGCGGAGCTTTGCTATGCATTTGAAGACGTGATGTAATCCTGAAGTCATAGTCTAGTCCTTAGACACTTAATTAAAATAAAATGTCTTTTTCCTTACGGTTTTTCTTTTATTTCTGAGGTACCCAGTTGGTAATAAATGACAACAGGAGGCAATAAATCATCTTTACTTAAAAAGGGTGAACGTGATCTTAGGTTTGTTAGAAGTTATCAGACTCGATATATTAAAATACCGGAAATTAAACCCCTCCTTTTTTAATACATCTGTTTCAAATATATATATTTTCTGCTTGTCCTCAGGATGAGACTCCAGGAACACCCAAGAAAAAGGAAACCAAGAGGAAATTTAAACTTGAGCCACATGAAGACCAAGTTTTCTTGGATGGAAATGAGGTAAGATTCATGGGTAGTTTCTAACTGTAGTGCCGACGTGCTGTTGTCAGGTAGTAGGTTCCTTTACTGGGTTTGTGCAAACTCTTCCATGACACGTTGAAAGCAAAATGAATGGCAATGTGTGATGGCCGATCTTGAAACATCAAATTATTAGCTATTTGCAAGGAGGTTAGAGGCAGAGAAATGTAGGACAGCAACTTAAAACAAAAATCTGTAAGAAAATGTGATTTTCAGTCGTTTAGATATTAGTGGCCATGAGCTGCAATGTTTGTCCTCGGGGTGTGACAGGGCAGGGGGACACCCCAGAAACCTGGGCTGGCCTCTCAGCTGGCCCTGCTGTGAGCGGGAGGGTGGACTAGAGGCAGCCTGAGGTCTCTTCCAACCCAAATTATCCCGTGGCCATCACCGTGCCGAAATGTTTCGTGGTAGTTCCTATTAACACATCTCCCCTGAGGAGGCGTTGCTGGTCCCTAGTAATCAGCAACTTCCCTTCACAGTTAATAACTAAGATTGAAACTGTTCACTTTGGGAAGAAAAAAAAAGAAATCCTATTTTTGTAGTTCAGGAATTCCTGTGCTTCACCAAGAAGGTGTTGTAGTTGGTTTTTTTTATATGAATAAGGCTGAGCAAACTGGATTCAAAGGGCTCCAGAGTTCTCGCTCAAACATTTGTTACTGGGTGTTGTAACCACGGATGTTTAGCTAACAGTGCTGGGGAACAGAGGGTACAACTACACTTACCTGAGGCCATCAACTGGGGCTTCGTGTTGATCTGAGCATTTCAGCTGGTTGCTTTGTTCCATCTGTTTGGTTTTTCTTTTTTTCCTCTGGAGGGAATCCCTTCAAAGGTAGAGGTAGTGGGGTTTTTTGTGTTTCCGCTTGGGGGATCTGAGACATTTATTCTTTACAAAAGATTTTTGGCTTCATGCTGATTAACATCAATGAGTAAAAAAAGATAAATCATCCTTGATTCAGTGCTGTTTCTGAATCTTTATTTTCCCTATCGCTTTTACTATCTGATTGTTTTCCCTGGGATTTTCTATCACCTGTAAGTTTCTCTGGGTACAACTTCTTTCATAAACTAATTCCTTGAGAGATCCGGTCTCAGATTTCCACTGTTTTTCTTACACAGTGTGGAAACTCTTTCCCCATCCCAGCTGGAAGCCTCCTGCCCCAGCACCAGGATGTCTTTTCGGCCTCCTGCCAGGAGGCTCAGATTATCATCAGCCCCCAGTGAAGGCAGAGGTGTGGGCAGGCAGGCGTGAAGCCCCTGGGCTGCCTGTCACCTCTTCCAGGTGTAGCCCGGCCTGTGACACACGGCCCTGTCCTGGTACGGTGCTGACCTTGGGGCTCTGTGTTCAGCACCAAGCGCGACAGCACAGCAGTGAGTGTTTAGGTCAGGGAATAAATGAAATCATTTATCAGAGAGCTTGTTTCCCAAGTTATAAACCAGATTATTTCTGTTGTAGGTCTATGTGTGGATCTATGACCCCGTTCACTTTAAAACTTTTGCCATGGGACTTGTGCTCGGTAAGTAAGAGCAGGTATTAGTGAGCAGGTTGTAAATTTAGGGGCAGTATCATCAGGCCTGTCTGTCCCTGGAGAGGTTTGTCTTTTTTCTGGGCAAAGTTTTGCTCTTCACTTTCAGCATGATTTGACACCAATCATATCATATGAATTTTGATCTCGGGGCGGAGGGGCTACACGTGTTTAAATCAAAGGCAAACCTGAAACACGCTGTAGCCAATGTCTGAGCTTGCACAAGTGTGCAAGCTGTTCACTTCTGTTGTTTTACACTAAAAAGTGGCCCAACAGACAAATGTGGTTTATATAAAAATGTGAAAAATGTTATTGTAAATTTTCTGACCCTGGGACTTGTATTAGTGTAGGATAAGTCTAATCAGCTCATTTTACATTGTTTATCTAAATTAGTGTTGATTAACTGACATGAGTGAGCTAACAGACCTTTGCATTGCCCTCATCCTGTACCTTCCAGCATCCTTGCCCTGAGAGAACCACCTTTCCTGAGAATCTGGGTCATCCCTTGGGGCCGTATTCAGGCCTTTGGCCAGTCCTTGGGGCCACCACGATCCTCACCCAGCGACACAGGAGTTGCTGAGTGTGGGATGAGCATGAGAACAGGAGCAGGGGGACTGGACGAGGTTTCAGTGAAGGCCCAAAATACTGTCAGTCACTCAGACTGTGCTAAGCCATTCCTTGAGCCTAGAACCTTCGTGTGCATAGTGGGGAAAAACTAATTGTGTTTCACATGCTTTTCTCTGTATCTTTCTATCCAGTGATTGCTGTTATAGCTGCAACTCTGTTCCCGCTCTGGCCAGCAGAAATGCGTGTTGGTGTTTATTACCTCAGTGTAGGCGCGGGCTGTTTTGTCGCCAGTATTCTTCTCCTTGCCGTTGGTAAGTGTCGGTCACCTTCTCTTTTATCAGCAGGGGGGAAGTCTGGAAGAGTTGGAGAGGCAGCCTGCTTCTGAAAGGTGGCCCCGAGACTCTGCCGCTGGTCTCGCCGGTGTCGGGGATAGCCAGGCTGACCCCGTGCCTGGGTTTCCCTCCTGGCCACCGGGTGTCAGGGTTGTGCCGCTGACAAAGCGCCAGCTCGAGTCTGTCACCTCTTGGTGTTTCCTGTGCAGTGGTGATTTGTTTACAGCCTCTGTTTAAAAGCAATGATTTAAAAAAAGAAAAAAAAAAAAGGCAAAAACATACCCAAGAACTGTACATAGAAACAGATTCGGGTGTGACAATGATGTAACCTAGGTTTTTAAGCTTTCTTGGGCTTGTATTTCTTCAACAGATGGGATTAAGAGCTAAAAAGGGGTAGGGGAGATGTGAAAACAAACTGTTCCACAGGGATGTTGCAGGACCAGAGGTGCTGGAGCCCCTCTGCTGTGAGAACAGGATAAGAGAGTTGGGGTTGTTCAGCCTGGAGAAGTGAAGGTTCCGAGGAGACCTTACTCCCCCTTCTAGTCCCTAAAGGGGACCTACAGGAGAGATGGGGAGGGACTCTTGATCACATAGTGTAGCTATAGGATGATGGGTAGTGGTTTTGAACGGAAAGAGGGGAGTTTTAGGTTAGATATTAGAAAGAAGTATTTCACAATGAGGGTGGTGAGATCCTGGCCCGGGTTGCCCAGAGAAGCTGTGGCTGCCCCATCCCTGGAGGTGTTCAAAGCCAGGCTGGAGGGGGCTTGGAGCAACCTGGTCTGGTGGGAGGTTGGCAGGGGGCTGGGAACTAGATCATCTTTAAGGTCCCTTCCAGTCCAGACCATTCAATGATTCTGTGATGTTTTTCTCCCAAGGTCACTGCTGGCTTCGGGTGGGTGTCAGTAGTGGCCATCTCAGTTGTAGACTGTGGGTGTTGATAATAAAAATCCAAATTTCCCTTTTCCTTCTTCACACAGCTCGCTGCATCCTCTTCCTTATCATCTGGCTCATCACTGGAGGAAGGCATCACTTCTGGTTCCTGCCAAATCTCACCGCAGACGTGGGATTCATTGACTCCTTCAGGCCCCTGTACACACACGAATACAAAGGACCAAAAGCAGACTTAAAGAAAGAGGAAAAATCAGAATCCAAAAAGCAGCAAAAATACGACAGCGAGGAGAAATCAGATAGTGAGAAGAAGGAGGAAGAGGATGGGAAAACAGAAGCCACGAGGAACTCGGGAACAGACGGCTCGGGAGGAGAGCGACATTCAGACACTGACAGTGACAGGCGTGAAGACGACAGGTCCCAGCACAGTAGTGGAAATGGAAACGACTTTGAAATGATCACAAAAGAGGAACTGGAACAGCAAACAGATGAAGGGGATTGTGAAGAGGAAGAGGAGGAAGATACCGAAAGTAGGCCTTCGCACGAGAAATCATAACTCACTGTGGGTTTGGGACTCAGTATGTGCAAATGGTTGGATTTTCTTTGTTGGCTGATCACCAAAACATAGACCATACAAGTAGCATCTTTCTTTGCTGAAATATACATGTTACCAAACAGTTTTATATCTAGTTCCTTCATATTTTTTTTTTTTTAACCATTAACTCGATTACTTGGTACTGTGCTAATCATTAATATCCATTGACGGAAGTTTTATCAATCTGACGAGTTTTCTGTTGATCGATAGATTGCCCGGATCGTCCTCAAACGGCCTGAAAAGCGTTAATTTTCTGGTACTTGTGTAACCAGTCCATCAGTTCAGCTTCTCAAACTTGCTTTTTATAAAACAGGTAAAAGTTGAATGACCAAATCTCGGATTATTCCTAATTATACTCATTTGATAGCTAGTTTAGGTAAAGCCCTTCTTAGCCCACAGATCTCTTGATATTTCTTCTTGATTTTTGTTTTCAAAAGATTGTGAAAACTTTCCTAAGAGAAAAAAAAAAAACTAGTTTTAGCAGAAGCATTTTGCTGCAAATATAAAAAGCTGGTAGCGCTGAACGTGGCTGCAGTGTCCTCTGTTTCTCCAGACCGCGTGCCCAGCAACCGAGGAAATCCAAACTGGTTTTGTACATGGGTTCAGAGGAAGGTGTCATCTCCAGCAGGTGAAGGAAGCAGCAGCACCCTTTGGAAATTACGGCTGTTTTCTTTCTCCTGCTCCATCATAATTAAAACAACAACAATGTATTCTGTACATAATTTACAAATAAAGCAAACCATTTACTTTAACTGCTACTTCTTATTTAGAGATTTGATCCAGCATTCAGTTTGTGTTATTAAAGCCATTTTGTGGTGTTATCTATCAGAGAAATGCCAAGTCAAGAGGACCTCACGGAATATTTGTGTATGATCGGTAGCTGTTCCACAAGAGCTTTAGTTTTGTGCCAACATTCCATGTATTTGAGTAAATTGATCTTTATTAAATGAAAGCAAACAACATAGCTGTACTGTATGCCTTAATGCTAGAACTTTGCCATATTCTGGAACTGGAATGCTTTTTTTAAACTGAAGAGATGGGAGAATATTCATCTGTTCAGAGGTGTAGGTAACTCAATATGAAATAGACCATTAATGACTTGTTTATAAACATCTTTTAGTAGTCTGTGCCCTTCCTCTTGCACATTCCTTTCAGCTGGATGTTTGGAGGCTCTGCTGTGTGTTGTGATGAACTGAGCACTGACGATAGGACTTGGCGTCGTTCCCCTAAAGGACTTTAACAGGAACTAGAGATCTGACCGTGTCCCGAACCCGCTCAGAGAAGATGAGGGTAAGCTCCATGTCTTAATTACCGACTTAAGAGAACTTTTTTCCTCTCCTAAATTGCTTCCCTTTCCTTCCAGCATTGGCATTTTGGCTGAAGATGCTAATGTTTCAGATTCTGCAAATATATCCATCGTAATGGGTGCGTTGATAGACAATTCATGGTTCTGGTGCATTTGCTTCATAAATTTCCTGAATGTTTACTCCCTAAGGAAACAGGTAAATTGGATCACTTTTTTATATTAATATTGCTAAAAAATAAAGGACCCATTACCTAAATGGATTGACTCCTGAGCACTTGTGTGTTATCACTAATTAAAATAGCTAGCAAAGTCCTGTTGCTGCCTTCAGTACCTTACTGAGATGTGAGTTGTGTGAGGATCAGAGAATGGTTCGGGTTGGAAGGGTCTTTAAAGATACCCCATTCCAACCCCCCTGCCCTGGACAGGGACATCTCCTACTAGATCCAAAGGTTCAAAGCCCCATCCAGCCTGGTCTTGAACCCCTCCAGGGATGGGGCAGCCACAGCTTCTCTGGGCAACCTCTTCCAGTGTCTCACCACCCTCACAGTCAAGAATTTGTAGTATCTAATCTAAATCTCCCCTCTTGACCAACAGCTGCCTCCTCACTCATTTCAGCAGCTGCTTTGAGACAGAGGCTGGTTTCCTTCACACTTGTGTTTCACAGGTTTGTGTCCAGTGTTGAGAATCGACCTGTGCTTCTCTCTGGGGAAGAATCTTTAGCTCCTTGGCTCCGTAGCTCGTGGTACGTCTCCAGAAGCCGTTCACAAACGGGCACTTGGGAGAGCGCTGAGCCAGGTGTGTGGCAGGGTTGTCACAGCAGGCAGCCTGGGTGAGAAATTAAAGTACCCAATTTTTTCCAGTACATTTCTTCCTGAAAGTGAAATCTTTAACATCTTGAGGACGTTGCTGAGAAAATAAAGTTGAAATGGTCAAATAATGAATACTTTAGTAGTGTTCCCATCTGCTTCCTGTTAAATAGATGCATGTGACAGGCCAGCACTAACCCACCCCTGGCCTGGGGACAGCTGTCTGGATCTCAAAAATTAATTATCAAAAATACATATTTTTCAAGCAGCTGCAGAAATTGAATTACTCTTAAAACTCTTTCCCTTGATCTGCAGCGAACAGCTCTGAATCTTCTGAAGAAGGAACGTGAAGGAAGAGTCTGCTGGAGCTGTTCGGTGGTTAAGGAAAGGACTTCATGACCCATCCTGCAATCCATTGTTTGCTGCAAATATTCCCCAAACGCTTCAGAATTATTTTGGAAGGACGGGACGAGAGAAGTGATTACAATGTGCTGGTAAAACTGTGAGTGGACTCACCGTACCCTGAGAAACACTTCCAGTCCAGAGAGAGTTATTTATCAGGACACTTTCACATCAGGTATTTCAAAGTTCTCTTTAGTGATTTTTGAGTAGTCTGAGGTGACCTTATGGGAACAAGTAGAAACATAAACATTAAAAATTTAAAGGAAAGTTATTTAAATAACTAGTCTATTAAAAAGTCCTTCCTGCAATAAAATTTCATAATGGTCTTACTGGTATTCCTCCCAGTATTTTATACACCAAATATCATTTTCTGATTATTTTTCTTTGCAAGAAAATGTGATTATTCCTAACTTTTTTTAATTTATTAATTACTGGTTAAACACAAATGAACATTTAATGCAGATCAGTATTTAATGGAGATGTTATACCCAAGTATGCTCTGGTACAGATACAATCACCTCTGCTCACTTGGGGGCCTTTAAAGAAAGGGAGATATTTCTCTATCAATTAAGAAATTTTTTGAATTATTTTTTTTTTACAAACTTGCACATTTCTTTACCTGTAGAAACATTACTGGTGAGGATGCTGGTGCTGATAAGCAACTTTCAAATAGTAAAGTACCTTTATAGCATCGGCTCAGGGGGAGGATTTACTTTCATCTGCTGGTGAGGGGTCTGGAGGGTAAGTCTTATGAGGAGAGGCTGAGGGAGCTGGGGGTGTTCAGCCTGGAGAAGAGGAGGCTGAGGAGAGACCTTCTCAATCTCTACAACTCCCTGAAAGGAGGGGGTAGAGAGGTGGGGGTCTGTCTCTTCTCGCAAGTCACAGGCGATGGGACAAGAGGAAATGGCCTCAAGTTGCACCAGGGGAGGTTCAGGTTGGGTATCAGGAGAAATGTTCACACTGAAAGGGTTATCAAGCCTTGGAATGGGCTGCCCAGGGAAGTGGGTGAGGCACCATCCCTGGAGGTATTCAAAAGCCAGGTTGACATAGTGCTTGGTGACTATGGAACTGCAGCCTGTTCTGTGAAAGAGCCTCTACCTTCTCACCAGCACAGCTGTGTGGGCAATGTACTGACATGTAAATACGGAAGAGAGATCAATTCTGGTAGGGACCTTCAGAGAAAGAGCGGTGATATTTAACTATGGTGAACAAGGGTGAGTCCCAGCTCCCTCCAGAGGGTTCCTCAGGCTACCTGGGTATTTTGTCTAATGAGAAGGATGGAGTGATTTGATTCTTAACCTCTCTGATCAATCCCTCTATAAAATCAAAACAATTCAGTAGGTCTTCACCTGCTTTTCCACTAGAAGCTGGTGTTTGCAAAACACTTAGCTCTAAGAACCGGCACAGTGACTTGTAGCAAACCTGTACAAGTCACAGGTTACTCAATTGTTGAGCATGAATTTTTTTTTTTACCAATTCTAATGAAATCCTTCAGAAGGAGTCAGAGGGGAGTGGTGTGAAACGGCCCAGGGCTCCGCTGCACATCAACGTGGCACTGCAGCTTCCTCACCCTGAGCGTAAGAAGGACAAAACAATCCTATCAATGTGAGTGAACTGGGACCCAGCAGCTGCTGAATGTTTTCAATAGACTTCCTGGTAATGGCTGGTACAATTTCATTAGGGCTTCTCCTTTCATTTAATAAAACATTGGGTGATTTTATTTGTAATAGATCAACAGGTGCAGGAAAACAAAAAGGCACATTTCCTGATTGTGTCCACAAAGACTCCATTACTTACTGGCTGACACAGCAGGCATTCTTTTTTTTCCATGCTTTTTTTTTTTAATGTGAAAATAATAATCAGTCACACAAAATAATTGTTTTATGATAAAAGACTTTTGAGAGGGGAGTTGGTTGAGAGTTAGTAATAGCGCTACGCAAACAGTTTCAGCACAAATTACAGCAAGGAGAGGGCTAACAGTACTCAGCAAACACTGATCATGCTTTAGATGCAGATCAAAGGGTTCTCCACAGCTGGTGAGCACCGTTAAACCTTATCGTGTAAAACAGAAACAAACAGAAAAGGCTACAAAAGACCCTTGAAAGTGCTCTGGAGCCTGGATCCAGGAAAGGGTGTAAGTGCTCACCAGAGACTCCTGCAGTTTTGCTTTACTACTAGTCAGTAAATGGAGCACAAAGAACAGTCCTTAACTGGAAATTCTTAGTTTCTTTCTGGCCTATCAGTCTTCAACAAATAATTAAGAAAGGCTGTTTGTTGGAAAGCAGGAGATGGAGTTTTGAATTCTCCCGAGGGTGGAACTGGAATGACATCTCCTCTCTTTCTGGCTTCCTTTTATGTGAGGGTGACACCATCGAATTTGTTTAAAATGGAAGTAGTGGGAGGTAGTAATATATTAACAGGTTACAGACGGTTACTAACTCTGTTTTGTTGTCTGTGAGCAACATAAGGAGAGTAGGATCACACCTGGCACTCAAATGGGATATCAGGAGAAATGTTTCCACTGAAAGGGTTATGAAGCCTTGGAATGGGCTGCCCAGGGAAGTGGTTGAGGCACCATCCCTGGAGGTATTTAAAAGACGGGTTGACACAGTGCTTGGTGACATGGTTTAGTGAGGGTTTATTATCAGAGTTAAGTTGATGGTTGAACTAGATGATCTTAAAGATCCTTTCCAACCTCGACAATTCTATGATTTTTTAATTGTCACCAGCAAGCCATGAATCGCAGTTTATAAACTGCTGGTTTGTGTCATGTAGTTTTCAGGGCCTCGCACTTCCTGTCTGTCTTCTAGTTCCCCGAAAAACCCCCTTGTGTCAAAGACAAACAAAGCCCAAACAGACTGAGGTGTCATCGTGAGCAGCAGGAAAGGTTTCGCCTCGCGCAATGAAAGCGTGACACGGTGACACAGATGATGATTTGCTGCCCCATTTCATGTACCCTTCTCCTGGAGGAGACAGTCTCCCGTCTTATTTTCACACGGAGCTGCCTGCATACAAATACACATTTAATTTCTTAAGCCTTTCTACAGCTGCATGTGAATATAAATGCAGAAAAGAATCACTTGAGACTGAGCAACAAACAAGCTTTCAAACAGGCACCGCAGCAGGTCTTGGTGGAGGGAAAGGGAAGCCCAGAAGTCGTCCCAGCGTTAAGTCAGGGTGTAAGTTGTGCAGCGCAGTGCTCCTGTGGGGAGCTCACCAGGACAGAGCAGACACACTGTTCTGCACACTCTGGAGGTCACACGCTCATTAGGATTTTTTTATCAGCAGAAAAGAAATTAAAATAATGTTTAGATCCACCTCTTCCCCTCCCTGGTTGCTCATTTCCACCAGCCAGGTATCTACCTGTGTAGGCCAGTACAGTAGTTCCTGCCAGCATAAAGAAACGCCAGAAATACACCATCCACACAATTCCCAGTGGGAAAATAACTTTTGCTGCTTTTGGTTAGAACTAAGAAGAAGAAAACGAGCTCTTTTTGGAGGACATCACTGTTCAGGTACTTCCACGTGGGACCACGCCGTGGACTGGGTGTTCAGAAGGTAAAATACCCATCTCAGGTGCCAACATTTTCTCATTATATTACAGTTTGTGCAACAGCCTGAGTAAGTAAGTACTCTTTGGGTAAGTAAATATTGCCACTGGGAATGTTGCTTGAGATTACTTTAAGCTGTCACCTTTTTTCAGACTTCAATAACGCAGATAAAAAAACCCACCCTCAGATAATACCCATCAGCTTGGTTTTCCACAACAAAAATATCCCCAAACTTCTTTTATTTTCTGAAGTGATTTCATTCTGGGGATGAACCAGGGAAGGAGGGCGGGGGGAGGGAAAGAAAAAAAGAAGCTCTACTTACACCTGGATTTAATTCCAGAGAGTTACTTGCCTTCTGAAGAGGTCCTGCTGGCCTGCTGTTGTACACACGGGTCACACATGGCTTTGCATCCTGCAGAAAAGACAAGAAAAAAATGTTTCCCTCCCGATGGACACGAGGCATACTGTCTCCTCCTGTTCCAGGTGGGTTGGTAGATGGGAATTAAAAGAACAAGTAGGAAACTAAATGAGTAGTTTGATCTGGAAGAGGCAAAAAAGCTGTTACTGTGAATTTTTAAATTTTGTTAAGTAGATTGCTACAGGATGGCCAAGCTAAAAAGCCAGGGCATTGAGAAGGTTTTGTATATACTTTAATGATTATCTGCCTAGGGATTAGAGTATCTCCCTTTCGAGGAAAGGCTGAGAGAGATGAGACTCTCTAACCTGGAGAAGACTTAGTATTTATGAGTATCCAAAGGCTGGGTTGAAGGAGGATGGAGCCAGACTATTTTCAGTGGTTCCCAGTGACAGGACGAGGGGCAATGGGCATGAGCTGGAACACGGGAAGTTCCATTTGAATATGAGGAAAAACCTGTTTAGGATGAGGGTGGCAGAGCCCTGGCAGAGGCTGCCCAGGGAGGGTGTGGAGTCCCCTTCTCTGGAGACCTTCAGTACCCACCTGGATGCAGCCCCGAGTGATGTGCTCTGGGCAATTCTGCTTTAGCAGGGGAGTGGGACTGGGTGAGCTCTAGAGGTCCCTTCCAGCTCTGACAATGCCTTGATTCCCTTAAAACAAATAGCAGGTATTCCTTAACCCCTCTCCTAATCTTTTAATTGTTAAGGATCTCTGAGGAAGACAGAACTGAGAGAGCCATCTGCAAATGTCTTTTTGCCAAGACAACATTCACAGTAGAACATCCTTTAATATTTACTGTGCAGCCCTTTGTCTTTACCAGGATGTAGTTGCCAGTTAAATACTAAGTTCTCCCGTGGAAGAGAATAAATACACACTATTGAGGGGCGTGTACAATTTCATGTTGTGTTTCAAAACCAGAAGTGTTCTATAAAGCCGTCGTATGATGTTAAGAACCTGAACTGTGTTGCAAATATGCCATTGGCTGACTCCTGCAATATTCAAGTGTATCTGATGGCTTAATGAAAGCCAAATAGTGATAACGGTGCAAGAAGGCAGTTTGTCACATGTTTAGAAGCATTCTGTGTTCAGTTACGTGCATGTGGATACCTACACATCCAAGGCCTTTCACATGGGATCATGCCCCAGGGTAACCCACCCGCTCCCCCACAGAGGTCTCCATGGCCGGGAGATCCACCATGAGTGTTCTTCCAGCTGCAAGACCAGAAAAGAAAAAGGAATTAATTCTTCCAGAGCCCACCAGGTACCTTTAGGGCCATCAGCATCATTGTGCTGTGTGACTGACTGTGGGGGTGACACTGGTGATAAGTTACCAACAGGGCTACACGGCCCAGTGGGTGAAGCCAGTGGGTGAAACCAAACGGTGACGACTTACCCACAGGGCTGTGAGTCTCAAAGGGTGACACCGGTGACAACTTACCAACAGGGCTAGGCGTCCCAAAGCCAACACGGGTGGGTAAACCCACACGGGGCTTCCTCAACGACATTCCCCGCCGTGGCTGCCGCCATCACGGACCGAGGGCAGCAGCTCGTCCGCCCCGTGGGCCCGACCCGTTGAGGCGCCCTCAGCGCCCGGCATCGCCCCGCTGCCGTTTTTCCCCCCACAACTCGCACATTTTGACGGGTAAACGTCTACCCGCGGTGATTTCCGCGGCCCCAGGAGGGCCCTCGCCGCTCAGGTAACGACCGGCGTTCTCCTCCCACGCCCGGAGCCGCTCGACTTCCCTCAGTCAGAGCTGGGCGGGCGTGGAGGGAGGGACTAAACTCAACGTGTTTAACCCTTTTCCTCAAACCGGTTGTTTTTCCCTCCACGTGAGTCCCTCCCCGCCCGCCGTGGGGAAGGGCCCGGCGGGAAACCGTAGGGTGCCGCTGCGCCTCCTCAGAGGGCGCCGAGCGGCCGGACCGGCTGGGAGCGGAGCGGGCTGGGCTGGGCTGGGCGGGCAGGGCAGGCCCGGACCCACCCGACCGACTCGCCAGCCGAGCCCTGCTCTTCTTCCCTTCCCCATCCAAGCCGGGTCCCCCTGCGATGGGAAGGGGTGGAGATGGCCGCCTCCTGAGGTAGCGGTGGCGGCGCGGGAGGCCAGGGAAGGTCCCCTCAGCACACGCCGAGGAGGAGCGCGGAGGAGCGGCGGCAGGTGGGTTCCCGGGCGAGGAGGGGTCGGGCCGGGCCGGGCGGGAACCCACCGCTCCCAGTCGCCGGCGGGACGCCTCAGAGCTTCTCCCCTCAGCCCGACGAGGGGGGTCGGGGCCCGGCGGAGGGGAGCGGGGGAGGCCGGCGGGGGGGCCCCC
>VXBJ01007466.1:157291-196226 GCA_013400055.1 Nycticryphes semicollaris | reverse complement strand
CCTCGGGGCTGAGGGAGGAAAGGGCATCAGGGAAAGGTCAGCTCCCTCAGCGCCTCCGCGGCTCTTCCCAATGGCCTCACCTGTGCACAGGTGATTTTACGTAATAATACTAATGCTAATAATAGTAATACTACTAATAATAATCCTCCCAGGGGGTTTCAGCGATCACTGGCATCGTTTGACCCTGTTTCAGCGCAGGATTCCTCCTCTCTGTGCGCACAAGCAGCATGTGAAGAGAAGACACACACGGAAGGTTGTTTTAAGATCTACTATAAGATGTATTTGGCTTTAGAGGACGAAATGTGCTTGTACTGATGGGTAGTGAGGCAGCCAGGTGGGCTCGTCACCGCCTTGAGTGGTAGCCAGTGGCTACATCTCAAGTTGTGCTGACAAGTGCTTCTGGTTCTTCCTCTCACCTTGCTCTTCAGGAAACACCAACTCCAGCGTTTGCCAGCTCTGGTGAGACAGTAATGAATGAAGGGGTCTGTATAAATACTACTGGATCGCTGTTAACAGAGATCTTGAGAGACAGGTCCTTGTTCCAGCTGCCTTGGCTTCTCAGCTTCGCTCTGCTGTAGCCGAGATTGCTGACTGCAGCCACCCTGCTGCTTTAGGTAAAAGAGAAGAAAAGTACATGTGGCTTTTTCTAATAGGTCTTGCTGACACGCACAAAGCCATCCTGTGTTCGTTTTCCTTAGGAATCAATACAGGGAGAAGAGTTATGAGGAAACTTAGGGGAGTCCCAGAGGAAAAACAAGCTGTTCTGAGCTATCATTGTAATATTTACATTGTTAAAGGACGAACAAAAAAAAGCCCAATCAACTAATGAAGCCTGTGTGCTTCGGATTGTTCCAGCACTTTAGCAGCTGAAAAGGATGAGTTGGGTTGATGCTTTTTCTGCTTTCAGGACATTTCTGCCATCTCAGTGCTGTATAGATTGTACGAGTATAGTGAGCTGTGGGGCCACACGTACTGTCACATCTCCTGTGTCCCGTGTGATTTCTGGCCTACGTGGTTATCTAAGTTCTTCAAAATACGTAGGGGCTCTGAAACATCCCCCCCTCTGCCCAACTGACAGAAAGACCCTCGTGCTTTCTAAAGGAAAAGAACCCAGTTGACCTTATTTCCTAAACTTTTCCTTAGGAAAGCAGCCAGAAAAGGAACTTAGGTCTGTGTTGACTTTTTAACTAGGTCTGTGTTGACTTTTTAACTCCTGTGAGAGTGGTATTTGAGAAAGATAAAATTTAGGTGCTTCTTAACAATCAAGCTATTTAATTCGGAAACCTGGAAAATTAAGACATTAATTGGAGAATTAACTAATTAGCAGAGGTCCCCAGAAATACATTGTTACAACCTTTTCTCCCCTCCACTCCTCTTCAGACATGAAGCTCTGTGTCCTGTGATACTCGCCCTGCTGGTTCTCACCGTTGGGAGGATGGCTGCCCTTCGCTGTGAAAATTGTTCTGGTCGGTACCACCACACCCAGCCCCTCGAAACCAGCTCCACGTTGCTCCTGATTATGCTGGGCAAAGTGTTCCTGGATTTCTTCATGCTGCAAGTTCAGCAAAAAAGGGTGAAAGTCAGTTTTATGGGCAACTTCTGTGTTTCGCTGGCACTTCTCGATTTCATGCTGCTGCTGAGTATGTTTTTCATTTTCTGTTTTGAGGACTTTGCGCTCTGGGGGGTGCGATTTACGACGTACCACATTTGCCTCTTCACTCAGATAATTTCTCTTACCTACGGCATTTTGCATTACCCGGTGTATCTGGTGGCCGGTCTGGATTACTACATGACCGTAGCCCGAACCTCTGCATTTCCTAAGAGAGCTCAAAGATTACTTTATGTATTTGCTGTGCTTGTCATATGGACGTCAGGGTTTTATTGCGTTCTCAAAGTTCCCGCCGTCTACGAAGAACTGGAAATTCGGAACCGGTTTTCTCCTTATCGGTGCCCTCTCTACGCCAGCGGGCAGAGCTACTCTGTCTCCTGTGCCATGGTGCTGTTCATTGCCACGGCCCTGGTGGCTTGTCGGAAGGAAGTCCTCACCATGCTGCTGTCCCTCAGGATCGTTTCCGTGGCCGCTCAGCCCGTTCTGATGTTCTCCTACAGCTCTAACGACGGCGGCACTTGCTTGAAGCGGCAGCTCCTCCCCAGGCTCCTCATCTGTTTCCTTGGCACTTGGGCACCTTTTGTTCTCCTGCAGATCATCGTTTTGTTTCTCGGTGCTCGGATTCCAGCCTACGTGGAGATGAATGTCCCCTGGCTGTACTTTGTCAACAGCTTTCTCATCGCCGTGGCCTACTGGTGCCGGTGTCACGACGTTGAATTGACAGAGGAGACGTGGGCCACGGATCCGTTTGTCAGCTGGAAATTCTGCTTTATGCCGTTTAACAATGAAAACACGGAGCCAACCGATAAACCAGGCGCAGTAATTGTGAGCTGTTAATGAGCAGCTACAAATGAGTGCTGTTGGGAACCGTGTCCCCAGAGGTAATACAAGGGAACAAGACAAGGTGGAAAAAACATCCAACATCCACCCATACTGTAGCACATACCGCACCAGCGCGTGGGACCCCGTGTGCTCCCACACTGGGTTCCAGTTCAGAGAATTTAACTTAAAAACACGGGTTTAAGTAAAGCCCACTACTCACAACACCCAGGTTTGCAGTTAAAGCTCATGACTAGAATTTTACACCCGCTTTAAATAGACCCATCTCAGGTTTTACAGTGCAAAATGCAATAAAGTCTTTACTCAAAGCTGGAGCCCTTTTATCGGTTACGTAGATGCGTTAACCCACCAGCCAAGGTTCTAACAGCTCTTAGGTTTTTTGAAGTGTATTTTCAACTTAAAGGTTGTCTGTTAATAATGAGAAATGGTTCTCTTTTTAGTTAACATAAAGCTCCCAACCTTTTGGTTAGGTGGTACAAAAGCAGTCCAGGGAAGCCCAGGGAAGGCGGTGAGCTTCCCTCCTTTCTTTGCTGCTGCTCCTCCAAGGCAGCTATGTACACATTAAAAACTAAAGAACGGCAGAGCGATAAGCAAGGAGGGTAGTTGCTATGAATAAATACACGCCCAAGGTTAAAGAATGGTTTAAATTAAGATAAAATTTATTCTGAAGCCGAAGTTGCTTGAAAATTACCATATTTAAATATGCAGCGGGACTACTTCAGCAGGGGGAGAAGAGCAAAAATACTCTTCTCCGTTTCCAAATCCTTGCAGTTTTTAAGAAGGTCTGGACTTAATTTTGTAGAAGGGGAATAAATGACGCAGAACCCGAGCCGACAAATGGAAGCAGCGTTTATTTCTGAAGCAGTGAACTCACAAGACGACGCGGTGTTCAAACAGAAACCGTGTAAGTAAATGCTGCTGCGGGGAAGGAGGGGGCTTTGAATCCTTCACCCAGACCAACAGGGACCAGCAACAGCACAGGAGAAGACTCATTAAGAAAAAGAATCTGCAGGTACCAGAAGGTGCAATTAACAAGGCAGTTTAAGCAGCATTGGATAAGGTGCTTTGTCTCAGCGTTCCTGTGACGGATTTACCCTTATAACAGACTGATGAAAGAAATTCCACTTCTACAGCTCATGACAAATGAGAGAATCTAAAACTCATTCACATGCTCCGGGGGTAAATAGGAAAGTGCTTTTTAAAAAAAATGATTCACAAAGTGAAGATCTTTTTTAATTTTTTTTTTACATAGTTCACCGTGTGCTCTTCAACTGCAAAATTTAAATTTTGGGTTATCATTTACAATATTATATATCAATTATAGATCTCATTGCAGAAATTTAATGCTACGTGGGCTAAAATTCCATATAAAAGACTATTGCAGCGTATCACTCCCTAAGAATACACAATCATATTAATCATGCTAATTAGTCTTGTGTTTCTGCACTCTACCTTCTGATTCATTACTTCACCCCCCAGTGCCTTCCTCACCCAGAGTTTGGGGTAAACCTCTTTGATGTCATCAAAAGGACAGGAGTGTTTTTAAGCAGAAGAAAACGGTTTGGGGAAAAAATCTGTTAAAAAGGCCATCGAAAGGAAAAGTAAATGATCCAAAAAAACCCCGATTTTAAAATCAGTGCAACGAGAGGAGGCAACACTTAGCAACAGGGTTGGAAGGGTTTGGCACCACAAGTTATTTCCGCTGGGAAATGTATTTGGAGGAAACCGTATTCCCACGTTAAAAGGAGGAAAAGCCCGTGCAACCTTAACTGGAAAAACCCACCTGGAGGAACCGCTCCCTTGAACTGCAGCTGCTGCTCTGTACCGCTGGGGCTGCTGCGGGAGAAACCGCGTCTGAACACACCGGCTTTGACACAGCTTTTCTTCAGGTTTTCTATAAAGCAGAAACCCACTGAAATGGGGTGGGCAAATTCTAATCCCATTTTTAAAAGGAACCCTCAGCAAATATCTCACATACAGCAATGCACCAGGCATTCCAAAAGATCACGGAGTAACTACTCCCTGCAAGGCTTGGCGGGCGAGGGAAAATTCTTCCCAATTCAAAATTCATTTCAGCACCAGGTGAAGGCAAAGTTATTTTCAAGAAGGTACATTCGGGATGGTTCTGTTGGGTGTGATGAGTCTCACCCGTGTGATTCATTCACACGCACAGACCGGGAGCTGCAAGGAGTCGGGCAGAGTTTTATTTCTCAACGAGATTCAGCTTCTCAACCCGTAATTAAAAGGTTACACAACCCCACCCGTCCCGATGGGGCAGAATTCCCACCGTCGCTGTGACGCTGATAAAGCCACCTGATGTGTTTAAATCACTACTTATTTTACAGGGAAGCCACACCGGGCAGCCAAAGCAAGTATTAACCTACTGATGCGATATCACTTCATTCATATAAAATTCTTTCCTCCGTACTCTTTTGGGGAAAAATGCCAAGCTTTAGGCAGTAGGTGACAGTGGCACTGCAGGTCCTCACACAGCCCCCAACTCTGTCACCCCAGCTCACTAAATAATTAATTTATAACACATGAATTCTACACGCTTTAGAACTGCATTTTAAAGCCCACTTTTCCCCTTGACTTTTTATGGAGGGAGACACCCGGTGTGATCGTAATCACCCTCCTAATGACTCCCAAGTTTTTCCACCACCCCCCTTCCCTGCATTTTTCTCTTCCCTGGGAAGTCTCGACGCTGAACCTTGAGTTCAGCCACGGAACCGTGAAGCATCACTCTCGAGCAGGACCCCGGTGTCGCTGCCACAGGGAGAGAGAAGAGAGAGATGCCATCCTCGGAAGTTGGCAGTATCTGAAAGAACAACAACTACAGGCAGCCACTGCTTTACCTCCTCTGTGCATCACTTCTTGTGCTGTGCCAGCAACTAACAGCCTAATACCACTCAAATGCTTTACAGTCTTTAATTCTTAAAGGATTATTTGATATTAATGGTAACAGCAGCTGAAGCGTTAACCCTTTACGAGAAACTTCTCTACTTTCCTCCTATAAAGACTTAGAAATCGACATCGATTTTAACGAGATACTCTATGAGCTTTCAACTCCAAATAGAAGGATTTGGCACTTGTTGAGAAACCCCTTCATTCTTTACACGCATCTTTCCTGGTGAGCAGTGGTTTGCTAACGCCGAAACACCACGGGGACTTGCAAAGGAGGTCGGGGGTGCAGAGCATCTCAGGGCTCTTTTAGAGGATGGCAACACCCTGGGGGCCGCCGACACAGCCCGGAGAGCAACACAAGTCTTCAAAACACAGATAACTCCTCCTGAATCAGTGAGAGTTGTGCTTTTAGCCTAATCCCATCGTCAGCCAGGGCAGCCTGATCTAGCAGCCGTCAACTACAGCCTTCCCACGACCCCAGCAAACCCCACAGTCCTTTCGACACGTGACGAAAACACTCCTTAAGTGTTACCTATTGCACTTACATTTACAATCACTATTCTAGGAATATACAGTTGTGCTCAAGTTGTAATTCTTTCTAGATGAGGGGAAAAAAAACAAAGTGTGTCTCTTTAGATGTCCTTTTTCCAGCTCCTCACTGGGCACATTTTGGGTGATTCAGCAAGAAGCTACTACATGCTGGATGTTTAAAATTTTTTAACTTGGAATATGTTTGTAACACTGACACCCAGAGCTGTGCTTTGGAAAAAGCTCAAGGGTTACAGAAGCCTGACTATAACCTTAGGACATACCTTCAATTACCAGAGTCACAGAATCTCAGGGATTGGGAAGGGACCTTGAAAGATCATCCAGTCCAATCCCCCTGCTGGAGCAGGAACACCCAGAGCAGGTCACACAGGAACGTGTCCAGGTGGGGTTTGAATGTCTCCAGAGAAGGACACTCCACAACCTCTCTGGGCAGCCCCTTCCAGTGTTCCCTCACCCTCACTGGGAAGAAGTTTTTCCTCATATTTAAGTGGAACCTCCTCTGTTCCAGCTTGTACCCATTGCCCCTTGTCCTATTGTTGCCTGTCACTGAGAAGAGCCTGGCTCCATCCTCCTGACACTCACCCTTTACATATTTATAAACATTCATGAGGTCACCCCTCAGTCTCCTCTTCTCCAAGCTAAAGAGACCCAGCTCCCTCAGCCTTTCCTCATATGGGAGATGCTCCACTCCCTTCATCGTCTTTGTAGCCCTGCCCTGGACTCTCTCCAGCAGTTCCCTGTCCTTCTGGAACTGAGGGGCCCTGAACTGGACACACTATTCCAGATGGGGTCTCCCCAGGGCAGAGTAGATGGGGAGGAGAACCTCTCTCCACCTACTGACCACAGCCCTTCTAATACACCCCAGGATGCCATTGGCCTTCTTGGCCACCAGGGCACAGTGCTGGCTCATGGGCATCCTGCTGCCCACCAGGACCCCCAGGTCCCTTTCCCCTGTGCTGCTCTCCAACAGGTCAGTTCCCAACCTATACTGGTACATGGGGTTGTTCTTGCCCAGATGCAAGACTCTACACTTGCCCTTGTTATATTTCATTGAATTTCTCTCTCCAGCCTGTCCAGGTCTGTCTGTCCATCCAACCATCCGGTGGGGGGAACTGCACAGAACCAAAGGGGTCTAAATAAGTCCTTACGACTAAAGGCAAATCCCTTGGAAATGAGCTTCATTTAGACTTAATGAACTAAGCATTAAATGGGTTTAAATGTCTTTCTCCTCAAAATATTTCCTGTCTGAAACTACAGCTCACTGGGCAAGCTGGACATGAAAATTAATTCACTACAAGCAATTATTAACACCTGATATTGAAATGATGCATTTATAGCTCTGTTCAAACCCATTCCACCCAGCACTCAGCAGAAACAGGGCATGTGAAACAAAAACCCTTTAAAATGTTAGTTCCTCTTCATCTCTAGTGAACTAATTTGGGTTTTAAGAAGAAGTATCTCAGATTGATTTGTTTGCAGAGTTATTATTTGCAGCCTGGAACAAGTGAGGAGTAAAAGTCTGGCTCCTGAGTGACAACTGCACATCCCAGTGTCCCTGTGCAACACTGGTAAGAAAATAACCCTCAAGCTCTAACACACCCTCAGTTTTAATAGGAATAGACTCAATAGGAATCCGAAGAACTACTCGTGTTATCCATTACGTGGATGCCTAATTATATGCAAACCCAGGACCCACAGTGCAGCTGCCACTGAATTCTCTGACCCCCTTAGAGCTATACATTTGTCAAGGTGTGAGAAACGCCTTAAGCTGCTGAGCTCGAAGTTGCCGCGTTGATACTGTGATACTAAAATAAGTGGGAAACACCCACTCCCTAATTAAAATTGCACATTAAAACTAAGGAAAAAGGTCTTCCTTTTAACCATTATGCCAGGCAGGGACACTACACCCAGCAAAAGTGTCACTACCTAAACCTTCATTCAAAGGACAGTTATGAAATGGTTTTTACACCTGCACATTTCCTTACGGCTACGACCGAGACAAAGAAGTGAGATCCAGAAAAGTGAGATCCAGAAGGCGCTGGAAAACCCGCTCAAATACTTAGTTTTACCCCGTTTCTTTGCTCTGGCTCTCGCACCTGCACTTCCACGATGGACTCCATCTGTTCTGTCTAAAAGGCTGGAATCATCACCTGTGATGGGGGGGACCTGCTTTCGCAGGAAAGAGATGAGGCAACGCATCCTTGCGGGACGTAAACCATCTATTCCAGACACCTCCATCGACACAAGTCTGACTTCATTTCTAGAAAAAAACCCAGGATTAGTGGGTAAAGAGTGGATTTGTAGCACAGTCCGTTTGAAAACCTTTCAGACATTCTCTGGTGATCCCAGCCAACCGACAGCTTGACAAGATGGTTTTCCATTTTGACCATTCAGGCCCATTTCTTCCCCAAATAACCTCTGAAGCAGAGATGAGGCTTAAAGTTATAATTTTAGGGGAAGAAATCTTGATGGTCTCATTCAGCCCAGTGCTCTGTGAGAGGGTTTTTTGCATTAAGGAGTAGGGCAGGATGGAGACCAGTGGAGAAAAAGGAAGGGAAAAAGCCATCCAGCATCTCTCCCTTTGGAGCTAAAAATCCTGCAGCATCCAATATGTGTTCCTAGAGGAACTGAGACATTGCAGGGATTACCCTGAGGTGTAACCCAGACAGCAGCAGTCTGAATACAGAACACAAAACCCCAGGAAATAAAGCTAATGAAAAGGATTTCTTGTAGATGTAATCAGCGGGAGCAAGTGTTAAAAAAAGTACTGAAGTCAATTAAAACCAGCAACGTTTCCTCTTTTGCAGGACTCAGTTTGAGGGGAAAGCCACGGGAAACGGGAGTATAAGCTTGGGAAAACCTCAGTGATCTGAACAGGAACAAGGAACCGGTCTGTGAAATGGTTCTGGAGGAATATTACTCCAAGTGTTAGACTGCATTTTTTGAGTCAATTCAAAAGCTGCTGAAGGAGACTTTGGTTGCACTTGAAAGTTTTCCAGCCTGCTCTCACACACAAGTGTGATCTTTTTTCCCCTCCCCCCCCCCACTGATTTTATTGACACAGCTACCCTGGCAAACATTCCAGCCCACGTGCCTCTCTCTATCTATCTGCTAGAGCCGTGTCTGCTTTTAAGTTCCTCCTTTAATGCCAAAAATCACTAAAGGAGAAAAAAAAACCTTTCAATATGCACAAGGCCCACATTCTTAGTTGCTGAATTCATGAATATTTAAAGCGTAACTCGTTATCTGCAGCTCTCCCCAAAGCACAGAAGATGCACCACAAGACCTGGAAGAGACGTGCATTGATGGGGTCTGCCCTGAGCCCCCGACACCTGCCGGTGATTACGCCCCAGGGTTGTACAGAAACACAAGGTGTGGAAGTTCTCCCGAAAGCTGCCTGATAAAGCCAAATTAAAACATTCTCACTGTGATTAACTGCAGCTCTAAATAAGACTCTTAACTCCGTGTTTTTAAATGTGCCTTAAGCTGTTATCAAATCCCATTAAGACAAACCTACTGGTCACGGTGCCCAGGAACGGTACAGTCAGAAAACAGGTTAAAAATCCACCAGTGGAATTTTCATATAAAAATAATGAAACTTTAAGACAAAAGCCAAAGGATAAATATCTAAGATCTCTTTAGTCTTCAGTTAGATCAGCAAAACAGAAGGCATCCTTTCAAACCTATGTTACAGCTGTGCTACAGGGTGTATCTTACAGAAATGCTACAAATGGGAACCTACTGTCTCCATCATTTGAATCTCTGTCAAATAAACATCGCCAAGCGACGAACCTTCAGCTGAGAAGTTTATTTGACAACAGGAACTAAAGACAGAAAAAAAGAACAAACGAGAAAGTGCTTAGCAACTTCCCTCCAAAATAAACCCAGACATCAATTAAGTCTCTAATTAAGCCTTTGGTGCCGTTTGGGTAAGGGCTCTCACCACATACAAGCACGGAACAGTAATAGGTTGCCTTGACTTGGAGCTTCAGTGGTTAATAAAAATATTAATAGCATCTGCTATTAGTAAAGCTCCAACAGTTGTCATTAAAAACAACAACGACTGCAGTTTTGGTTTCTAGAAGATAATGGCAGCAAGGCTGTTAATAAAAGCAAAGCAATAGTCTAATTAAAGGAAAACGAAGCACAGATTTTTCTGTAATCCTTATTGACTCTTCAAGGTGATCAGTTAAATAATACACATATTCATCTACCTGCCATAAACCTTCCTCTCAGCCAGTGTGTGTGCATTGACTCCTTTTGATCTAGGTCAGCAGTTCTCAAACAATACATCAGCTCCTCTTCTTTTCACAAATACTTTAGGGTCCCCCTGAATATCGCCCTACACAATCATATATTATGCATTAATCTGCATAAAATACAAAATACATTATTTGTAGACACATACACATATGCAAATTCAGATATACACAACGAACTCTCATCAGCACACGCCCCCTTCTTTCCCCGCCCAAGAGCTGAGGGATCTAGGCCTGTACCTCAGGGGAGAGGAGCTGCAAAAGGGAGGGAAAATACATCCACGAATGTCCGTACACAGGTGAGGGGGAAGCGAAGGCCAAGGCTGCTGCCTCCCAGCCCAAGCAGCTTCCCAGAGTGTCACCAACCGGGGAAACACGTATTTGTTCCGCACAGAGAGGGAAGACAGAGGGAAACGCTCATCCCACCGCCTGGGTCTGCGCGTCCAGGTCAGAATCTCCTGCCAGAGGGACAGAGCAGGGTCCCTAGAGATTTCTCACAGAGCCCACCCCTCCTGCCCACTCTGCAGGTCCCTCGACGCAGGGGCGGCTGCTCCTACACCCAGCTCTGGAGGGACCTCGTGGAGCAACTCACCGCGCTCCTTCCTCAGGCTACTGCAAGCCCAGCTCACACGAGCCAGCGGACAAATGAAAGGTGCTTGGAAGCTTCCAGGGAGGCAATGGGAATACGCTACAGGGAAAGACAAGTCAGAAGAGGTATCAAGAACAAGAGCATCTGAGCTTCGCTACCCCTTCTCTACCTCCAGTCTTTAAAGTACACTTGTCTCCACACGAGCCAGTCCTGGCTGCAGTTCTCAGCCCCTCACGCCCAGGCCTTTCAGAACCCGAGAAGACCCCGAGTCCTCTCAGACCTTGTGAGGGTCCGCTCTGAACTCCCAGGTGAGAACTGCTGGTCTAGTTTAACCAGCAGCACGTGAAACTACAAACCTAACAACTTAATGCCCTCTTAGGAGATAGCAGCATACAAAGAGTAAAGTAACATGTGCTTCAGTTGCCTCTGGCAAGAGGATCGTGCCATTGCTTTCCAGTAGCCCAACGATAAGGATTTCTACGTGGTTTATAGCGTTTCCAGGCTTCAAGAAAATACTACAGTGGCAGAGCTGAGGGTAAGCCTACACGAGGAAAACCTGTTGCCAACCTACCCCTTACAAACAATTTGCTCAAGACTAAAAGAAACTCAAAAGAGCACAACTAAATGCATAGCATTTTACTGTTATTAGTGCTTCCACAGGGTCTGCGGACACTGCTCTTATTTCAGTCCAAACACTGCTGTACGCGGGAGAAACCTTTCAGAACACAGCAACGCAATTTAAACAGCCTTTAGATTGGGGTGTTCATCAAACTTAGAAGGTAAAGCACGCATTGGGGAATATTTAACCTACCACAGCATGTTGCACTTCATGGTTTTCCATGAACTCGCACTTCAACTCAAAAGTATTACTCAAGCTTTACCCCAAACCTCTTAATTGTTGGAAACTACAGGACTACCTGGTATAACCAAAGGAATATTTTTAAGTCTTTATGTGGGGAAAACCCCGCAGGTTTAACAAAATCTCTCAGTAACACTCATGCCCCAGTGAAGATGCTGGCGTATTACCGGCGGTTCTGTCACTCAGAAACTGTCGTTTAAACCTTCCCGTGTCCCCCCTCCCTTTAGGATTCTTTCAACGAGTTGATACGTGCACAGATTTTCAACGCAGGTCCAAGCTTAATATTCATTGCACTCATCAGGTGATCCTCCTTCAGCAAGAGGAGAGCCTGTCCATCAATTTCTTGTGCTCGAAATTCATCCGCAATATCCTGACAACCTGTAAGGCATGAGAAAAAAGAAAAAAAAGATAATAAAAGAATTACTGGGTTAGAAACCTGCATTCTTAGATGCAATGACTCCCTCCACCCTAGAGCTTTCCAGCTGCACCACTTCCGATGCTCATCCCTTCAGCTTGTGGAACCCAAGGCATATCCAAGAGTTCAATACTATGATGGGAATTCCCAGGATAATCTGAAAGCAGTTTTTACTACGGCCTCTCATTACACACTGTAATTATTGGCAAATTACTCATTGGAAATTCCAAGTCCAATTTCTCCTTTCATCAAGAGGAACGCTCGCCATCGTCTCAAAATTGAAACAGATCTGCAAAATACCACCAAAACAGCAAAGTAGGTTCTTTCCAGCAATAAAAAAGACATGTATATTCCACTGCTATGTACAACTCCAGGAGAAAATCCATGTAGCTACAATTTCCAATGGGTGTTAACTCCACCTGTATGTTACCACTGCTGGCTCAAATAAACAGCGTTGATTTACAGGTTTTAGCGTTAACTGCCTCACAGAAACATTTATCATCAGTTACCTGAGAGAATATTCTACACAAAGCAGTAATTCCCTTCACAAGTGCACCTTTAAACTGGTTGGATTTTATTTCTTTTTGAATTTTAAACTTTTTTTCTGAACAGGAAATCACGTGGGCTTAGTAACCTGAGACCAAAACATCAGCAAGAGGGATCTCCACAGGTTGGACTGTCCCGAGTAACTGAGGGCCCCTTTCCAGTGCACAGAAGAGCACTGGGGAAACAAAACATTCCTCAAAACAAGTTCTGGACATGTGCTAAGCAGCATCAGTCAGTTACTCCTGGCTGTACAGCAGCTCTGTTGGATGGACAAATGGCTTCTAACAATGGGAATGTGACAGGACGAGGGGCAATGGGCACAAGCTGGAACATAGAAAGTTCTGTTCAAATACGAGAAAAAACTTCTTTGGGGTGAGGGTGGCAGAGCCCTGGCAGAGGCTGCCCAGGGAGGGTGTGGAGTCCCCTTCTCTGGAGACCTTCAAGCCCCTCCTGGATGCAGCCCTGAGTGATGTGCTCTGGGCAATTCTGCTTTAGCAGAGGAGTGGGACTGGGTGAGCTCTAGAGGTCCCTTCCAGCTCTGACAATGCCTTGATTCTGTGAGTAAGAGCACTCACTGTCAGTTATTTGAAGTTTCTTTCCCCACAGCCACGTTTTTCATGTTTTCTATATGTTTATGTGCTCTCAGACACATTTTAATTTATGCTACACCTTCTGTTTCTGTTTTCAATTTCTTCCCAGTTAAGCCTATTTTTTGTCATTTTTCTATTTCCCCCTGTTCTTGAAGCATACTATTCCAGAGAGATGAAAATACTGTGAAGAACTCCCTTTCCACCCCAGATGAGAGCAATTGACTAATTTCACGCTCTCTCGTGTGTTCAGCTTTAAATTCTATAAAGAAGAGCTAAGTCTAACTTCCTGATGGATTTACAGACGTGCAAGAAACAAGAAAGGAAGTATAGTCATCCGAACCTTAACGCGTTTGGATTATTACTGTGTAGTGATCGTAGCGTACAAAGTTTAGCTTTTCACAAAGAATAAAGCACAATTTCTTCTTCTTAATGATTTGTTAAGCAGGTTTCATGCAACAATGAGCTGCCACTTTATTAAGGAAAGGGAAAAACTAAAAGATAAGTTGAAAAGAGAAAGGTTGTCCCCTGGAATTTTATTGTAGCCTCCGGCTACACCTCGAAACCTTTGTAGTTTAGGTTACACCTGTACAAAGTACAATTCCCAAAGTAAAACAGTCGTTCAGCAGCAGCTGGTGACCTTTTTGTCACAATTAAAGACTTGTTTCTGTGAAAGGTATCGCTGTACATCAGAACTGAGACCTGACCACGGCGATTGTCAGATCACAGCATTTACAAACAACCCGAGAGATCAAGAGAAGTTTTTACATTTAGGAACAAAAGTGGTCCCTATTAAAATAGAAAATAACTGGTTGCTGTTGCAGGTGTTTTTCCTTTAAGCAGGACACGAAGCATTTCCATCCAACTTCTCCTAAAATACTTTTTATCAAAGTAATTTTGAAAAAGCAAAGGATGAAAGTGGAATGTATTTCAGTTCCCTCATCCCAACACTTTCACAATTGGTTGTTGTGCAATAACTTAACTAAAAAAAATGGATAGGAAGCGGGTGAAAGACCATTAATCTTGCAACTGAAGTAAGAAAGGAGGAACAACTCCTCTGGGGCTTAAACTGTTGCTGTCTCCACCTCCAAGAAGAAATAACTAAGGGTAAAAGTTTCCTGCGATCTTCCTTTCTCCAAAAGACTCCAGAGGAATCGAGGAAAAGCCTGACAGGGGCACTTGACCCCGCAGTTCGATCTCGGCTACAGACTCTCTGCAGAAAGTCATAAATCAAAGCAGCTGTCCCTCACGTTTATGAAAAGCTGACAAATCACCACCCCCTCCGACACGACAGACGGGGCTGCACGGGCTGCACCAGGTATATATGGCAAAAGAGCACAACAGAAGTCAATTTTATTATTTCTTCTATTATTCAACTCTGGCAGCACGGGAAAAAATATTTCTTTTCAGAGCGTAGCTTAAGTTGAACAGAATAAACCCCAAAGTTGCCAAACCCCATGAACGTAGCAATAAAAATTCTGGCAGGTTGGGAATAGAATTTTAAATACCTATTGAATTTTTAAAAAATAAAAAAGTATTTGAGAAACTGGATATTGATATGGATGGGAATGAGTAATTATAATACATTATAATACATATCTACATAAGTAGATAACGTCACTTAACTGCAATTTATAAACTATTGAAAGAAAAGTACTTCAAGAATGGCTTTTGCTGATTCAAGACATTTCTTACTCAATTATTTGCCTGGCATCTTCATATAAGATTATCTGTCAGAACCCATGTGTATGACTTAGCCATGAAGATAATTCCTTAAAGTTTATTAGCCCGATGAGATAACACAGAAAAATGGTTTAACGTTCTAGAAAAAGCAGGAAATTAGGAACAAACTTAACCTGGGTCACTATTTTGACATGTGAATTACACGGGTAAGCAACAGAAACTCTTGTATGACTGCTATTATGGAGAGCCGGGAAGGATCGGACAGAACAGCATCTCGGGGAAGGAGTGGGGAGTGAAACTTTAAAGCTTAAGATAAAGCTTATGATAAAGCTGATATCATTAGGAACTGAAAACTAAATGTCCAATAACCTGAAGATGATACAAAGGTAACTGTGAATATGGAGAAAGAAGAGGTTTATAAATAAGGAGACATGGGATTATATTTTTTCTGAGAGCAGACTGTGTCTACCAGGACGCGGAGCCTCCGTGGGGTTCTCTGCATTTCAGTTACTGAACACAGCTACGCAAAACAAAGTTTAACTTCATAGGAGAAACTTGCTTATTCTTTTTTAACGGCTCATATCAGGACAGGTCTTTCAAATTTTTCAGTTGCATAAAGGGAAATAACTCCCTTTTTGCTTTTCCTACCGAATAAGCCGCTAGTAAGGAGGGCAGAGAAGACGTGTGTGAAAAGGAGGAAGCGTGTCTGATCTGTCTACTGACCTCTGGAGAGAAGTCAGACTGACGGGAGGAACAGCTCTAATCTCCATCAGCTGGGACGCAACAGCAGAACTGGAACCAGTTCTACCAACGTAAGATTTGCGCTGAAGGAACAAGCAAGAGGAAACAAATCACATTCCGGTTTGTAGCACCCACTAACGAGTACACTAGTGCTGTTCCCACCTCGCCTCCTCGTCGCACTGCTGCTAAAAAGCAAGGAATTTCACTGTTCAAAACCCAAAGGAACAAGTTATTGCACGTTACATACCAGGCAAAGAATGTATAAAGGCCCAAACTTCATCAACAGTCCATACTGACGGGTCGGTTTGCACCACTGGTAACAAGTCAATGCTCTCTGGCATTTTCCTAATTCTCAGTTCCCTAAGTTCACGTTCTCGCTCTCTTTCGCTCTGTCTTCGCAGACGGGTGGTCATGGCAGTTGGGACAGCATCTTCATGAGACGCCACGTCTTCTTCTGCGGGTGGATAAGTAATTGGAAGCTGGAAAACGTAGTACAAATAGACTACAGTATTACATTTTATTTGTAATTCCCAACACAATGCCGTAGTTTTAAGCAAATATTCCACAGACCTGTCTAAGAAAATGATCTCGCGACGCCCCATCAGGGCCACTCGCTCGACGCCCGCGTCGCCCAAGACTTTGGCTATCTGATTTCCGATTCCAACGACTGGTCTTGTCTGATGTAAACAGCCCAAATTTCTTAGTGCAACTAAGGCTGTGCCTAAAGAAGTAAGATATATTCAATGATGCACTAGTAGTAGGTTTTTGGACTGAAGTCAATCAAGTAACCATAAAATTACAGTGTCGTAGAAACGCTGCCTAATTAAGGACAACAACGGCTGCCACAGAAATACAAGAGAAAGGCATCTCAAAGGCCATTTACTCAACCCTCTTGTCTCCATGCAAAATAAGGTACATCTAGATCATCCCTGGAAGATGCCCGTCTTCCCCATTCTTAAAAATTTTCAATGATAGAAATACCTTTGCGTTTTATCCCACAGCCCCATCTCACTTCCCTAAAACATCCACCAAAAGCCTAAAGTCACACCGAATCTTTTGCTTCCACCTGGCTGATTCCCAGTGAAGGGAAGATGGGGAAAAAAAAGTCCCAGTTGAAGATGAAGGAGCCAAATTCCTTCTCAAGATTATTTCCCTGGTAGCATCCCAACAAGTACCAACTCATAAATGCACGTTCCCACTACTTAAAATGGGAACATCTCACACTGGGATTAAAAAAGAGAGATTGATGGTCTCTAGGCACGTGATGAGGAAAGGAACTAAGCACTGATTAGAAACGGGAAACTATCCCCCATTTCTCAAACCTCTGGGATTAAATGTCCATTTCCCAGCTGGAACGATGGAAGATTTTACATTCCGATGTTGACTATGAATTCTTTCTCAACCAAACCAAAATAAAAGCAAAGTACTGGTACCAAAGAGAAACAGAAACCAGCTGTTTTCCTCTCCCAATCACATACAAGCTAACGGCATCACTTAGCATTTTCAAGAAAGATGAAGCTTTAGAAAACACCAAATTATTTATGTTTATGAATATATCCATTTTGCTCTATGCAGTAAACTGTTATTAAAAACATTTTAAGGTGGTTTTTTAATCTATGCAGCATTTCAATTATGCCAAGATAAACCCAGTGGGTTTTTTTTTCCCCCCAGCATCACAGAAAAGCAAAGCAAGCCCACCCAGCCCAGCGTCCTTCCTCTGACATTGCCCAACATCAAGGGGAAAGACAACAGGAATATGAGAAATACATAACAATTTGTGGCCCATGAGCCTCTGCACCCATTTCCAAACACTTAGTAACCCTTAATGGATTTCTCTTCCATGAGACCCATCTCCTGCCCATAAACCCAACGGCACCCTCTGGAAAGAGGTCCACAATTTTATTGTAATTCCCTCTGTCTATCTTCTTGAAATATCTTCTAATCTACCATAGTCCTTTGTACCCATATCCACTGCAGATTCAGGGGGAAGGCAGGTACTTTTTACTACTTCTTTATTTTTTCAACATCAGATACTATTTGGGTGCTACTCCACTAACCAGCTAACGATAAGCAATAACTAGACAGCGTACCTTTTGGCACAGGATGTGGAGCAGAATCTTTTTGACCGTAGAAACTTATTAGAATATCCCATTTTCCCACAAAATTCACACTTCAGAAGTTCGTTTTCAATTTCATCCAGTCCCTCTAAAGAAAGGAGGGAGCCACAAAGAAGTCAGTTTCAATGACACAAAATTATGTTCAAATTTCTCACCTGAAGCAAGCCCGTAGAAGACACTCAAATACCTAACACATTTAATTAAAAACTTTGATTAGCAGAAAATTATGCAAATTATGCAAAGCTAAGCAAGTCAGAGCTTAGATCTTGAGCAAACTGAACCTTACTGAACCTTCAATTAAGTTATTCATTGAACTTAATCAGCTTTTTTTGTTAAATTTCAAGCAAGTATACCCTCAAACATAATGAACGATGAAAAAGAAGTGTTAGAATCCTCATGATTGGCTTCTAAAGGGTTCGTTAAGAGAACCAGGCATTCCACAGCTCCAATTCAAGCTCTCCTGTAATGACATAATGCATTAACCTTTTAAAATACTTTCTTTAAATAAGCAACTGCTACAGCCAAAGAGACTTGTGGAAGCAAGTAAAACATTGAATCTTATCTCTGAAAAAGAAGCTGAATGTAAGAAAGACAATGATTACGGGGCTACAAAGATGATGAGGGGCCTGGAGCATCTCTCTTATGAGGAAAGGCAGAGGGATTGGGGGTTTTTTAGTCTGGAAAGATGACTGAAGGAGGATCTGATCAACGCCTATAAATACTTAAAGGGTGGGTGTCAGGAGGAAGGGGCCAGTCTTGTTTCAGTGGTACCCAGTGACAGGACAAGAGGCAACGGGCACGAACTTGAACATAAAAAGTTCCATCTAAACATGAGGAGGAACTTCTTTACTTGGAGAGGGGCAGAGCCCTGGCAGAGGCTGCCCAGAGAGGTGGTGGTGTCTCTATCTCTGGAGACATTCCAAACCTGCCTGGACACATTCCTGTGGGACCTGCTGTAGGAGGACCTGCTTTGGGAAGGGGGTTGGACTAGATGATCTCCAGAGGTCCCTTCTAAGACCACATCATTCTGCGAGCTGTGATAAACATCTACGCATTTACAGTCTAGAGTTACAGAGTATTTTCTTGCTCACTGTGAAGAACTCAAAGGCCAGCTGAGAGAAGCAGAAAGTGAACCAGTGAAAGACAAAACAGAAAAGCCCAAAAGGTGGCAGTGCCAGGCACCCCAGCAGCCCACATGTCACATGCTGTAAGTCCGTGCTCTCCTCCGCTGGAAGCATCGTGGTGGGTAGAGCATCGTTTGTACAGTTTAGAACGATGCCATCGTGTCTGCAAACCAACTGGCCTTGTGGCAGGGAAAAAACCCACCCTTGTCCTCATGCACCACCCGTGAAATACCTCATAAGGAGCAAAGGAGTGAAAGCAGCACAAACTGAAATGTAGCATTCTGTGGTCATTCAGCTTAAATGAAGAACTGCGAGTCACGTGGCTACAGTCATGGACGAAACACGTTGCTCAAACATTCAGAGAACTGAACAAACATACATTTCTCCCACGTTTCTAATTTACCCGAGCCACTGCTTCATCTGCTTTGCCTCTTTGCTAATCACCTTCTGGGTTTGTACTTTTAATTTTACATAATTATTTGCGAAAAATTGCAAACTGTTTTTCCGTTCTAAACTCTTTGATAAACTCTGATGCCAGCTCATGCAAATGCAGGTACCAAATTTTAACTGAAAGATTTTAACTATGTATTTGTAGAAGTCTGTTATAGATGTTAAACACTGAACTGCTTGCTAACACTATTGTGCTGACAAGACTGAAAAAAAAAAAAAGCACTAATGCAGCAAAGAGCTGAAAATGCTGAAAAGGGGACTTGAATAATGTATCAGGACTCAAAGGCATAACTGAAGTCACCTGCACCGTCAGACTGAAAATTACCATGTTAGAATCACAGAATGGTTAGAGTTGGAAGGGACCTGAAAGATCATTCAGTTCCAACCCCCCTGCCCTGGGCAGGGACACCTCCCACCAGACCAGGATGCTCCAAGCCCCATCCAGCCTGGCCTTGAACCCCTCCAGGGATGGGGCAGCCACAGCTTCTCTGGGCAACCTGGGCCAGGCTCTCACCACCCTCACAGTAAAAAAATGTCTTCCAGATATCTAATCTAAACCTCCCCTCTTCCACTTTAAAGCCATTACCCCTTGTCCTATTACTACACTCCCTGATCAAGAGTCCCTGTCTGTCTCTCCTGTAGGCCCCTTCCAGGTACTGGAAGGCTGTTATAAGGTCTGCCTGGAGCCTTCTGTGTTGCAAGTCTCCAATTTAAAAAACAAATTAATTAAGACCCACAAACCTTCTGCAATCATATCCTCTATCTCCGTGTCCGATGAGTTGTCTGCATGTTTTGTGTTCTGCAAGTCTGATTCAACACACACAACACTCATGATCTGACCCTCCACCAGCAATCTTTTTTCTGCAGGCTGTTCCACCAGCAAAGATGAACGACTTACCTATTGCAGTAAAAGCAAAGCAACAGTGATTAACAGAACAATTAATACTTGAAAACAGTATTTGGAACTTAGCAGCTGTAGCTGAGACTAGCCTAGCATCGGTTTCTATTCTGTGTCAATGAATTGTTATTACATAGTGCCAAAGCTCTACGTATTATTTCTCCAACAAATAGGGAGACTCACTCCTGCCCTCTGCAGAGGGATATTTAACGAAGTTAAATTTAACAGTTACATTTAAGAGAGGAAGAAACACATTATACCTAGAGAAATGAAGGAATGTGAAAATGAGAGACATTAAATTAGTTAATAAGGCAGGCTCACAGGTTTTGAACTGTCCATTTGTGGATTTAAATTTTCAGCAGTAATTCGTACCAGATACAGAACTAATCCCACCAAGCTCAGTAGGAGGCTCAGCCGCTGCTTTAAACAACAACATTTTAACACCGACTCATCACAGAAGTTTAAATTAAGGTATCACTTAAATGGTGGTATCTAGTAGCCAGACAAACATGAAAAAGAGTTAGTGCAAAGCCTCTGTATTTATCTCTGCGTACAGGCTGTCTGTTCCACCCTGCCTCTGTTTCCACTTACATACCTCATCACCCACTGACCTGGCAAACAGTAGCACAAATTCTGATGATGTAGGTAAGACGATACAAACCACACACGAGGCCACTGAGTGCTGCAGGAAGCAGGTTACCAATCAGCGGGGAAAAAAAAGGTCAAAACCAACGTCTGAAAAACGATTCAGGATCTAAAGAGCTACTACCTGCAACCTACACCGTCCTGAACAATAGTTTCTTTCAAAAAAACTAGCAGTAAAAACCACATGCTGACTCTCACACTTACAGGGAAAGGCTCTAACCCCTCCTGAATCACAAAACCTTCAATAACGTGGGTGAGGATCTGCGGTTTAACAATCGCCTGTGGAGGTTTGTTTTCCAGGCTCGGGATGCTGTTGGGCAGCGATGTGCTGTTGCTCCTCGTTGTTGCTGCTGGAAGCAAAAGAGGCGGCGGTGGAATAGAGGCATGTGAAGGGTCAGATGGAGACTTAATTACGGAGGCACTGACTGATGATGTCACTGAAGGTAGTCCCCCATGTTCTGGAAAAAATGACAACGTACGTTGTGTTTTAATCGCTTGTATCCAACCGGCTCAGAATTCCAGAGGTGACAAACACACCTATCTCTGTACCCATCACCCTGTAACACAGGCTTTTCCCTAGGATTTATAGATTTTACCCTCAAAAGGAGGTTTCCTCGACTGACTATTCCACCAACCAACAGTTTTCAGGTAAACATTTTCCTTTACTCGTTACCCACTAACTATAAGCATTAATACCCTACACAAATCACAAATCCATAAGTCAAGCCCAGAAACCAGTACGTGTATTCAGCACATCAAGGAAGTTACATTGATTTGCAGGACAAGAATTAATACAGGCATGAATACCTTACACTGAAGAAGACAAATTTTCACTGACAGCTTTGGCATTAGAACAACTGGGGTGTACAGGAAAACAAACGGTGCCAAAAAGAATCACAGAATCACAGGGATTGGAAGGGACCTTGAAAAATCACCAAGTAGCCAACCGTTCCAACAGCAACTGGTTGCTGACCCTGATTCTGCAAAAAATCACTCTTCACACCAGATCAGTCAGCGTATTTTGCCCATTTCACAGAGCTGTCACCTAAAGGTTAAGTGCAGATCGACACTCCTGTTAAGATGTTAGTATAAAAGTATATGCTAAAGAGCTCAAGTAAGCATTTTCCAGGCTATCTGTTATCCAAATAGAGATATAAGCTACATCTTTGGGACTGAATTATTTGTTCTACCACACGGATTTCTAATACATTTCATACAGTTTCTTTTACTTAAAAAAATGACAGCACTGAATTTTCAAGAACATCAAAAGAATACATTTTCATTTTCAAACACCAGTAACGAGCAGAAGTTTCTAAGAGGAACAGCTGTCTTAGTTTGACATTTGTTTGTACCTGACAAAGGATCTTCTGAAGGCAGTGCCTCTCCGTTCCCCAGGGGTAAGGCTGGTGGAGACAAGGTGGGTGGTGTAGGGGTTCTGGCCATATGGACACAATCCGAATCCTCGGGCATCTCTTCTTCGCATACGTTCTCCACTTGGTAAATCTGCATCCAACAAAAGCATTGCTTTAAGGAGATTTCCATTCTACTTTAACACCTTAAAAGAGTTGCATAAATACAGTTTTAAAAAGAAATTACCAGTTGAAATACGTTTCTAAGCTCCTGATAAAATACTAGTTTGCAAACTGCCAACAACACAATGAACTCTGGGGACATCACAACATCTGGGAGAGTGACATTAAAGTATTTTGTTACAAAGAGAAAAATATAGAGGCACATTTCTCCTATCAAAGAGGCCAGAGAACTTGACTTTTTCAATCTCTTACCTTTATAGTTCACTGTATCCGGATTTGCACACACATTTGTAACTATTTAAACCCTTCTGCAAGATGGAAGCTTTATAACAAAGTGACAAGTCTGCAAACTGTTCTCTCTTTTATACAGCAGCGTAATCAAACTGAGTATTTCAGAAGAGCACAAGGCGACTATGAAGTATTAGTGGTTCTAAGAGATTATAAGGTATTTTTCCTCAAAACTATTAAATTAAATTTCCATTAATTACTGACAGCTGGTTTAGCAGATTAGGATGTAAAACACCACCTTGTCATGAAGCACATCAAGTAAATGAAGTATCAGAGAGTTGAGATTATCATTAGCCTCTTACTATTAATTAAAAATAAACAGCACACCTTCTTCCTTAACCTGTTGGTAGCTTGAAAGAAGCCTGCAAGAGCTGTGGATTCTCTTGCTGACGTTAATCCCATTAGCATGTTACCACTAAAGCCCAGCAATGCCATCTTCAGTGTCAGCATCATTTGCATATCGTTTTATTTCACTGATATTTCACTGGACACGATTTTGGTCGAGCGTGAGTGAAGCCAAAACCTTCAGTTACAAACTGCAGAGAGGTCTGAGACTATCACTGAACTAAAACTGGCAGCGATGGGGAACTCCAAAACAGCATCAGAAATTCCCCTACTTCAGTCTGGGACTTTCCCCCTGTATACACTGCATACTTTTTGTTCCTTTTTAAAAAGTTTCTTATTATTAATTATGGTTTCATTGTTTATTAATTTTTTCATTAGTTTAGCTTTTTCCTAAACTCATAAATCTCTTGATCTCTTCCTCTCTGCTCTTCTTAGAGGAGGGGAGAGAGGGCCCATCTGTCACTCCGATGGGTGAATCCGGCCAAAACCACAGCAGATGATCTTTGCAGTGTCAGGACAAAAATTAATTATCCAGAACTCTATTACCTGAATAACCTGGTATCCACCTTCATACCCAGTGATTCTCCTACTCAGAATTTTGACTGCCTGCGTGGTATTTGCATTAACATAAAGAGGTAAAAGCTTAAAGTCCACGCAGTGTATTTATCAAAATGCACTTTTTTGTAAGTGTTGTCATACGTTTACTTGCTTTTTTTAACGGTAGATACGCTGCAATTTCGTTAGGAGGTAAGATTTTAGGTCAAAAAGTTGCACTTTCGTGATTCGTGGTTGATATTCTTGACTGATGATCCATTACAAAAAGCCAAAAAATAGAATTAGAGGAAAATGTCTGTCGGTGCCTTAAAACACATTCCTGTAATCAATAGGTTTCTTCTGGTGCTCTGTCTTGTGCTTGGTTTAGCTCCCTCTGAGTCAGTTGGCCAGATTTAGAGAAGCTGAGGATAAAGACTAAAGGGCTAATATCACCACTTACCACCGGAGTTTCAATAGGTACCGATGGCTGCACCTGCAGATTTACTGCAACAGTCTGTGGCGGTGGAAGAGTTTGAAATGGCAGCTGGACCAAAGCTTCTGCAGCAGGAAGTTCTTCCTCAGAAACCAAAGTGTTCTGAACCAAAACCTGGCCCTGGGACAGAATTTCAGGCTGCACTTGCAAAGACTGCACGGACTGCAAGGGCAGTTGTTGGATCTGGGTTGAAGACGTCGAAAGCTGAGGAGGAGCTGCCAGAGGGATAGGTGTGGATGGCAAAGCTGAATATTGCTGGTGTGACGTCGAGGGCACAATCTGTTGCCCTGGGGAAACTAAGCTGGGCTGTTCCACTGACCCTATATGAACAGCGGGGGAAGATGGAAGCGGAAGATGCGACGGAAGATTAAGTGGTTGTGCCATCGGTCGAACTGGATTGGTGGCAGTTTGCTGGGGAGCAGCCTGCTCTGGCTGAAGAGCTGCTGGCCCCAAGGAGTTTGCTTGTGACTGAATAAGCGCTTGAGGGTGAATAATGATGGTGGGTGATTGACTAGGGGAGTGAGAAGGTGGAGGAGATACCACTACGGACTGTTGGGCTGACTGGGACGGAGTGGGAGACAGAGTTAGAGGGGGAGGATGGATGTGAATAGGTGAGCAATGAGACTGGACGCTGCTGGGAGCCGGAGGAAGACTGTGGCTTGGGAGTGGGAGACAGTGCTGTGACGGAGCGGGCTCCTGGCCCGCCGGGGTCTGAAGTGCGATGGGCTGGACTTGCTGCTGCTGTTGCAGTATCAGCTGGTGATGGGAAACCTTCGGAGGTGGTGAATGAAGTGGGATCTGCTGATGTTTTACCAGAGAATGAGGTTGCAATGGAGAATATGAAGCTGTGAAGGGGGAAAAGAAGTGACAATTAGTGTTTATTTCTTTAAGTCCAAAAGAACATGAAAAAAAAAAATTACAAGAAAGGAAGATTTTACTTTAATATAAGACCAGCACAACTTTTTCAACCATTTGGATCTGTGTTTAAAAATATCTTCTTTGAGAGCATATAGTACACAAGGAAATTTATTAGGGGAATGTATCAATTTCCAAAGCAAAAATGCAGCAATGAACAAAGAAACACAACCATGCTTTTTATATCTATACACACACATATGTACTTCCTATATAAAAGTATCTAAACTTATCTTTCTGGTGCTATTTCTAAGACTATTACTGAAAAAGCCTTCGCTGATTTAAGAATTTCATGCAACTCTAAATGGATTTAACCTTTGCTTTGAAACAGGTTGGAATGGAAGTTATAGATAAGCACGTCACTATCAACAGGGCTTGTTGATAACTGCTCAGCTGAAGTTTAAGTAACATGATTTTAAGAGACTAAACAAAATTCCAAGAATTCAGTATGAATTAAAACCTTTCCAAGTATGTGCCTGAACTTGAAACACACAAAGGTATGAATCTAAAAATAGTGCAGCTTCCAGAGAAATCACATCACCTTTTAGTGAACCAATGATTTGCCAGTAATTCCTTACAGCGCACACACATATTTTCCTCCACATGCAAACCTCTTCTTGCTTTGTTTTTACCACTTGAGAAATAACTCATTTACGTTGCCTTTTTCATTATTTATTCTGCTAGTGAAGATGGATTTTTTCCTTACAGAATGAGTTCTAAGAGCCTTAGGGCTCAGTTCCTCAGGAATGCCTGCCTCGCAGTCTTACCCCTTCTCTAAAAGCTGCCATTAAGGCAAGCTAAATTCCACAGAATTCAGACCAATTGTTCAGGCTACCCTTATTCTTTCATAATAAGGAAGGTAAAATGCAAATAAATTGCATTCAATGTAAACACCTACATAACCAACTGCATGCTTGTTTTGATTTATGCCTTAATAGGAAATAGTTAGACATTAGGGCACTATCTGTACAGATTTATAGAAGTACTTGGTATAAGAACATTCTGATGATAGACAAGACAGAAAATATATATATATATAAAAGAACCACCAGCAAAATAGATTTTGATGAGGATAAGAGGTTTGAGGTGGTTTCAGATCACATATTGCTTCCCAGAGACTGGGGATGACATGTCCTGACAACGAACAGACAGATCAGTAACGAGCATCATGTTTGCACTGCGATTCAGCTGCGTATTGCAATTGCTACATCGTGCCTGTATTGTCATTTAAGGAGACTGTATCACGTTTAAGGAGACTGTATCACACCTCTAAAACTCCTGTGTAACATCCCATGTCAACAAACAAGTAAATTCACTATTAAACATTCACATGGAGTATCTAAAACAACCCAGTCAGAGAGCATTGCACTCTGACAAAGCCATAGAGTACAAATTACCTTTCATTACAATCATTTTCTTATCGCTCCATTTTCGTCCTACCTGGTGCTATTAAGTGATGGATGCTCGATGTCCGTGTGACTGGTGTACTCCGACACTCCGGAGTTGGGCTCTCGCCTTTTCTATTGCTTTCTGAGGGATCTGATTGGCTGCCCTTGGAGCTGGTTACAGGTTTATTAGGGCACAGAGACAAGGACTGAGTTTGACTGCTGCTCTTTGGTGGGCCATTCTGTGAGCTTGACAATACACCCAACTTCTGGCTGCGCAATGTCAAGTTCTGAACCTGGGAAAGGAGTGAAAAACGTGAAAAAACCCAAACCATATAACCATCTGTGACAAATCTCCAGGCAAAAATAGCAAGAGAATGACATTATATAGTGCTTCTCGCCCCATAACATCGAAATATGTAAGAAGTTAAAAGTCTGCACATCAAAGCATCTTTTAAGCCACAAAATCTGGAGAAGAATAGTGATCCTGAATTACTTCAGTGACAAAGAAAATCCAGGAAAGCCTTTTTTCTTATTGAACTTTTAAACAAAATGGAAAATCTTCATTACATTAAATTTAAGCTTGCATTTTTTTCCTCTTTTATTGTGCCTTCGAAGTGAATGACACAAAGCAGCTGAAGCAAATGCCTTTTTCTTTTTCCTCCAGACAGACACTGCAGAAGCGCCGCCGTCCGTGTGTGTGTGTGTTTGCGGAGCCCAACATAAACCAGGGCCTCGGGCAGTCAATGGGCCTGGAACCTGCTCTACGTCAGCCACGTCTTAACAAACCCAAGCCCTTTATTTCTACAGCAATATTAGTGTAGCTTTGCATCATGACACCTCCAATGTCACATGAAACAATTTGCCTTCTGAAATGTAAATCAGTGATTACTTTCACTACTGTGAAAAATCTGTTACGCCACAGCCAGATTCTGTGTGTGATGATGCCAGCTTTCCCATCCTACCTCCTGAGCTAGGATTTTATTTTCAATTCTGCCCTCATAGCACTAATTTATATCACACTTTACATAAGAAAGAGGAGTAGTTATTACCTCCATCCACTATTTTGATGACATAATCCCTTCCTAACTGAACAGTCAGTACTTGTGTAACGAACAGCTGGTTGACATTTTACTACTCACTGCTCAGTGTGTTAGCACAGGATGAATTCAAATCCTGTTCTGAAGACAATGGTATTTGTTTGCTTATGGGCATGTGCGAGGCATGTACTGCAATCCTATCTCTGTGAGCACAAACCAGCCTTCAGCACACCTAAATAGATAAACTACTCTGAGACATCCACATCGCCAATGAGGAGGGCACATATGAGAAGAAAGAAGTAATAAAGCAGAAAGGGAGAAGACTAAGTAGGAGAGAAGCATCAGTTCACCTAACCAGCCATGTGTGCTGCTGAGACACTGCTATTCATTGACAATCTTCTGAGTTTCTCTGGTATTTCTACATGGAAGATGATACTGTGAGATCACTACACTGTACCTTCACAAACATCTCAGCTAAATCCAATATACACATCTATGTATATAACCAAATGCATTTTTTCTTACTAATTGCCATTGCCTACTTGCTCGGGTTTGCTTCTATGGTGAACAAAGACATTTACAAAGACATTTCTCTAAACCCAGCTGACTGAAACCCCAAGGACATATTTATCACAAGGTAACAAAAAATGACATGTTCCCATGTTAAAGCTCTTCCGTTGCCTCACTGACTGCGGATGAAACTGGATCTTCGGAACGTCATTGCTGCTACAGAGACTCCCAGACAGCCAGGGTTAGCACCATCTGGCAATAGGGCAGCACTGAATGCTGAGAGGGCAGAGGAACAGCTTGAGTTTGGCAGGGTCACCAGAGCAGCTCATCTGACTGAATAATGCTCTGTGGAAATTTTGGAAGCAGCTGTAGGAACGCTTGACCATGCCCTTTTATTAGGGCCCAGTGATAAAAGCCTCAGTCTCACAGTCCAGCCTATAGTTTACCAAAAGCCCTGTTCCCATTAGACTCTCACCCTCGTAACACACCATTTGCTTTGCTGGAAGCTCAAATGAAAGGGAAAGAGCTCAACATGTGCTGAGAAAGTAACTAAAAACATACTTAAAGGGAGAGTTGCAAAGCTGCATTCAAGTCAAAGTGAAAGCAAAGCTCTGGAAACCGCTAAACCAAGTCAGGAACACCATCAAGAAAAGAGCACTAACGCAACAAAGTCAGTGGCAGAAAGTCTCACCTTGACTGCGTTAAGACTGACACAAGAACATTTATTACAATGGACAAACAATGGCAAGGACTAGTGCCTCTGACACTTGCACACCTCTCACAAGAAACTTTTGGAAAAACCTGGCTAAGAGGCAAGGTTTCAAAGCACGAGCAATAGCTAATGGCTGGTAACAGTTCTCAACAGGTTGATTCTCAAAATGAAGAAGTAACTATTCCCTCAACCATCATTCACAAGTTCTCACGTGAGACTGGCTTCAGCACGAACAATAACTAGTTCCAGGGAAGTACCTGGAAGCCCTGGTAAAAACAGAGACCCTTGGGATCACCAAGTCCAACCATCAGCCCCACTCTACAAAGTCTTCCCCTACACCATATCCCCCAACACCACATCTCAACCACTCTGAAACACATTCAGGGATGGGGACTCAACCCCCTCCCTGGGCAGCCTATTCCAGGGTCTGACCACTCTTGCTGGGAAAAATTCTTTCCTAATGTTCAGCCTAAACCTACCCTGTTGCAGCCTGAAGCCATTCCCCCTCGTTCTATCACTGATTACCTGTGAGAAGAGACCAGCACCAACCTCTCTACAATGTCCTTTCAAGTAGTTGTAGAGAGCGATGAGGTCTCCCCTCAGCCTCCTCTTCCTCAAACTCAACAGTCCCAGCTCCTTCCATCGCTCTCCATGAGATTTATTCTCCAGGCCCCTCACCAGCTCCGTTGCCCTCCTCTGCCCTCACTCCAGCCCCTCGACATCTCTCTGGTGTTGAGGTGCCCAGAACTGGACACAAGACTCACCAGTGCTGAGGACAGGGGGACAATCACCTCCCTGCTTCTGCTGGTCACACTATTTCTAATACAAGCCAGGATGCCATTGGCTTTCTTGGCCACCTGGGCACACTGCTGGCTCGTGTTCAGCTGCTTGTCAACCAGAACCCCCAGGTCCTTTTCTGCCAGGCTGCTCCAGCCACACTTCCCCAAGCCTGTAGCGATGCTGGGGTTGTTGTGGCCCAAGTGCAGGACCTGGCACTTGGCCTTGTAGAAGCTCATCCCAATGAGTACAATTGGCACAGTACTACAAGTGGTAATAAAGAACCAAATTTGTGAACACTCCAACACACACCCTGCTGGGGCCAAGGCAATAACAGGACTTTTGTAAAGGAGAGTCAGTGACTCAAATCTATTGGAATCTTCTGAAGTGGACAACAAACATAAGGTCAGAGAACATTCAACTGGTATAATTTACTTGAACTTCTGAAAGATTTCTAAACAAGTCTGTTTACCAAAGGCATTTTAAACGGCTAAGATAGAAGATCTTTCATGAGAGCATAAAATTGTTAGATAAATTCATGTTTTTCACAACGGAAGACGGTGACAAATATGTTCTGTAGATATTTGTGCTGCACCATATGTTTTTTTTTACCCAGATGATAAAGAAATCTGTTGAACAGTGAAGAGGTGATACACGTTTAGCTGCTAACATGAAGTTATTCAAAGTAATAAAGATGAGAGCTACATATGAAGACCTGAAATATCATATCCAGGATCCCAATTTTACATATACCATGGTCACCTCTAAATGTACAATGAAAACAAAAGACACTGGAGTTATGCATAACCAGCACCCATTAATAGTTTTTTTTTATGAGCAAGTAAAACTTAAGCACAATGTTTCTTTACTTCTCAGTTTTGTTCCACTCTTTAAAACATTTAAAGCTCACCTGAGTAGCTGCAGACTGAGAGGAAGATGAAGAGGATGATGAGACAACAGGAATGTCAGACTGGACAGCAGCCACAGTGGTTGCAGGAGTAAAAATAAGCTGTTAAGCAAGAAACAAACCAACCTGATAAAAGACTGAAACTTTGAAAATATGTGAAGGAAAGACAATATTTCAAAGAGAGACACGTAAGCTACAGGTAGCGATGTACAGCTTTTTTCCTTTCAGATGAACGTACTCGAAGAACAATCTGTCGTGGCAGTTTAAGTAAATAAATTTAAAAGATAGAAAAGTAAAATAAATATAATAATGTAAAATATTTGTTCTGCATAGTCAGAAAAATCTTTCATACACACACACAAGTATCACCTTTCATACAAGCATTTTAAAGAGGGCTTTTCCTTCAATATTAAAAATTTGTGAAACAGGTAAAAAATGTCAAGAAAGCAACCCAATACCTACAATGTTACAGAAAGAGAACTTAGATGACCTTCAAATCTGTCAAAATGTTACTTAACAAGCAGAACTGTTACACCAACTTCACCTAAGCTAATTAAGCTTAATAACAAGAACAGGTATCATGGAATCAACCTGAAATTACTACCTCCCAGTGTGCCTAACTGCCATCAATTTCTTTATAGGCAATGTAGCAAAGACAAGCTTTCCACATGGAAGGCTTTGAAGAGAGATCAAATGTGGAAGAAGAGTCTTCCACATTTTTAAGGAGATCTTTAAAGCAGAAGCCACTCATTGCATTTACTTATTAAACTGTCTTTATCTCAACCCACCAGTTTTCTCACTTTCAGGCTTCTGAGTCTCTCCCCCATCTCTCTGGTGGCTGGGAGTGAACGAGTGGCTGCGCGGTGCTTAGCTGCCAGCTGGGGTTACACTACACCAGTGCACTGGAAAACGATCTACCTTGAATACAGACAGACCCCAGTCTGCCCTTCTACACACCCATAAAGACGGGTGCTCTTCTTCTATTTTCCCCATGTTTCATCAATTTAATAATTGTAGCACACCCAGGCTAAAAAAACACTTAAGCAAACTTGGTGAAGACAACTACCCCGCAATCCTTTTAGCTGGGATGTGTGAAGTGTTTCAGAAGATACACGTTCACAATCAATGACTAAATTCCCACCGCTATTTGAAACGAAGGAAAAACATTTATAGATAATTTATAGAGCCAAAATAAAACCTGAAACGGTCAAGATGTTTTTGGGGGGTGGGGAGGGATGATGACAATGGCCAGACCAAAACCAAACTTAAGAACTCTAACCAAAACTTACCATTTGAGCTCGTAGGTACATTTGAGCCTGGCTCGCACTCAGGGTTGGAGAGGTGCTCCCCAGCAACATGGTCTGTTGGGTAATACTGCTGCTGGTGGTGTTGGAGGTCTGTGAACGGCTTATTATCTGTGCAGGTGTAGGAGAGGTGGAGAGGTTAATCTAAGGAAACAAAAATATTGCTTCTGTCATGGAAATTCATTCATCCTAGGGGCTAAAGCCAGAAAGCCTTTGACAAAAATGGCAGGGGGCGGTTGAAACCTCTGAACTGTAAAGATATCAAAAATATATTGAGCCAATCATCACAAAACTGGATTCTGGCAATTATCTGGCAAGCAACCATCTAGCAGTAAGTAAGAATAAGCAGTTAGGAGTATAAGCAATGATATTATGGCATCTGAAAAACATACCTTGTAGAAATACACATTTACAGGACATGTAGCATGAGCTTGAAATATTTTAAGAAAAATACCTGAATTCTAAAATATAATCACTTCTGTATTATGTGACAGGGGTGATACCTTCTGTTATACAACCTGATCAGGACACTTGTTTGTGCTGCCATATATGGACTTTGATTCCTCATTCTACTTATGCACATTTAAAAATGACTGAGAATAAAATTTTCTACAATTTCATATGAAATGCTCCTCAATGACTGCTCTTTAGTGTCTTCTCAAACAAAAGCTGTTGTGGTTTGGGTTTTTGGTTTTTATTTTCTCCTAACCAGTCTAACAGAGTTAAGTGCCCAGCTCTTTTTCATCACTTACTCAAAAGATTTCCTTGAAAAATCCCAGCCCAATTATTCTGTTAGTTTAATGTCAGACATCTTTAAAGACTTCCCCTCTAAAATTTAATGAATGAATGATTTTACTTCTACCAACTGTAAGCCAAAGCAATGCTATGAGAGCTTAAAAAAATATACAGTTAAACCACTGAAGTTATGCACTGAAGTCATGAACAGCTTGAGGGCATGATTAATAAGCAGGATGTCTGCAGGACTAATGAAGTCCTACTCAAGACAGCTGTAGAAGTGTACATAAAAGACTGCAGTTACAGATCTGAAGATGCCACTTAAAGAAATACAACACAGAGCTGCTAACAACTGAAACCTGAGGAGGAATGATAAAAGATGATAATCAATAAAAGAATGAATGCTATAAACTTTTAATGAGTTTCATATATATATATATATATATGTACAAGTGAACATTGACTTGGATTCTTTAGTTTTGGTGCTCTCTTTAATCACTGATACAAAGTTATGATTTTAACCTACAGTAAGTGCTGCAAATAAAGAAAAAAAAAAAACTGATGTGAAAATTCCAATTAAAAAAATCACCTAAGAGATGAAAGCTCAGGGAGTGATTCCTGCCACGGTCTCAACAGTCACTGGTACTTGTGGAGTTAGGGGCAGCCCCTCCGAGCACATAGAGTGAGCTGGGACTGGGGACACCTCCAACACTGGCCAGTAATGACAATGGCTGGACCGCTGGCAGCTGGCGGAAGCGCAGCCAACACCTATTACAGAGTTGTCATACTTCTGTTTACTGCTTCTCTAATACTAATTTTAACCATACAAATTTAAATACTAAAATCTTGTGTGTTTTTCCGAGTAGTCAAATAATAATCACCAGGAGGGGTTGAGAATGGATGGAGGGCTTGGTTCAGTTACGTACCGAGGTCTGCGACATGCTTGACTGCTGAGTGACACTCCCAGTGGGGGAAGTGCATTGCCTCCCACCTGACAGGCTTGCCTAAATAGCAAGAATACGTGTCAAATATTGAAACCAAAAAGTGTTTATGTGATGTTCATATTATTGCATAAACCATCAGAAACACCCCTCTCTACCATTACCTTTTCTTTGGGTTAACGGTAAAAATGCTCTATTCAGTGGAACCAGTTTTCAAAGCGCACTCTGCGCTATGGAGAGCTGTCTGCAAGGTGCTAAATGCCCTTAATTCCTACCCAATTTCAGGCTCTCAGGTTCTTGCACATCAAGACTCGGACAAAAACTCTCAGAGGAAAAGTCTATCAGACTGTTAGTGATGGAGTTAACTGATCAGCTCACTCTCTAAGGTGCTCAGAAGTTAAAATGAGACATCATTAAAACCCGTCATTAGTAAAACTCACATCATCATTTTTATTATGATTAGAATCCTCCAAAAATAAAACAAACTTTATAAATGCTGTAAAGAACACCCTCATATTCTAGAATGATAATTTATGTATGCACATCTAAGTGTCTGTAACAGGATGCTATTCCAGCCCTTCAGATGAATGCAGGGACAGTGATTTAGATTTCTGTAGTAACAGTCCAAGTACCCAAACTTCTTTGCCTTCCCCAATGTTATTTTCTTTGCTCTGTCTCAGTAACTGTATATGCACACACAAATCCATCCCCAAAAAACCTGACAAATCAATATATTGCCATGATCTAGTAGATAAGGCATAAAAGAAAAAAACAGGAGCACAGAAGAGTCAGTCCCAGTCCTGACAACAAACACCTACATCCCTGAAGTCTTTAACTCTGTTTTAGCATTTCCGTGTGTAAAATCATTAACAACCAATTATCTCCGCAAGACAGTACTCTCAATCCAAGGTCAACTGAGATCAGAGGATATCTTTCCACTGCTTGACTTTTCAAAACGGGTCTCCTCCAGTGTTCACTAATGTTAAAAGCCGTGCTTCAGAAATGAAATGTCATTTACTTCCTACATTTCCACACTCAGAATTAAAGTTGAATTTTGCCGTTACTTATAATGCAGCCAGAGGTGTGGGCAAGATACCAGATGTTCATTATTTCTCTTTTATTTCACTAAGACACATTGCTATTCGTTCTTTCCCCGTAAACTTTTAGAGAAAATCATGGGATGAAGATTGAAGTAGTCTATTTTTAATACCTATTTTATTACTGCTTGATGATTTACATGATGCATTATAATGTATGCAATAAAGCATGGAATGGTCGCCTACTGGAGCATCTCTAACACTGAACAAAAATCCTCCAAATAGTTTGGAGGAAGATACAATTTAAAATAACGAAATCATTGAAATATAACAGTGAATTATTGTGAGGCTTTAAGCTCAGGCACTTAACCTGTTATTATGTTTGACAATGTAGTCCTACTCTAGAAAGTAGCACACCACATCTGTGTTTTTTTTCAGCAATCTTCGCTCTCACCTGTGGTACAGTTGCCAGACTCTGAAATTGGGTACTGCTTAAGTGCTGCTGCTGCAAAGCAGCAGTTTGCAGCATGAGATGCTGCTGTTGGGCTGCATACATCTGCTGGAGGTACTGAGCAGCTGAGCTAGGAGGACGATGCAAGGCCTGCTGAATAACCTGTGACGAATCAGTAGGTAATTAATTACAATTACAAAGTACACGTCACGCTGACATGATGCTGAGGTTTACCTTTACAAGGAAATAAAGCCAAAGAAATTCTTTTCACACCAATAATACTACTGAACTTGCTCCATCACTGTTCTCAACCAAGTCACAAAATATAGTCAATATAAAATATATTTATGTTTTCAAGGAAAACTTGACAAACAGCTGACATAATACCACAAAATCCAAGCCTCTTAGGTTCTTGACAACAAGTCCTACAAAATGGTCTGCTTTTTCAAAGGTGAGGATAGCGTGGGAGAGACTCAGTTATCAAACCCAACCGAATGGACTGTGCAGAGTTCAAGCAGAACAGCATGGATCCAAAGCAGCAGTTACACACACAGATACCTCTAGATTCCTGTCGGCAATGTTGGGCAAACAGCTTTATCTTCTTTTATTTTGTAAAGTCTTATGTTAATAATCCATACCCTTAGGGAATGGGGGCAAACCCAAACTTTTTAGCACAGCATTTCCTCCTCCCTTATTCGGGAGGTGGGCCTGTACCCTGTACCGTTCTTAAGTGGTCTGATACCCTTTGGTAAACAGTATCTTCTGAAAACCAGTACATCAGATACTGAGAAAGAAGACAGCAATTAAGAATGGAAAGTTAATCCTGTGTGCTAATCTGCAATCCTCTGTTCATCATGCAATGTCTGTATTTGAGAGCACCGTAGAGGACAGTACCTGGACAGCATGTCGGTCAGAGCCGCTGTAGACAGAGATCTGCGGTAGCTGCGTCCTGGAAGTGGAGGTGGTGGTGATGGTTGTTGTGGATGCAGAACATGTTGTTGTGTTTGGTTCATTCTCCATATTGTGCAGCGTTTGTCCAGCCTGGCAGAAATTGAAATAAAAGTGAAACAGAAGGCCAGTACACAGATTTCAAAGGCAAAAAAATCCAAGCTTCGCTGAGATAGAATAACAGACAATTTTCAAATGGATAAACTGGTAGTATTTGCTATTGCTTGATGGAATTTGTTGAGAGATGTGGTTACCATCTTCTAACTTCCATCAAGAGTACCAATAGGTCACTAATTTAGGAATACACACAAGATTTCCAGCAAGGTACACAGGAGGACTCCCGTATCCCTTTTCATCGAATCATAGAATGGTTTGGGTGGGAAGGGGCCTTCAAGATCATCGAACTCCAACCCCTCTTCCCTGGGCAGAGACACTTCCCACCAGACCAGGTTGCTCCAAGCCCCATCCAGCCTGGCCTTGAACCCCTCCAGGGATGGGGCAGCCACAGCTTCTCTGGGCAACTTCTTCCAGTGTCTCACCACCCTCACAGGAAAGAATTTGTTCCTGATACCTCATGTAAATCTCCCCTCTTTCAGTTTATAACTGTTACCCCTTATCCTATCGCTACATTCTTCCCCACAGCACAGAGCTGAAACCTCTGGCTGATCACTCTGTATGTAGAGCAAAACACATTCTTAGCAAAAATCACTGGTGGCACACTCTGTTTGGGAAGAGATGAACAGATGCAGAGAAAAATGCTTTTACTTTTTACAGCAATACCTCACAAAACACAGCAAGAGCCAAGGAAGAAACTACCTATTTAAGCATCCTGGATGATTCCTCCCCAGACTTCCCTCTTTTGCAGAGTACAATCTCCCTCCCAAAACGTTGTCTTTAAAACTGAATGAATCACATAAGGTATGAGGGGTGCTTACTTGAGTTCCTTTTTGAGTATTCCTATTATGATTAACAGGAAATAGCATAATTGCTGTTTACTGCTTTTAAAAAGGATAATAATAAAAAAAAAAAGGGTGGGGAGAAGATGTGTTTCCTTCTTACAATAAAGAAGGGCTCAGAAAAATAATCGTTGAGAGAGCTGCAAGGTATCAGGAAAAAAGCAGCCTTGCCAAGCGCTTAACAAACTGCGCGTTGGATGCTGAGTCGAACAGGAACTTCATCAGGAGTTTTCACTCCCACAGCTGAGAGCAGAGCAGAGCAGAACACAACGCTGCCACCTTCACCTCTCAAAACACTTCACAAGCAGAGAACTGCACACGATGGGACCTCACACCCATCATTGTATTGCACATTTGCATATATTTTGCCAGTAAAGCATGCTTTAAAAGCAGAGCTCCCTGCTACTAGAACTGAAGTGAAAATACAGCTTCATTGTTAAAAATACAGATCTGTTGTGCATTATCGATGCCATTTGTCCACCTACATTAGAGCACAAGTTAACACACATGGTTAACCACTTCAATTGCAATAAAACCAGCATCACTTAACATTAATTTCACATAACGCTAATGAAAACTACCTTGAAAAAAAAATCCCGTCTCCTCCAGAGGACACTAAAAGCACATCAAAATATTTACACCTTCAACTTGTCTAGCTAGTTTCAACACAGAGTTATGCAACCAGTTAAATTAGCCTAAGACGACAACACTGGATGTTTGATTTCCTTCTTTCTCAGTCACGTTTTGGATGCATTATTAGTGAGATGTGCAATGTGTCCCGCTCTACCAGCTGGCTCCGTCAGAAGTAGCGCCCCATTACAGCTGTTAAACCTTTAGCTGAAAGTTTCTCATTTCCCAGAATCATTTTGCCATTGTATTGCCGCAGTGGAGGTAAAAGGAAAGCAGGAAAGAGCTCCTAAAATTTTTCAGCGGGTCCTAGCACTGAAATGCATCTCAGTTCCTCCTCTTACAACTCTAAGACGCTTCCTGGCCCCCAGCCCTGTCGCCAACGCGCAGAAATAGCGTGCCCTCTCCTGGCTGAAGGAGATCTGAGGTCCTTCAAGTGATGACACTTACTAGAAACCTCCCCTCTCTTTATGCGAGGAGTGGAATGTTTTAAGGGACAAAAGGAAATACATAAAACCGGTAGATGTCAGCAAGGAAACCAAGAATTCATTACAATTTATCGAATGGATATGTATGTTATGACAGAGAAAAAGAAACAAAAAAAGCAACGCAGGCTTAAAATCAAACTGCCTTTGCAGCATTGCTTTCGTTTGCTTTACAACACTACATACAGCGTGTGTAGATCAATTCTAGTTACAAAAAACCCCTCAGATACAATTAAAAATAACTTGAAAATGCTCATTCAGCACACATTATCAGAAAGGCAAGACTCCTAACTTACAGTAAAATTAATATTGTTAAACCTATGACAAAGTCCTCGCAATGACGTTGCCTGGGAGCAGCTCTAACTCGAAAGGACCTTTAATGCAAAGGAAGTTTTAGAAAACGCACTAAACTTCAACTTGAAACAACCACTACACATTTAAGCAAGCCCGGAATACAAAGCACAACAAGAAACTACATTGAAAATCGTTATTTATTCAAGCGGTAACAGCATGTGACACAACATAATTCAAATAACACTGAGCATAATGTAAATATTCAGAAGTTTTTTCTCTTTATATTTTTTTCGGTCAAAGCAAATACCTAAATTAACAGCCTCCTCCCCCACCCCACCATTCTGTACCAATAAGATTAAATTCCCTTCACAGTGGATACGAATGTCACTACTCCTGATTTAAATAGTTGGGACTTTTGGTGAGCATCACGGTAATGACAAATGCTGCTGACAGTCTGCAATCATAACTGGCATTTGAAAATGGGTTTGGTGCTTGGGTTTTTCTTAAGATATACGGTTTATTCTTACTCTTTCCACTCATGACCTCTCCTTACAACTTCAAGGGTACGAGACACAGGAAATAAATGGAAAGTTTAACCCCTACAGGTATTTTTGTATGTGAGTGAAGGCTCCAAAATAAACCCTCTCTCTTTCCCTTCACTCAGTATAGTGTGAAGGGAAACAGTACAGGCCAGCCTTACCCAAACCTCAGAGCTTGGTGATTTTGTTAAAAAAAAAAAATTAAAAATTAAAACTACGCTCTGGGGACATACAAGCCACGCCACACGGTGCAACTCTCCGTTGCAAACAGCCACGGATCGGTCCAGCCCCGGGGCAGCCGGGGCCCAGGACGCTGAGGGAGCCCGGGGGCGGCTCCTCAGGCGGCGGCCGGGCCCCTCAGCGGC
>VXBJ01007466.1:119617-157255 GCA_013400055.1 Nycticryphes semicollaris | reverse complement strand
GGTTGACCCGTCCCGTCAGCCCCCCGCACGGGGCCGCGGCCTCGCCCAGTCTCTCCGCCGCCGCCACGACCGGCAGCCGCGCTCCGGCCCAGCGTCACCGGGGAGGGAGGAAAGGCAGGTGGGGAGAAGAGGCACCCGCTCCCCGCGGGGGCCGGCCCGCCGCCGGGGCGCTGTCAGGGCGCGGGTCCCCGCCTACGCGCCCCGCCCCGCCGCGGCCTGGCCAGGGCCTGCCGCTGCCGCTCCCCCTCCTCCGCGCGTCCCGCCGGGAGACTCGCCTCGGACAAGCCGCTCACTCCGCTTCCGCCATCTTCTCGCCTCCCTCAGGGGGAGGTGCCGCGCAGGCGCGTTGGGCGCTGCCGTTGCCGCCGCCGCGCACGTGACGGTGCCCGCCGCCATGTTGTAGCGGAGGGGGGGCGTCGTCTGTGAGGCGAGGCCAGGCCTGGTCTGGGTTGTTTGTAGTCGGCATCGCGGGCCCTCCCGGGTCACGGTCAGGTAACGACTGGCTTCGCGTTAGCGCAAGGAGGCTGTGGTGGGGAGCGGCAGCACAGCTGGGGTGAGGGGCCTGGCCTCCCTCAGTGGTGTATGGTAGTAGGGATTTACTTTGCTTCTCCTGTGGAAGTGGTAGAGTTGAGTGTTATGTTTCTAGGGTGTGGGGTGAATAAGCTTTACTTACAGAATCATAGAACAGTTAGAGTTGGAAGAGACCTTAAAGACCATCCAGTTCCAACCCCCTGCTTTGGGCTGGGGTGCCTCCCACTAAACCAGGTTGCTCAAAGCCCCATCCAGCCTGGGCTTGAACCCCTCCAGGGATGGGGCAGCCACAGCTTCTCTGGTTAGTCTCAGCCTTTGGCTACAGTAGGAAAATGGAGAATGTAATATCTGCTGTTTGGGGAGTGCTGTTGGGACATTAGTCAGGGAAATATGTGCTCCTAATGCTTTTCCAGATTGGCTGCTCAAGGATGGCAGCAGCTCCAACCCAGATGCTTGCAGTGAACTTCTGAGGGATATGAAACAAAAGAGCCTTTTAGCCTTATTAACTTAGTTTTCAGTTCCTTCCTAGAGAATGTTGGCTTTTCAGCCTCTCTCTGCTTTTGGGAAGACTGCCTCTCCCTCTAAATTGACCATAATTGATCAGAATTTAATTAATTCCTGTCTGTAGGTGGTAGCAGCTGCTTGCATATTATCTGACATAGATGAGCAAAGCCCAACCGCTGTAAAGACCACGTAAGCCTAATTTGACTTTTATCTGGGACATCTGGACAAGTGATGATTCAGTCAGAGAAAATAGGAATTTTCATAGGTTAAAAGAGAAAGAGGTGTAGGGGTAACGAAGACCAGTGCTGAAATACTCTTGGAGATCCAGTAGGAAATAGAAAATGCGTTGGAAGTCCTGGTGCAAGATCTGGGTGAGTTCAGATACAGCGAGGTGCTTCCTGATGTACAAGAGGGATGTGGAACTTTGTGGAAGCTGGGTGGAGCAAATAACTTCCTTCTTCTGAGAAAAGAACCTCAACCAGGAAGGGCAGGTAGCATGGAAAAAAAAGTTCTGTGCTTTGTAACCACACCTAAGTTAAACAACAAATCGGGCTTTTAAGTGAATTTATCACCGGTCTAAGAAAGAGGATTGGAAAGTGCTGACCTCTGAGCACAGAAAAACTCAATTCCAAGGCACTCGGATAAAACCGACCAGGTGTGATGCCAACTTGTGCCACTTCCATGAACGAAGGTTCCCCCGTTTTCTTAGGGTTGACAGAAACATCTGTTTGTTCAGGATGTGTTGGGCAACATAAGTATGTGTTATCAAACAGGCAGAGCAGGAAGGAAATACTACTTGCAGTGATAAGGTGGTTTACGGTTAACAGTTTTAACACTACACCTTTTTGGTAACAACCCTCCTTCCCCCCCCCTGCTTAGTGAGAAAGCACCATTCTTGTTTCTTTCTTAAAGAATATCTTGGCTCTTTGATATATGGTAATTAAAAGCTTCACCTGGACTGAGTATACTTGAGGGCAGCGCACATTGCGTGGATTCTTTAGAATTCTTACAGAAAATAGTTTAATCCACAGTTCTTGAGACGTGTTGCCGTTGTTTCCAGGCAGCACGATGGCTCTGTGTTAAAACCCCGAATTCTCTGTGGCATCTCTCACATGGGACCGGAGGTGACAAGACTGGCGGCAGGGTTACTGCACGAAGCTGATGGCGGGGGAAAGGTGCCCAGGGCTGCTCTTCCTGGCTCGGAGGCCCAGTGAGACGGGGCCACGGTTCCACCGCCGAGAGAGCGGCAGCTCTCACGGAGCTCCTCAACCCTGACAGGGAGCGTGGTCCCGTTTGTACCCAAGTGAAACGACAGGGTTCCTTCTTCGCCCCCCTCTCTCTGTCTCTCGGGCAGCTCCGGTTGCGGTGAAGCCCCGCAGAACGAGCCGCAGCCGAATGAGACCGGGTACTTTGGGTCTCAGCAGTCGGGCGGACCTGACTCCACTCCCCCGCCGCGCCGGCGCCAGGGCCGCGCTGCCGCCCGGCAGTCCCAGCGTGCCTGGCGGCGGGCCGTACCAAGCACCGGGGAAGGAAGGAGAGGGGCCAACTAGATAATTGCTGAAGCCGCTCGCTCCGCCGCCTTCGCTACAAGGTGCCTCCCCCCCCTTCCGCCTCGGCGTGAAGTGTTCCGCTCCGCAGGTGTGCGCGGGTCCGTGATTGCCTCCTGCGCCGTTCCACACGGCTCCGTGACTCCCTCCTTTCCTTTGCCGGTACTCTCCCCCCTTTCTTCACGTCCCGTGGTTCCGCCCTCCCCGGACTGGCGCCGTGAGGAGGGGGCGGGGCTGGGACGCGCTTGAGGGACGGCGGCGGCGGCTGCGCGACCCCCGTTGCCCCAGGCCGGGCTGCCCGCTGACGGGAGGCGGGGTGGGGGGGGATGCCGACGCAGCGGGACAGCAGTGGCAACAGCATCATGTCGGCTCCGGGCGGCGGCGGCGGAGGTGGCCTCGGCGGAGACAGCGCCCACCAGGTCCGGGTGAAAGCCTACTACAAGGGGTGAGTGAGGGCGCGGGGGCGGCCGGCGTGAGGAGAAGGTTGTGGTTGGGACCTGGCGCGGTGGGGAGCCGGTGGGCCGGAGCCGGGCTGAGCACCCCTGGATCTCCCTCATCCTGCCGAGGCCTTACCGGTAAAGAGAGATGTACCTGAGGGGTGTCTCTCACCCCGCTGCCCCCGCAACCCCACGTCCTGGCCGTTGACCTGCTGTCAGTCATAAGTTCATATTCCTTCATACGGCTTTGCTGGGGGACACATACCAAAAATTCATACTTCAAAAAGTGCCTTCTGGGTCCTGGTCTCTGCGTGTTAAATGATATTCGGGTCTAAAGGAATGGGGTGTTTGGATGAAAAATTTAATCAGTTTTTAGACCGTTTCCCAGGGACGGAGTGGCTTCTGAGGAAGCCTGAATGATAACTAAGATGCATCTACTGTCAGTAATGCTTCTGCTTTAAAAAAAAATATATATATAAGTCTGTTCAGTGAAAATCTGAATAATGCTCATTGAATTCAATGGCTCTCCAACAGTAACATATAAGGCAGAAGAAACATTCTGCTTGGGTCCTCTAGTAAATAGAAGCAGTTACAGGATCTAAGTAAGTTTGAGTGCAAGGGTTGAGAGTGGTTCATTGGGCCATGGAGTCTGAGAGGAGGTGATCTAAGCAGAAAAAAATGTAGGTTGCATTTTTGGGTTAAGGTTGAAGACATGCTTCTCTCTACAGCTTCCTACCAATTAGCTGTATTAACTACAAGAAAAGATTTATTGTATTTACAGCGTTTACTTCTGGGTATCTCTAGTTTTGTCATTGTAAGGAGAGGTGTAGAAACCACAATGAGCTTTGGTATTTGCTACCGTGTTTGATTTCTGGCTTGTGTCTGCTTTGGGGTTTCTCCTTACAGAACACTGTAGAAATACTGCAGAGACTGGCACAATCTGTGACTTTAAAGGACATGTGAAACACCGTCAAAGTAATAGTATGTGAAATTCTAAACGCTTTGTTTTACAGTCCCTTTAATCCACCATTTCTTAAGGACTCAAAGATGCCCCTGGCTATTAGCTGGCAGAAGTGTTCATTTGGTCAGGCAGTGAACTAAAGTGTGAAGTGTTCTGAGTTAAAAGCATTTCTTTTCCTTCTGCTGGGTCGGTTTTAATCTTGATCATTTCCACATGCAATCACATGAATTCTTGCTTTAGCCCAGGGAGGGTATGGTGCAAGAACAGGGAGAAAGCAGCTCAGGGTTGTGGGAGTGAGGAAGAAAACTGCTATGTTGGGGAGGAATGCTGGCTCACAACACTTTAAATATTAGGTAATAATTTCCCAGACACTGGAATGTTTCTTTTGAGTCTCATGTATTGACTTCTTATCTCTTAATGCAATTATCATTTACTTTTAATAACGACACCAAGTCACATAGGGTGTTGGTTAACCATTGTGAATACCAACAAACTAACAAGCTGAATGTCTTAGTTATGATTTGTTTCGAGACCTAAATGAATTACTCCCTCCCCTTTCTTAAAACAGAAGGTCCATGCCCCTTCTCAGGTTGGAACTATCATGAAGTGGGTATCAAAGCAAAGCACTTTACCTGTGCTTACACTGAAATGATTTGGAGACTGAGGATCTAAATGATTATATCAGAGGCAGCATTTTCCCCTTTTGTCAAATAAACTGTCTCAAGATTAAAGCTGGATAGAGGATTTAATGGAAAATAGCGTTAATCAGGAAATGTTAATCTCTCTTAATTTAATTTTAATAGAAGCATTTAAGTGGGTTGTAGAAGTTGTTGTGAAAGATTTGCTAGAAAGGTCTTTTCAACTTCCAGAAGCAGTTTCTGGTTAAAGAAAAAAAAAAAAAAAAACCAAAAAACCAACCACACAGCAACTCAGAAGCACAGATTTGTTCCTGAAATGGTTAGGAATCCGATAGTCAGGATACTCCCCTGGGGCTGGAGACAATGAGCAAAGAGCCGAACCTGAATCCCCAAAACATCGAACCTGAATCCCCAAAACATCACTGAGTCTGGCCCAGAGCCTAATTGCTTTTCTCAGCCAAGACAAAGGCTTTCATGAAGAACTCTTTGAAGGGTCTTTGTTTCATTCATCCGTGGTAATTCATTCATTCTTTATCTTAAATTCATGAAACTTGTAAAACCAGGAAGGAAAATTTTCCTAAAAGGAACAGAGATCATGAGAATAAGAGGATGGGAATTCCCGGAGACTTGAGAATTAGGGCATTAGGTTGAGTTTATCCAGGTATTTCCCTCTCTCAGGTAAGCCACGCTTATCTTTCTCATAGGACTGATTGTTTAAAATTCTGAAAATAGTCTCACCTATTTTAGAGTTACCATAAACCGCGAAATTACATCATAGAGGTTCCCAAGTGAGTTCTGAGGAATTGAATTTATTATACTGAATGTTAACATGCTTTTTTTGTTGATAGAGTAGCAAAGTGTAGCAGCTTCAAATGGGTGGCACCGAATGGCATCTGTAACTACAACCATCTCAGCTTTCTGATATTACTCAAGACTTACTTTTTGTCTTCTCTCATTTGTTGGAGATGCTTTTTGTCAGTTCAGTACAAGAAGCCTCTGTGTCATTAGTACACATGGGGAGGGTTGTATTGTAGCAGTAGAGAGCAGATAAGAATAATACACTACTTGTGCACTAGGAATCCTGTAGAATTTAAGTTGTTTCTTTAAAAAAATAAAACTAAACAAGCAGCAAACTCGAAGAACCAATTTTCTGTCATGATTAGAACTGCTAGTTTGTGTTCTTTCAGTGCCTGACACAGATTTGGCACAGGTTTCACTGTGTAGACTGTAATGTAGGTTAGACTTTTAATATAGCTAAGGGCATAGGTTAGCAATGCTTTGCCCACCTTCTGTTTGTTTTGGTTCAAATGAAAAATACTCCTGACAATCCTCTCATGGTACATGTTAAATGTGCTTCTTTTCTTAATTTTAATGCTTTTATGCAAATGGGAAAAGTGTGTGTGTGGGAAAGTTCCATTTTAATTGTAAAATCAAAATGTACTTCCGAAATTTTTCCAGGAAATTAATTTTTTAACAAATTTTGAGTTCTTGTGTCCTTTTCTTGTATTACTCTTTGTCTTGAGGACTTTCTGGTCAGTTCTTCAGCTCAGTAGCTTTCATTGTTAAGGATCAGGTCCCATGGAGGAGAGTGTTGAGCTTAAGAAAGCTTTGGCTTAAGCCTATGAATGCATTTTCACCCCTTCTTGCAGTTTCTGCACAGGTACATTTTCTGGTAATATATTTTTTTCCCAGAAAAATAGATTGCAGGAGCAGGCAGTTTGAGATCTCTGCCTCCCACTGGGGAAAGAGATGCTTCAGGTTGTTTGGAGTGGCAGTGCCTGCACCTTTACTGTACTGAAATGATACTGAACCATCAGAATTCTCCAGGAGTCTTGTATGGGTTAATTTCCATGAGCTGTAATGAGACGTTATTAAAAGCTTTAATGACTGACCCAGGTGTGTGCTAAGTATCTAGATATGTAGATAATATGTGATTATGTATCTGTATATTTACATATGTATAATATATGATGGCTATATTAGGCTGCAGGTGAGAAACCTAAAGCAGTGGAGTCCCTGTTCTTGCAGTGGATTGTTCTCTCACAGAGGTTTAAGCTCAGAAGTGAAAAATGAGATATGAATATTGAATTGCATTTAACTGTTGGCATTGGGGTTTTTTGTTTGTTTTGTTTATTTGCTTGGTTGTGGGTAGTGTTCATTTTTTTGATAAAGGATGTTATGACTCTTGGATGATCTGTAAAAGAAAAGGCAAGAGAAAAGCTGTTTGATCTTAGAGGAAAGGTGGGCAGGATAGTGATGAGGTTCATGGTCTTCTAGAAATACTTCAAATCTGTTCTCTAGTGTTTGTGTTTAGATTTACCATTTGCATTTTCTCTGTCTTCTTATGGTTTATCTTTTACTGATTCTTACATTTGCAGGGTATTGATCCAGGCAGGCCATTTGTTAGTATGAATAAAGTGATCTTTTATTAATATTTATGGGAAATAATGGGAAATTTATGGGAAATACAGCATCTTTACTGAAAGTAGTTCAAGACAACTTCTTTCTTGTTTATTTGCATATTTTCTACTTGCAGATCCCTGATTAAGAGCTATTATAGTAGCACTAAAATAAATACTAAAAGATCTGGTGCTTCTGTAGCTAATAGTTAATAGAGTCAACTGACATGTCCGAATGTGGTGGTGCAAACAGTGTTCTCAAATCAGATTTTCTTGTAATTCCCTGGGTGTGTCATGAGGAGACGAATGAGGACGTTATGCCTTAGAATAGCTGTATAACAACCCTGCTTATTAAAAGCAGGGCAAAAACTTACCTTCATCAGAAGGAAGGGGAAGTTGCCAAGAAATTTTTTGCTGGTCTTCATGAAGGAAAACTTTCCTTTGTTCTTTAAAAAAAGCTTCCCTTTGTTCTTCAAGGTAGCCTACTAGTTTTTCTTTAAAATGCCAAATTTTTTCTCAACAGAGTTTAAATCTGTCTTAGCTTGAGTGAATAATGTTTGTGCCTAACAAAGACATCATCAGCGTGGTTTAGGTGCAAGAAGTGTGGGAAGCACCATAGGATGCAAAGGTGTGATAACAGAACTGCTCTGGAAGTGAGACACGTCTCGGTAGACATTGTCACTGTCATCAGTACAGTTAAAATGGCAAGAAAAAAGCTGACAGAAAGAACTGTAATCCTTCAGTTTCCGTGGTACGTTGAGCTGGCTTTGTGTCTCTAGAAGTGTGCTAAATGTTGCTTGTAGAACCTTACTCATGCTTACTTACATTTTTTTTACATTCCTTTTAGCTGGGCTTCTCCCAAATACACTTCAAAACTGTCCGATACGTGTCCCATTGAAGGTATCAGAGCAGTAATTTAGAGAGCTTTCTTAAATTCTAAAATAAACTCTCCTTTTATTTGAAGAGCAACTATTATGCTACTTGAAGGTAGCAATAAGTAGGAAGAACGTTTGGTCGGGGTTTTTTTTCAGTAGGTACCAGCTTTTACTTTACAGAGACGGGGAGGTTCCTGGGCAGGTCTACATCCTCACAGTGTGACGTTTTCTGCTGGCTGTAGTACAGGGAAATCTGTTTTAAGTGGACTTGAATTATCAAATTTGAAAACCTGCTAAACACTTTTTGCTAATATAGATTCATTTTCTTTTTTTAATATAGGTTTGTTGGCTTTTTGTAATCCTCAGTTTTTTGCTACAGCATCAGTAATTACGTTCTCTTAAGATTATGGTCTGTCACCTAACTTTGTGTTTGTCTGACACTCGTGTAGTCACTGCTGCTTTTAACTCGGCCTCTCCCATTCCTGACTAGCTCCACCACGAAATAAACTGCAATAGTTGAACTGCTTAATTCTGACTTCTCAGTGCCCTTCAGAACCTAACTTCTTGTTTAGGAGGATATTCTGAAGTGAATACATCTGCACTAAAATGGGAATAAATGAAGGAACGGTAAACTTGAGCAGAAAATCAGTGCAGCTGCTAAGTAAGCAGTGCCTTGTTTCCTTCCCTGCCAAACAGGAAATACAGGTTAAGACTTTGCCTCCTAATACTGGCTCCTGGGTTTCTCTCTGGCTGATGCCTGAGTGTCTGTGACGGTAACTCGCTGTGAAATCTGCCCCCCTTCTTAGCGGCAAACTCTGGCATTGGGTTCGCAGCTTGTGCTGTTTGGGAGGGGATGTGAAGGGAGAGCTCTGTGTCGGGAGAGAACACGGTTTGCCTTGTGGGATGGACACCACCGGGAGTTTCACGTGAAGCCCCGTTTGCCCCAAAGTACCGCGCTGCGTCAAAATACTGGGATCCAAATAGTTGTTTTGTTTTGCATTTCATCTCGTGTGGAAGGAAAGGGAGCAATTCCTTAACCAAATCATGTAGCAGCTTTCTGACTGTTTCATTCAGGTTACTGTAGAGGTGTCATTTAGCTATCCTAACCATTTACTGCAGTCTTTCCCCTGACTAAACTCACTCTGATCATGCTCACAAACCCAGAAGTAGGCTAGCTGTTCTTCTGGAGCACTTAGAAATTGTTCCTTTATATTATTTGATTTGATTTTATTCATGCTACTGAGTTTAGGGGAGCCTCAGGCAAGCGTGTTTATCACGGGTGTTCTCTGCCACACCTGAAAGTGGTTCAGGTTCAGTGATCACAGTATGTTGTATTAAGTCACCTTCTTAATACCATCCTGCACAAGCACAAGATGATTTAAAGACATTTAATTGCTGCATATGTATGCTTCAGTCTAGTAGGCATGTTGATATAAATTTTCACCCGATGTAAACTTTGTTGCTTCAATTATTTCTTTTCTCCTCAACCAAATAGTGCTGGTGGGTGGCACCAACTGAAACAAATCCCAACTGGCTGAGCTCTTTCGAGAAGATTAGTCTCACAGCTCAAACATTGGGCTTATATGAGATGTTTGAAGAGTGTCTTGTAAACAGCCCTCTATTTTTTTTCTCCTCCACCTTCCTCTGAACCGTATCTCTTAAATCCTTTCTTTAAAGGGCTGCAACCATGAGTCACCTTGTCCCCTTCAAGGCCCAGTAAATACCAAGACAGTGTGTTAGCATTTTGTGTTAACATATTTAAAACACCAGGTTAACTCTTAATTATAACAGAAACATCTATTCTGCATAACAGTAAAGTATTAAGTTTTAATTCTGAGTATATGGTTCTCTGTCAGCCTTTCTCTCATTGTGGTGAAGCATCATGGATCTGTTTTTTAAAGGCACTTGTAATATTTGAAACATCCCCTCAATCCACTAGGAAACATGTTCAAAGTTTTTAATTAATTTTTCACAACTACACAATCAAAATTTAGCTGGAGAAGATGTAGACATTGTTACAACATTTTGATGTCTAATAACAAAATAACTGCTAAACAGTAAGCAAAGCCAGCAATATAGTAATTATGTTCTTCAAAATTTTTGCAGCATTTAGTTCAGTTTCCACTGTTAAAATACACCTCATTTCTCTGTGTGATTAATAGCTCACTTCATAGTTATTAAGGCATTTAAATCTTAATTTTTCTTTAGCAGGTACCTGGAGGGTTAAATGTCATGTAGCTGGTAATAAAAATCATTTGGAGCTTGACTTTGCTACAGGAAGAGAACTTGTGTGATAATGCTTTACTAATATTAATACCTTAGAGGGGTGCAGCAGGGGTGGGGTTTATATAATGCTACATGGAAGGTGTTAGAGGTGACCAACAAGCGCTCCATATTATAGTATAATTTCTCAAACTTCTTTCTCTCTTGCTTAGGGACATCATGATAACGTATTTTGAACCTTCCATCTCATTTGAGGGACTGTGCAATGAAGTTCGAGACATGTGCTCCTTTGACAATGAACAGCTTTTCACCATGAAATGGATCGATGAAGAAGGTAAACCAATGCTTGGTGCTTGATCTTACGACAAATATTTGGTCGATATGTTCTTCAGCTGTCTCACTCTCCTCTCTTTTTCATCTTTTCCTTTCCCTCTGCCTTCATGAGATAAGCTTCTAAAACATACTTCATAAATATGGTTTTAGAAATAGTAAATCAGACTCTAAAAATAATGTTTTGTAAGTATGTCTTAATGGAAAGGTCGTTATTTCAAACAACTTAATGTGGAGGGCTCTATTTTTTTACCAAATAAATTAAAACTCAGTGATGATCAAAATATGAATTCAGTGTTACTGTTTATTAGGGAGTGAGAGGATTCCTTTGTACTGCTGGAGAAAGCACATGGTTCCCCTTAAGTGTTAAATCCTTGAGAGTGAAGTTAACCTGAAATGATACAAATTACAGTATTTCTCTACAATATTGACAGGATTTCATATGTAATTGAGTTGTGTGTGTAACCAAAACAATAACATTTTGTGTGTTTGTATCAGCTGTTACTTTAGCAACCTGTTGACATGTAACTTAGGCTAAAACTTTTTCTAACTATTGAAAGAGAAATTATTTTCCGAGTAGCTTTTCATCCAAGTGTAGTAATAACAGCCTTGGCTGAGAACTCTTGTCATCTCTATTGCTTACACTATCCACGTTCATTATCCATGTCAGTATTTACCTTGAATGAAAAAAGTTTGGTATCTGGTCTCCTTTTTACTTAACAGATGTAGTTCAGTTCTGTGCTGTGTGTCATTTCTTAAAAAGTTATTTGTAGTTCCTATGTTCTTTGTGGAACCAGTGTGTTCTCCACCTGGCTTTTGAGCTACGCTGAAGAGAAGTCTGAATTATGAAATAGCTGTTGAGTTATTTTAGCATGCTAAGTACTTGATGCAATACATAAAAGGACATAATGTGCAGTGATTTGTCGGCAGTGAGTAGTAGTTGTATGCAGTGATTAGCATAAATGGTGCTTATAGAACTGTTTCCTCCCCTTCTCACAGCTTTCCCATTCAAAATTGGGCAAGTGCCAGTTTATTCAGAGCTTAAAGCTAAACATGGACCAAAGCTAATTCTTGAAAGTGCTGTATGAAGAGGTGTATTGAAGATTATGTTGTCTTGGGAATGTGAGCAAGTTTTCTTTCTTTTATTTATTTCTCTCATTGTTCCCAAGTTACTTACACCAGGCAGTAAAGTAAAATGAACACTGTTTATGACCAAACTTCTGGGCAGAGTTAAATGTTTCCTTCATAGCAAGCTTGATATTATAACATAATATTATTAATTAATATTATCTTGAGGATAATAGACTTACTGAAAAGGGACAGTCAGTCATAGTAAGAAGAATGTATTTTCTTAATGAACTATTTGTAGAAAACCTTATGCAGATTCAGTGGTTTAATTGAAGCAACAGTTGTCTCAATTTAATTTCTTTACAGATGGATTTTTGAAAAAAAGGACTGCACTGTTGGATTGGATTTTTTTTTTTTCATGTATGGCCATAAGATTCGGTGTTCACAAGCAATCCATGTTTGCTTTAATCACTGATTTCCACTTTAATGTCACCAGAGGAAAAAGTTAATCTGGCAACGAAGAGTGTGTTTAAAAAAAACCCCGTCTTTATTATGAGTGATTCTTGCATTACAACGCATGGCTTCTTGCCAAGGCCTCTGCCTCCTCCCTTCCTCTCTCCACCAATCTTCCGTGTTTTCACTTGGCATTCTGTCTAGAAATTAATGATTTGCTTTCTTGGAAAATTCCTGTATTGTATCCTCTTCACTAAAGCTGTAGTTCACTCTTTAGTAGTGTGAGGAAATGTGTGTACAGTGGTCTGATGCTTGTTATACTCCTATACTCCTGCTTCTGGCAATACCAGACAGGAGGTGGTATCCAGGCTGTCTTTTCACTACTTACCTGACCAAGCTATTTAGTCAGTACGTGACTAAACTGCATTTACCTTGTCACTGAGACTTTTATTTATCACTTACTAAATGTCTTTTTAGCCTTTGCAAGATGCAGAGCATCTGTATAGTTACATCTCTTTCATAGAGGTAAGGGCACAGGATGGCAGACCTAATTTAGTGGAGTACAACCACTTAAAAAAAAATGGTTGGATTCAACTGGAAAATAGAATTAGCTTGATTTGATTTTAAATAAATTTCTACTTTATCTGTATGCAGTCAGTTCATCTTACCTCTGTCTTGGGAAGCGTACTGTAGGATGAAACCTGCCTTGGGTTTGTGTTCCATCTATTATTTCTTGCTATAAAATTCAAAAGTAAACATTTTCCTGACTCTTCAGCTTTCTTCTTACTTGTCTGCTCTTGTTGCAAGAGTATTTGTAGCTCATCTGTTTGATATACCTGGTCACCACTAACGACACTTCATTGGTTAAGACTTCTGTTACCCACTTTCAGATTTTTAAAGTGAAATTGTGAGTCTGAGAGGGTCAGTTACATGCTATTGCCACTGTTGGCTAAGTTGTGACCACCAATAAATACTTAATGGACGAGTCAGGTTTAATTCCAAAGCTTCCTATAAATTTCTATAAACCTTCTCTTCCCATATGAAGCAGGGGGCACGTTCTTCCTCCGGAGCCTCCTTTTGTTTCTTCAAACAAAGCTGTTTGCGCAGGTGTCAGAAACAAATGAAGAAAAACTGGTCTGTTGATTCTGGTAGGGAGTCTGAGTAAATTGAGTTGTTCCTTCTCCTCCCCCACCTCCCCCCCCTGTGCCCTGCTGCTGTGTGAGTTTCTGCAATGGGTAGGCAGTTTGATGTGGAGATAGGCTAATTAATTGCAGGGGGGAGGCAGCAGGGTGAAAAATGACTACAGCTGGCTTCAAAGAATAGTGTTGCGGATTATGAGGCGGGGAGAAGAATGAAGACAGAAGGATTATGAGGCGGGGAGAAGAATGAAGACAGAAAGCTTCAAATGGGCAGTTTACATTTAGCACGAATATTTTAGCAATCTGATAGAATGGGTACATTCGAAACAAAACAAACTAACTGGAAAAACTTCTGTAGGGCGAGTTTGAAATATCCCCCTGCCCTCTAGGTGGTGTGTGGTTCTACTGAAAAGCCTCAGCAACACCTGTATTAATTTTGATATCTTGTAGCACAGGACAAAAACTGCATCATTCAGAGGCTGTTGCTAATTAGCTTTCAAACCGTGGTATTGACAAAACATTCAAAGCTTTGGTGTTGGATTCAGTTCAGCTGAGACAGGAATTGTGCTGTCTTCCTCCAATTCAGCTGCCCGCCACCAGTTTACTGCTTAAGGGTGTGGAAAGTAGTATTTCTGTTAAAAATTGGAAATGTTATATGACATTAGACTTGCTGTATGGGATTTTTGGCTAGAAATAAGTTTGTTCTGCTTATGTGCAGACAGAGTTAAATCCTGTGTTTTCATACAGAATGTCTTCTCTAGGAGGAGAAGGAAAAAATGTGAACTAATAACCAGAAATATTTCTTTCTTTGGGGCAGTGAAGATTCAGATTCAGCATTTCTTTAAAAACGTTTCAGTTGGAGTATTATATTGAGCAAGGTTTCTTCTTTTAGGGGGATAATTTTTTTTTAGAATGTTACTAATTTGCATCAGGCACAAAGGAAAACATTTTGTTGTGTGGTGGTTCTTTTCAGTCTTTATAGCAGTTTCTAAACACTGACAGACACAAGAGGTCTCGGTTAAAATATCTGATAAGGCCTTCAGATAAATCTGGAGAAACAAATAAAGTACAGGCCATGTCCAAAGGAGTATGAACCAAGGCTGGAATTTAAGGTCCTTCTTCTTCCTGATCCTGAATACAGCAGGTCTTTAGCCCGAGCCCTTAGTTCCTCACCCACCCAGTCCCTAAGGTTAAACCTACCTATAGGCCAAAATTGCCCTGATGTACTTAATTGTTGTTTAATGATTCTCAAATACCTTTGTGGATACATGTTATTAGAAATATAAAGTAAGTATCTACAAAGAGACTTTAGTCCTAAAATACTACTTCTGAAACACAGATTTGTTAAAGCAATCCAACGCAGTCCCATCAGAGAAACTTTACATATCAAATGCTTGTATGATGATCTGCTCTGTCTCAAATGGTCAACAAAAGCCACCATTGTTTTCTAAAACAGGAAAAAAAAAGCCCCACAAAACAACTGACCCACACTTTTTTTCCCCTTCCTTGGTGCCTTTTCTTTAAGAGATTCTATTTCAGATAGTACTGTGAGTCTGAAAGGAGTAGTTAAAAAATCAGAAAAATTGGATGTTTTCACTTAAGTTATATATTTTATATAACTATATATAAAGTTATATATATAATGATTCTTTCCAAGTCTTGATTAAGGTTTGGGGAAATACTAGAGGTCTAACTGCTTTTGCACCTCCTGGTTACAGTTTTGTCAATGTTGAAGCAGCTGTGAAAATAGAATTGACTCAGTTCTAATTAAAAATTTAATAAATGCAGGAAGAAAACCTTAACCTCCTCTACTGAAATAATGTGTAACCACGTTTCTTACAGACCAAACCAATGATATTTTGTGGTTATGACCTGCTTGCCTCTTGAGAATATCTTATATTTTTATTTTCCTGGAGGCATTCCATATGACTGCATTTTCAGGTATACTATTTAACAGTCTTAAAAATAAATCCTACCACGCTTGAGAATATTGTTCTGGTTTGCTGTAGTAAGTATCTTAGAACCGACTGTGATGGAACTGTTGAATGACACGGAATTAAGAGTTTGGAATTGCTGTCTTTTCTTTCTCCAGGAGATCCATGTACAGTTTCTTCTCAGCTGGAGTTAGAAGAGGCCTTTCGGTTGTATGAACTAAACAAGGATTCAGAGCTTTTAATTCACGGTACGGTGAAAGAAGTGTGAATTTCTACCTCTTGTTATCTGTGTGTTTTGCACTGCCTCCTCAATTAAAGGCCTGCTGTGGTGTTGGGTCAAGAGAAGGCCATGCATCGTGCTCTTTAGCTGTCAGCTCTTCATAAATGTTCTTTAAGTTTGGTTTATTAATGTTAGTTTATTAATGAAAGACAGCCCCTGCCTCTTTCATTCATTAGTCATAAATGCTTTCGTGCGCTTGTTGACAACAAATGGTAGAAGATACATAATACAGTGTTATCAACAGGAGTTTAGAGCAGCGTCTATATTAGGAAAAGAAGTTGATGAACTCCTTTTGTGATGGCAGGTTTGTCAAAAGTTTCGCTTTTCTAAAATTAGGTACTTGAGACCAGTTATGAACCTAACAATATCCTGCCCTTGTTTGGTGTGTAGTTGTTCAATTTTTATTTTTCAAGGTTATATTCTTATATTGATACCTTCCCCAGTATATTTTTCTTATCGTTTGCAACTTTTTACAAGTGAAAGATAGATGTCACTTTAGCAGGGACCATAGCAGAGAAGCAGGGGACCATTGTTAAGAGTGTGAATGGATGTGTTACACTACAGTGTCTTAACGTGGTCCTTCTCTCAAAGGATGCAAAAACTCTAGTTCACCATCAGCTCATTTGGAAGGGGCAGCTTTTCAGCTTCTCACAAAGACTTTTTAAAAAGTGAAAGAAGAGTGAAATCTGTTTCTCTATATATTAGTTCAGTAAGCTTTTTGATCTTCCCTTTCTCCATCTATTTTTGTGTTTAATAAGCTTCTGATTAAACCAGCACCAGGGCGCTCTCTCCCCAGTTATTCTTCTCTCTGACAGCTAAAACTGAAGAAAAAAAGTGAATGTAGACAACAATCCTGTGTAGCTGTTAGGACACTGTGATATGATATGTTTATAGTCAGGATTTCCAAATACCGACTGTTGTGGTTGGCCACATGAGAAAGAAGATTCATTATGTTCTTTCTAATTACTTTCTTTAGGAAATAACTTGGTTTATTCTGCTTTTTGCTCATATTTCTCTTTTATGTCACAGTTATGTCCAGCAAAAAGGTTTTGTGGCAGTTTTTTGACTCACCTGCTGTTGCACAAGGTTTTGTTAAATGTTGTCTGTTCTGTCTTCTGAAACTGTTGAATGCCTGTTATATTTAACCAAAAGGTTTATTTTCTGCCTGAAATAAGAATGAATCAGCAGTTATTGTTTTTTTCTTGCAGTATTTCCTTGTGTACCGGAACGGCCTGGCATGCCTTGTCCAGGAGAAGACAGTAAGTCGGCCTTTTAGATAGGAAGTACCCAAAACCAGGAATTCAGATTTCCTGCTTTAGAAGATTTTTAATATTCTATGTTTCGATATGCTACACGTATGAAAATTAATAATGTAGATTTCTAAAAATTAATATTTGAAAGGAATAGAAAGTCTTGCTAAACTTAATTGTTGTTTGTCACTTCTGAATCATTGTTAATAAGCATTTCATATTCCTGTGTTAACAGGAATCCATGTCACTTTGCTTTTCTTGCTTTTGCCTCTTCTCTAGTGACAGTTTTTTTTATCATATTCCTGTCTTTTTGGTAGTTGCCAGATCTCTGGCTGACTAATGTGAACAAATGCCTGTGACCAATGGTAGTGACTTCTATCAGCATTTAGAGATCTGTGGTTCATTCATTTTAAATTGATGTTTAGGTAATATCAGGAGTACTGTCCAAAAATCTCTTAAGTTATGCTAGCTAATGTGCTATAGTTAAAGAGGTAATTCTCCCTCTGTTGTAAAGCTTTATAAAAAAGCATGTGTATGTTGTGCACACACACGTCTGTTGACCTGATATCAAAGTCTCAGACAAATACAAATGTATGTGCTTCAAAGTTAACTGTGGCAGCGTGGATAATGCTGCTTTTCTGGAAATAAAAAAAAGGGTTGTGGAGTGAATCAGAAAGCGATTTGCAACTCAGTGTAGTTTTGTATGTTCCAGTTCTTGGGTTTGGCTTCCTGATATGCCTCTAGTAATGCCAAATAAAATTTACTAGAGCCAAGCAGTGGCAGCTGTGGATCTAAAACACGGGAGGATTTGTGCAAGCAGTCTTATAAATGAGGGCATGCTCCTGAAATTCACCTTCTTCCCTTTCACCCCAGTTCCTCCCCGAGTTCAGGTGTGTACTTTGTACACAACTGTTTCTGTTGCTGAGCAGTTTCCCTTCCCTTGATTCACTGTTCTTTTCAAAAATGCAGAATTAACTTTGTGTTGATGAGGGTATTCTACTTCAAATTTTCTCCAACTTTTAAAAAATGAAAAAGATACTTGGATACTTTTCACTCCTGTAAGGTGTGGGATCGAGACTTTACTCTGCAAATCACTCTACACAAATGTCCGTGAGAAGATGTTGTAGTTCTGTGTTTATATTTTTATGGATATAATTGTATGTTTTTCCTCTTAGAATCCATTTATCGCCGAGGCGCCCGCCGGTGGCGAAAGCTCTATTGTGCAAATGGTCACACTTTCCAAGCCAAACGATTTAACAGGGTGAGACTCATCTTGGGTACTTAAAAACCATGATATAAGGATGCCTTACTTTCATAATTGCACTGTCATTGCCTTCAAAAAAAATTGCTTGGGTAGTTTTATTCTCCTTGATGTTGTTTGTCTATAGTATGTAGACTTCTGGTAACTTTCTACTTTTGGTAAACTGATTTTTAGATTAATAGGACCTTAAAATAGGGGGGAAAAAATGTTGCAATTCACTTTACATGTACTCTGAAACCATGATATTGATTATATAAATCCTTCTGTGTTCCCTTAAAATCTCCCCAGAGGGCAAACCTGAACACGGACATTGCATGTCTGAGCTGAAAGTGCATTTTCAGTTGTTTAAATTCTGGGAGTGCAAGGTCTGATCTCCCCCTGTTACTCACAGCCTTCTCTTTCATGCCTTTTAAGTGAAAAACTGAGATGTTTCTCCAAACAGCCTGGTTATCATGGCATGTAATCAAGTCAAAACAAACAAACCATTTGGAATATTCTCAAGACCCAATGGTCAAATAGAATTAGCTAAGGACCAAGGCAGCTTTCTGCTGCATTTAGAAAAAGCAACAGCAAAAACCGAACCAAAAATATTTGAATAAACCAGGTTCCTTGACAGCTTCCACAATCTTTCCTTCTTTTCTAAGCTTAGTGTATTCTGTGCTTATTGCTTGAGATTGTCTCCACTAAACTTCATCCTGAGCATCCTTCATATCTAACTTCTGCTTTTATTTTTGCTTTTTTTTTATTTTGACCTCCTACTGGTCCAAGGCTGTCAAGGCACCATAGTGTGATCGCTTTCCACTCTTGCTTTCACAAGCACCCTGTTTTCATGGTTCTTTTGGGTTGTTTTGTGAATGTCCTTCCTGTTTCCTCTTAACTGGTGGCTTGATGTGTTGAAGCTTTTCCTCTGTGCAAATGTAAGGTCTTCTCTACGCAGAGAGATGATGATACACGTAACAAATTAGCCTTCGTTCTTAAGCTTTCCAGATAAGAGACTATGGAGGCACACTCACTAGGGATCTCTCTGATCTCCTGTCCTATGTTCATTGTTAATAAAAATGCAGCTGAATAGTTTTTATTGTTTGGTTTTGTTCTTTAATCAGTTTTGTTGATTTGTCATTCTAGAGAGCTCACTGTGCCATCTGCACTGACCGAATATGGGGCCTGGGTCGCCAGGGCTATAAATGCATCAACTGCAAACTCCTTGTTCACAAGAAGTGTCACAAACTTGTCAGTATCGAATGTGGCCGTCACACACTACAACCAGTAAGTAAAACTTCTCTGAAAAGTTGTCTTTAAAAAAAAAAAACAACTGACCAATCAAACGAAAAATCCCATTTAATCCTAATGATTTTCAAGCTGTACTCTGCAAATAGTCACAGTAGATGAAACATCATTCTTTTATGGTTACTGTGATGCTCTGCAAGAAAGTTCAGGAATCACTTAGCAGCAGTTTAGTGGCAAGATGGGAGTCTAACTTTCACATCTGATATTTTTTCCTGTGTCAAATATAAACAGGTAAGTGGTATTTATCTCATCCTTTATTATGCATCTTTCAAGTGAGTTAAAGGTAAAATACATTCTCTAAACACCCGTTAAATTATGAGACTGTTTCCCATTTTACAGAAAAGGAAGATCAAGTGTGGAGGGTCTGATGTCCCCAGAAAAATCGTAGATGATCACTGCTCCTGGTGTAATATTTAAAGCAGGCAGCTCCCAGTCTACATTTTGTAAATTCAATTGACTAATATATGTACTGCTGAAGTGCTTGAGTGTTTCATTCATTTCTCATCCGCTGTACTTCTTTTCTCTGTTGTACTTAGTTGTCACTTCAACAGCTTCTGGAAGTTCTAACTTCTGGAAAATAAGTAATATATGGACTGCAGTGGCTTCTTCTGTGTATGGATTAGAGCAGTAACTCTGCTGACTAATCAAGTGAAAAAGTAGTTAGATTATATTCTTCAGGGAGCATTTATTTCACATATTGTCTCTCAAATTGTGTCTCTCACACTCAGAGAGTCTATTAAAAAAATCCCGTGTGTATTTGCAGGAACCAGTCATGCCTATGGATCCATCATCTGTGCATCCAGATAATGTAGAATCAGGTAAGATCAATAATTTTTTTTTTCTTGAAATTATTGTAAGTTGCTGAATCATGAACTTTGGATTTTAAAATGAAGGAGAATAAATTTAAGTAAATTATTTTAAAAACACTTCTTTATTTTTGTTCATAGGACAAGAAAAATCAGATGGCTTCTTAATGCTCAAGGGGTTATAAATATAGAAATTCCTCAGTTTTCTATTCCTGATCAGTTTTAAGGAATGTGGCTAAAAAGGAAGAATTTAGGCTGTCGGTTACATTTTTTCTATCACAAGCTGAACTTTAAATGCCCTGATCAATCAAACAAAAAAAAAACCCTTAACAGAATTTGCAGGGTTTCTGCTGGATCAGTTGCCAAACAAGTTCATTCTTGTAGCAATCAGAGGGATGGTCCTAACAGTTGAATTTGGATACAGCCAAGAATCAGTTTAAAAACCAAGCAAACCACAGTTCTGCACGAGATTCTCTGTGTGTGGAGTCAAGATCACCCTGAAGAGATCTCCAAATGAAATTACAGGGTTTTATACTAGCTGTAAATTGGTTATTAATGTAGTATTGCAAAAGAATTGCAAAAAAAAAACCCCAAAACCAAACAAAAACCCAACACAAACCCAACCACCAAAACAAAACCAAAGCCAACAGATTTGGATGCTTATAAATAAGTGCATTTTAAATTGGTTATCTCTCTGATGCCAACAGATTTGGATGCTTATAAATTGGTGAATTTTAAATTGGGTATCTCTCTGAGCTCTTGTGTGGGGGAAATTTTAAGACAAAAGAAAATACTGTTGTCGCATCGGTCTAATCACTTTTTCTTGCATTCCTAGTGATTCCGTACAATCCCTCAAGTCATGAGAGCTTGGACCATGTTGGTGAAGAAAAAGAGGTAAGATATCTTCACCATGCTAACTGTATTCAGGGATCTTAAAGCTGCTTTTTTCTCTCTCAATGTCAATATTTTAGTAGTTCAATTTGTTACTGAAAACTGGTACGTAGAGCACACTGGGTTGCTCACTCAGGCGGATGCATGTATGGCTTGTGAGCTGTTTTATTTTGCACTTCGAGTTGAAATAGGCTTTGATTTTAAAAAGTGTAGATGTGCTTTGACTTAGAAAGTATTACAGACTCCTCCAGTTTCATTCGTTTCTTAGCTGTCAAGTCTCCTCTGCCTCCTTTCTTTACCCTCACATTCCTTTCCAGGACGGTGCACTTTTAAGAACAACAAGTGCTAATTGAATTACTTGTTGATATTAATTTGGCTGTTCTATTTGAAATGCTGACTGTTGCAGTTGTTAATATTGGCAAGCCTCCTTACTGATTTCAACGTATCTTTATCAACAGGCAATGAGCATTAGAGAAAGTGGCAAAGCTTCCTCCAGTCTGGGTCTTCAGGATTTTGATTTGCTGCGAGTTATAGGAAGAGGCAGTTACGCTAAAGTCCTGCTGGTTCGGTTGAAGAAAACGGAGCGCATTTACGCAATGAAAGTGGTGAAGAAGGAGCTCGTCAACGATGATGAGGTAGGAAAGCTTTTTGTCAATAAATTGGGCAACTCTTCCAAAGAGAATCCGTAGCTGCCACAAAGTGGGAGCTGGGCTTCTGGGTCTGCAACACTCATGGAAAATTATACATGCAGTTTCTTACACATACTGTGCTATAGAAGACTCTCAAGACAGATAACCAGTTTTGAGGTCTTCATTGACAGACTGGTAACTCACAGCCACCCTCCTGTGCCAGTGGTTTCTGTCATGAGCCTCGTGTCCTCTCTTGTCCCTGTCTCCTTTTGTGATCGTTGCTGCCTGCAGCAGAGCCCCTGCAGAGTTCAGGTTGATAAGCCTGGCTCCCTTCCTTATTTTGGGGCAGAATTCCCTATTCCCCCCGTTAGTCTGGCTTGCTGGGCTGAAAAAGAAATGGGTGGTCTGTTTTTGGTGTGTTCAAGTTTGGCTTGACTTTAATTGCTCTTTAAATCACACCTCCATCTTAAAAATGTGTAGCTTATGCAGTGAAGATGGAAATTAATCAGAATTGTAGTATTAAACAGCAGTTAAACACCTTTTGTTGCTGAAGGTTTCTCTTGTGTTTCTTTACACTGCTCTGAAAAGGCTTGAGCGACTGCAGTTTGCCACCCAAGAGTCTGTCCGTGATTTCTTCTGCGTTTCATTTGTCTGCACCAGTTTGTCTCTTACACATGAGTGTGTTTTCATTCCCAAGTGTAATTCCACAATGAGGCTAAAAGTACAGGATGCTCTAGAGTGGGAAAAAAAAAAAAGTATGATACGTAGTACTCCAGTGTGAAATGAGACAATTTATTTAATTGCTTTCCAGTAAAATTGCCTCAAGTTGTGCCAGGAGAGGCTCAGGTTGGATATTAGGAAAGATTTTTACACTGAAAGGTTTATCAAGCCTTGGAATGGGCTGCCCAGGGAAGGGGTTGTGGCACCATCCCTGGAGGTGTTTAAAAGCTGGGCTGACAGCGCTTGGTGACTTGGTTTAGTGATGGTTTTCTTTTTTGTTTTCTTGTTTGTTCATTTTTAATCAGAGTTAGGGTGATGGTTGGACGAGATGATCTTAAAGGTCCCTTCCAACCTCGACAATTCTACGATTCTGTGAAAATGAGGATGGCAAAACGCTTGAGTAGCTTTCTGCTAATTGTCATTAATACTTGACCTGAGTACAACAATCCTTTTCTGAGTGTCGTTTTTCTTAAATAGGATATTGATTGGGTTCAGACAGAGAAACATGTCTTTGAACAGGCTTCAAATCATCCCTTTCTTGTCGGACTACACTCTTGCTTCCAGACAGAAAGCAGGTAAAACTCATAAGATAATAAAAAGATAACTTTATTCAAAAATATTTCATACTCTTGGGCATCTCAAAGGCCTGTTTAAAGCACTAAGTGTTAGGTAGGTAGCGAAAGTCAATGTACTGTAAATCATTGCAGTATTTTTATGAGCGAAAAAGTGAAGTTAATTGTGAGCTTTTCAGGTTGGGAAGATGCAAAAGAAAGTAAAGCACTAGGAGAGGATTCTGGACAGGATGAGAGTTGCAGCTAGCAGAAAAAAAAAAGGTTGAGAATACGAGGTAAAAGACAGAACCTGGAATGGGAAGGAAAAAGGTTTAAGGAGAGAGAAATCGGAAACAAAAAATGAGGAAATTTATCTCAAGCTTGCACAGACTGGAGACAAGTCTCTGAGTAAGAGTAGGAAAATAGTATGTGGATTTTAACAAGGAAAACAGGGTAACAGAGATGAAAATGATTGTTTTCCTGTGTATTTATATATAGGAGAAGAGATTGCAGAAGACAAATTACTTTTCCGTACAGCAATCATATAGTTATTGTATATTTAGACAACGTTTGCTGTTTGAAAAGGTGACAAGCTATTGGAGGGGAGTGAGAAGAAGTACTATTTGTAATATACTAATAGTATTAACCACAAAGGAAACAAAAGGGATCAGGAAGAAAAATGAGATATTCTCTTAAATGATTTTTTTTCTGGTTTGTGCATAGAAACTGATGTGAATCTATTTACATAGTCACATGCATAATAATGACAAGCAGTAGCTGTAGGGGACTAGGGATGTGGGAAGGATTAATTAACAAAATGGCAATAAAGGAAATTATGTACAGAAACTTCATGTACTTGATTGTTAACTTTGGGAATTGACTGAAAGGAAGGGAAAATGGTGAAACCAGCCATGTTAGCGGGGACGGGAATTGAGGTTGTTTGATAACAGACCTGTAACATCTCACACCTCCTCCAGCCTTATACAGAGTCGTTTGTAACAAACTCCTGTGTGTTTCAGGTTATTCTTCGTTATAGAGTATGTGAATGGGGGAGATCTAATGTTTCACATGCAGAGACAGAGAAAGCTGCCAGAGGAACATGCCAGGTACATCTGATTCCGGATTTCTTGCGTGGAAGCAGTTGGTTTTCTGACATAGTGCAGAGATTACAATGATGAGCCAGCAAATCCTTTCCAGATGTTAAGGATTTAAGGAATGTGAAACTGCATTCTCATTTTAATGCTGCCAGCTACCATTTTTTTTTTGTTTGTTTGTTTCAAGGAGGAACTGTAAAAGGAAGCACTTATGTGTCACTTGTCTTAGCATTACCCTAGATGACTTCAGTCTGATTCTGAATTTTTATATAGAAAAACACTTTTGTGGTATATTTTTAACTGTCTAATGGTATCGATATGTTTCTCTTACAACAACCGCTACCAGCTGTCCAGGCAAATGCTGAGCTCTTGGTGCATATGCTTCATCTCAGATGGTGAGATGAAAGGGATGATTTTGGTAGGCATTAATATTAATTAAAAATAATCTTTAAAGTGACTGTGGGTATAAACGTTTATATTATTATAAACTTACCCGCCTCTCTGATGAAAAATAGTAGAATACAGGGGTTTATATTTAGAAAAGTATCATACCACTGACACTGCTATTGGGGTTTGGGTTTTTCATTACTTGAGTAATCAATATCTCTTTCTACACTAGGTTTTATTCAGCTGAAATCAGTCTAGCATTGAACTATTTACATGAACGAGGGATAATCTACAGAGATTTAAAACTGGATAATGTGCTACTAGATTCTGAAGGGCATATTAAACTCACAGATTATGGCATGTGCAAGGTAAGCTCTAGTCCCTTCCTAAGGAGTAAAAATCGACAATTAAGAAATTGTCATAATTGAAAAGATGGGTAAAAATGTGAAATGTGAAGGTATTCATTTATACCCAGTGCAGATAGGCTGTTATTTCACTTCTGCAAATGGAGAAAAGGGAAGGAAATGCCAAAGTGCATGGACTATATATATATATAATATAAAGCTGCTGCATCAGCTTGACTGGGAGGTGTAGGCTGAAAGAGTCAAGAGAGTTTGATTTCAAAAAGAGCAAGAGGTTGAAATATGTCAGTTGTGCTTGCTCCCACTTGGATTCTAGGATACTTCCCATTTTCTGTAGGAAAAGCTGTCACTGCAGAGACACTGGAGCACAGGTTTGACTTTGTCAAGGAATTGCCATTATACTGATCTATTAGAACTATTTTAAATGTCACAATTTCAGCTAAGCAACTGAAAAAGCATCAAATTGTACAGGTTGGAAAGGCCCTCGGGAAGTCTAACCCATCCCCCTGCACAAAGCAGCTGTAAGATCAGGCTGGGTTCCTAAGGGCTTTATTCAATTCGGTCTTGAAAACTTCCAAGGGTGAGGACTGTACAACTTGTTTGGGTAACTCCCCCCAGTTCTGCATCCCATGCTCTTCTCTGGAAATCTTGTATTTGTCCATTGCAGCATCCCACTCACATAAGCTCTTCCACCATGCCCCAGTCAGTCCCATTTCCCTGTCATGGAACTTAGTAACCAAAACCTAAAAAGATTGTTGTCAGTAGGTATGTGCCATCCTCTTGAGGCTCTAGATGTGACCTACTTCTGTTTTTTCTCAAGCAAGTAGTGTTTTGTATTCATTTACGCACAGATTTAAGTACAGTTTTACAAAACAGTTTATTCAGGACACTAAACTTAAAATGAAGTTCTTGGCAGAGGGGGAGTGTGGGACCTTTGGATAACTGTGAATTGTTGTCTTCCCCTCTTTTCTTAAAGGAGGGTCTGAGGCCTGGTGACACAACCAGCACCTTCTGTGGGACTCCAAACTATATTGCACCTGAAATTCTCCGGGGAGAGGATTATGGTAAATTGAATTTTTTCACTGCTACCATTCAGCTCTCAGTTTGTCTCCTCTTACTCGAGGTGTTTAGCAGCAGAAAGTACAAACCTCTATTGGGTGTGTGATCAGTCTTAATTCAGCATCCTGTCTGAAAATGTAAATACTGCAAAGGAATGGCAGGAAACATCACACCAAGCAAATGAGATACCTTGCTTTCCACACTTTAAATTCTTTTTTATCAGTTTTAAAGAATAGCTTGAGCGTCCCAAATTGATCATTGTTTATTTTAGATACTACTAATAATCTCACAGTCTTGAATCGTGTTTTGGAGCTTTATGTGTGGCAGCAATGGCAGCATTAGATACAAATGCATTGCAAAGGGCCTAGAGGGCAGACATCCCTTTCACAAGCCTCACAGCATCCCCTCCTGCTGCACACACCATAAAGCAATTGTTACCAGCTCAGATAATCACAAAGACTGGCAATACTTAGATTTTTGAATTGATTCTGTCATCTCAAAACGTGTCTGTCTTTAGCCTGTTGGTATTTTTGCTCCGAAATACCTTCAGTGGTGTTTTCTCACTTGAATGCCAGGCTTCAGCGTAGACTGGTGGGCACTTGGTGTGCTGATGTTTGAAATGATGGCGGGCCGGTCTCCGTTTGATATCGTTGGCAGTTCTGACAACCCTGATCAGAACACAGAAGATTATCTTTTCCAAGGTGAGTACCGTGAGTGTTCCTACACTTTAGTCCTTTGTTTCTACTTAACCTTTAATCTAACTTTCAAGATGCAAAAGCTGATACAAACCTTGTTTTCCTGCAGTGATTTTGGAAAAACAGATCCGAATTCCCCGATCCCTTTCTGTTAAAGCAGCGGGTGTTCTAAAGAGTTTCCTCAATAAGGTAAGAGCTAAAGGGGACTATTTAAGACTTCTCAAGAGCAACTAGGTTCTTTCTGGTCCTCTTTTAAAACCTGTTGACTAATTGATGTGTAGCAGATGTACTTTATCAGCCATGTACAGAAACAGAGTAGAAAACATCAGTGGGGCTGGGGGACCTATTCTAGATACTTGTCTTAAAGCCTGAAGCTCCAGGTTCTCAGGTTGGGATCACCACTAAATATCAAATTGAAAGGTATGGAAATGCTCTTTAATCTGGGGATCTGGACAAATAGCAGGTGTATTTTGGGAAAGCGGTTAGCAAATCGCTCTGACAACCCATAATGGCTTCGTGGAGGGAGATGCAGAGGCAGCACACGCTGTTTGCTGGTGGCCTACTTAGACTGAGAGTCAGAAGGTGCTTACGTGGTGGTGGACTACTCCGAGCACATTCTAGCCTTTATTTCATGTTAGAGGAGTGGGGAGAAAGAGGTGAAGGAGAAAACAGATTTGGTGAAATTATTTTGAAAAAGTGATGCTGTTTGTGAACACTGATTCTGTTAAGACTCCTCAATGTGTGCACATGTGTACGTGGAGATGGAATTGTCTTGTTAAAATAACCTTCTTTCCACCACAGTTCTTAATAACCTGCAGGTATTACCCACTGTGATGGCCTGGCATAGTCAGTCCACTCGGGAAGGGCCGGGTGGGGAGAAGAATAAAATTGGCTTGTAATCTAACCAAGTTTGTTCTGAAATATATAGTACACTTCAACAGGCCTGAATAAAAAGGAAGAAAGATGACATGGCTGTTCATACAAAATTCCATGAAAGGGTTCCGTCTATTCATGCCTATTTCAGACATTAAATTGGAACAGTTTCCCAAATAAATAATGGTAACTTAGTTCTTCAGTGGCCCTTGTAACTCTGGCGTTTCACTTCTCATTTTAAATTTGTAACGTTTGTATTTTATCCATGTGTAGGCCATGGCACCCATTTACAAGTATTTTCTTCCTTGTGCAGGATCCAAAGGAACGTTTAGGCTGCCACCCTCAAACGGGATTTGCGGACATCCAGGGACATCCCTTCTTTCGTAACGTTGATTGGGATCTGGTATGTGAACACTCACTGGTTTGGCTTAATGCATTTTGTGTGCAGTGATGGCTCGACAGCCTGCTTTGAGTGTGAGAGACGGCGTAAAAACTGACAATAACAACATAATGCAATACAGAATCTTTCAACCCTTTTACACACAGCAAGTACAGGAGATTACCAGAATGATTGTAGAAAGTATTCAAAAAGAAACTTCGTAGCAGCTTCCAGCCTTGTTTGAAAATAACTCCAGAGGTTGTAACTCATTCTTGGTCTCACTTAAATGCGTTTATTCTTAGATGGAGCAAAAGCAAGTGGTGCCTCCCTTTAAACCAAATATATCTGGGGAATTTGGTCTGGATAACTTTGATTCTCAATTCACCAATGAACCTGTGCAGCTCACTCCAGATGACGAGTAAGTAATGTAGAATTTAACAAGTTCTGATAAGTCATTGAAAGAGTTATAAAAGTTCATTTAATAGCTCCGGTTGTATTCATAGAATATACATAAAGCAGTAAATAATATTTTCTTGTGTTAGTTTGGAGAAAATTCTGTTATGTGTCCTCATGGTAGACTTCGTCTGGCAGGATGCAAAAATTAACTAACGGTGGGAAAGTTGCTATAATGAATCTTGGTTCGGGGAAAGGTGAATAAGTGCTATTTTACAAGTTTTAGTGGTATCATCTGCAAAAAACTGAACCTGTGAAGGAAAAGGCCTGTTTTGTCAGTGATTTATTTTTGCGTTACTTGAAGCCATGATGTTTCTAGAATATTTGGCTTAGATTGAATTCATCTTGGGTGTTCTGGATGCGAGAAGGTGCTTTGGTTGGGTATTTTAAATTCTGTGTTGTCAAGTGAGATCATCCTGGCTGAAAAAGCTTGGCAAAATGCACGATAATGTGTTTGGTTTTGGTAATGGATTTGTGGTTCCTTACTCCCGAGGGGCCCTGATTTGGGATGAGGGAAAGGCCTTTCTAGTTCAACTGAGCCACTGCATTTTAGGAATTTTTGTAGGGTTTTGTGTAATGTTTATGTAGTATGTAAAGGCAGTGACTAGTAAATGTTACCTATGCACCTTAAGTAGGTCTGAGATCCCACTTCCTTCATCCCTTTGCAAAAGCATCATGGTCAGGTGTAGTTCAGAGAAGTTGCTGATGCAGGTGCAGTAGCCATCACATCCTTACGTTGTTGGGTTTTTGGTAAAACTGACTGTTTGGGAAAGTTTTAAAACTGCAAACCCTGCAGATTGTTACTGTTCTAGGGGCTAGAAAAAAAAACCACAGTGGTTACTGTAGGGATTGAGAGAGATGAGAGAGAAGGGAAATGTTCTCAACTGCAACCTACTGTACAGGTCTAAACTTTAAAACAAATTACCAGTTACTATTGTTACCTTTTCAGTTTTGCTGAACTAATGACTGTTTTTTCACCCTGGTAGTGATATTGTGAAGAAGATTGACCAGTCTGAATTTGAAGGCTTTGAATATATAAATCCCCTTTTGATGTCAGCTGAAGAATGTGTCTGAACTCTCCGGTTCTGGACTGTGCCAATCGTTACTCAGTTTGTTTCCGTGTGGATAAACGGCTCTTCATTCGGATGCGCTTGTGTAAAACGAGTAACTGAACACCTTACCCATGCCACCTCGTGTGAATTACTGATTTTCTTTTTGTATTAATTGTCATCCGGGACAGTTGTTATGCTCGAAGCTTTGGCTGCCAGATTTCAAATGTCAAACTTTGCAAAAGTCTCGCCAAAACTAGAATTTTAATAGAGAAGTTGGTCTCTGAGGCTCCTGAGTGAACGATGGGGTCTGAGTGTATGATTTGCCAATACAGCGTTCTGATAAAGGAAAGTTTCCTTAGTGCTTCTTAGTGCTTTAAGAATAACAAATTGCACTAGGAGTTGTAATAAAGGACTTCCCTTTTTTTTCCAGCAAAGTAAGAAAGACCTTACAACTTCTGTAGTTTTAAATCTCTTCTCTCTAAACATCTGATTGGCCCATTCTCCTTAGAAGTTAGAGCTACATTATTGCCCTTCAGATTGAGATGACAGCAAGGAGAGCAGATTTCTAACCTGAGTAGGTCAAGGATGTCTGCCTTCGTAGGGTCTATTGATCCTATCCCAAAGGAGATGATGAGCTCGATATTAGAATCCATAGGCTTTGCTCTGAAATGGTACACTAGGAATTGTACACTGGTGCCCAGAGAGTGCCTTTCTGAGCCTGTCCCTTTCAGTGAGGGTTGTACGTGGTATAAAGTGTCAGCTTAAATAAAAGGAATTCAATTAACGCTTTAAAAAGTTGAAAGTCTGTAAAGTGTAATTTAGCAGTAATGGGCAGCTAATATTGATGGATGGAGAACCTCATACTGTTATTTATTGCTTTTACACTTTGTCTTACCTGTATCAGAACTGCAAACCTTACAGCTATGGCCAAAATAAGGGCATNTTTTTAATAATCTTCTTGCCATACTGTTGGAAATGCCAGTGGAAGAAGCACATCTAGATAAAAATAGGTGCTGTCCACAATGACTCCCTTAACTTCTCCACTTCCAGGGGGTGATTTGTAATCAGAACCAAACTTGAAATGTTGGTAGTAGACTCAAAAGTTAATGGTAAAGCAATTGGAAAAAAGGGAAAGAACGGTTCAAACTAGGACTTTTTTGGGGGGGCTGTGATTCTTACATTTCATGTTAGTAACCAGTGTAATGTACAGCACAGATAATTCCTATTGTTAATGTTTAAGGAATAGTGTTGAATGTCTTAGGACGGAGAAATGCCAAATGTACCACTTGTTTATTATTATTTTGGGGAAAAGGGATGAAGAAACATTGAAGAAAAGAATCTGTGTTACAATTAAGAGCTGTAAGGCAAGCTAAGTGTTACTTGAAAGCAGATCCAAGGATCTGTAAGCACAAGTTGGCAAACCTCTGAAGCTTTGGGTAAGATTTCTGCCTGGTTCTTTTCTCTCCTTGAAAATCCATGTATGGCAACGCTGTAAATTCACAGCACAAATCTGCTGGTGAATGTTTTTTCACTTACATGTTAGGTTCAAGGAGAGGGATTGCACAAATACACAGGAGGGCTACACTATGGTATTGAGTTCATATTTTTCTTCGGAACGTGAATAGGAAGCTCTTAAGTATTGGGCTGAGTTTTCAAAACTAGGAAGTGATTGAAGGGGCCTCAGTTTTGGGGAAGCTTTGAACCTCCGCGCTGTTAGAAATCAGGTTCCCTTAAATCCAAGCTGCATATTTTTCAACTGTAGAATACTGAGAGTAAACCTCCTTTTAAAGAGCAGCTAATAACTTCAGCGTGTTGTGGTCACGTCAAGTGAACTGCTTACAGTTTCAAACTTGTGATTTATTGTTTCGCCTCACACTTTACACCCACAAGAGTAGTTTAGTGATCGGGACTTAATTGATAATAAACTTGGAAGTTATTTAAAGCAAACAAGAAACGCCTTGTCTCTACAGTGGCTTAGTATCACATGGGCTATTAAGTAAAATGGCTTTAAGTAAGGAAGGGCATTTCTGCTGTTCATCACAGAAGAGAAATGGAGTAAAACACTGTCTTTTGTGCTTAAAGCAACACTTAATTTTTTTTTTTTTATAGATAATGTCACAGAAAAGATACTTTTTCTATTTACGTATGTAACCATTACGAATGTTGCTAAGTGACAAACTTCTGAAGTGACTGTAAATCCATTTTTAAACTTTAATTTTCTCCAAAGTGCCATGATGTTAACAGTTATTTTTCATTGCTAAGCATATAGCAACTGTCATAAATATTCAGAAGGGACGTTGGGTGTAAACAGTCCAGTGCAGTCAGCTTTGTCTTTTGGAGAAGGCGTCTGCATCAGAAGCATCATGTATTTATGTGGAGTAACCTCCTTTTTGTATACGAGTCGGATTCTTATGGGTGCTCTGCTAGTTAATATTGTCACTATTATTTTCCCATTTTATATGGATTGTGGTCTTGAACGTTGTTGTGTAATCATTCCCTTTATTTGTGCACACTTTATACTTTAAATAAAACGTTTATAGTAGGCCTCTGTGTGTTAACTTGTAAAACAAATACTGTGAAATGTTGGGCTCTGCGTGGGATTGTCGTTTGGCACTTAAATATCCAGGTCCCACGGGATGTTATTCTAATCTTATAACTTCTTCTAGGAGAATGTCCTGGGATAGACCACAGCAACCTGAGAAAGGCCTTCTCAGGCACGTCTCGGAACAGAGGTCCCTCTCCAGCGTGTTCCACAGCCTTCCATTCTTCGTGCCCTGGGGAGAAAAAGCATCCTTGGAGGTTCTGTCTTTCCTTCCAACTCCAGTGATGAAACAGAAGTGGTGAGGCCTCAGTAAGTTGAGCAGGTGCAAAAAGCTTCAAGTAGACAATAAAATGCAATTCTAGCTCGTTTGACCAAGGCCGCCTTTCAGCTGGTGCTTCTGAGACATCGTCTCAGCTGCCCGAGCTGGGGATGGGGAGTTGGGATCAGCGCTCTCTGCTGCCCTTACTTCTGCATGAGTTCCTTCTTTGTCCCTTCACCTCTCCCCCTGCATTCTCTTGGATTTCTGACACGGGGGCCGAGGGCAGTTCATACCCTGCTACAGATGCAGTATGTTAATTTATCTTTATTTCACTCCGTGTGTATCTGTATTTTAAAAGCGATTTCCTCTTGCAGTCTGGCTTGTTAGTACAAGTCTGTATCAGCAGTGGTAGGGAAATGCTACAGATGGTCGTCTGTCTTAAATGCTTAACCTCCCCCCCACGCACACTCCGTGTTTCTGCTCAGTTTGGTGGCCAACTGCTCTCGGCTCAGTCTGAGCAATTGTTTATGTTAAGACACTATAGAAGAAATTAGTAGCTTGTATAATCTATATATACTTGAGATATAATCTATATATACTTGAGATCTACTGCTAAGCATCATCCTCGCTACACGATGGACGGCGTAACTGGTTTAAGCAAGAAAGGTGTTTGAAATTGCCTGTTAATTAATGACATTTTCCTGGGAAGAGGGAGAGTGGGGGATTGGGGCCCCTTTCAGAAAAAAAAAAAGGGGGGGGATTTTACCATATCTTGCTTTTTTCCTGAGAGTAGCTCAGGTTGTGGGGGGGAGTTTAAGTCTTTTTTTTTTTTAGTGTTTTTTCCTGCTTATAGCAGAGATCTGAACTGCATACTTGAAATGTGTAATCTAACCATTCTGTATTTAATCAACAATTAACCGCAAAGAAGCACCCACCTCCTGGGTCTCTTTGGCTTTTGTGGGAGCTGGGCTTTTCCAGGCATAAACAGGACCAGAAATCTGTTGTGTCCATGACTCCTCTAAGCTTCAGCAGGGTGGCTGGGCTCACATCCTTTTTGTGCCTGGTGGGGAAGCGTCGAACTGAATTTTGGCCGTGATTTCAGATGTGGACACTGAGTCAAGTTCTTCATTCGCTGTAGCCGTTTGTACAGAAGCGTTTCCAAAGTTGCTCGTCCTGTAACATGCTAAAATCCATCAACTGGTTGTGCTTATGGTGAGATCCATATAGGGCATCTCATGCGGTATCTTGTCTGTGTTACTTGATCTCTCGCAGGAGGTTTTACGAGAATGGCCCTAAGTATTACAACTTCTCATTAAAAATCACCACTAAAATGATTTATTTTCTTTAAAACGTGCAAGCTATTTCCTTCATGGAAGGAAATGCAGTTTTGTTCTCTGTTAGGTGTTAAATTGTGCTCTTCAGAATCTTTAGAGACTGTGTGTATGGAAACACTATAAAAAAAAAAATAAATAACTTCTTTGTCTTTCTCTAGAAACCCCTTTTGTTCATAAATAACTTGAATCTAATTCACAAAGCTGTGACAAAATTCTTTATGCGCTTAGTGGTTTGACAAAGGCTTCATATCTCTGTTAACCAGCTCAACTGAGAGATCATTTTATTTTAATACGGTATTTGGCACTTCCCTTTAGATGCAGTAGTTTAAAGGATGTGTTTGTATTTGCATTTAGAAATGCAGATTAGTTGGTGGCACTTGCTGCTCTTCCTGGTGTGGGAGTGGCAGAAGAATCGCCCCCAGGGACTGTCAGAGGAGGCCACAAGGAATTCAAAGGGGCAAGTGTGTGGGGAGGACGGAGCTTGCTCTTCTTTTAAACACCCAGTTTTTTGCTTTATGGTATTTTTGTAGGTCTGTGGTTTTGAGTGTGTCCTGCTTGGTGGTATTTTAGAACTACATGAAATAAAAATCATATTCTTTGTAGGGAACAGCTTGGTTTCCCATACATTATATATCCCTCACTTTCTATTTTAACTGAAAATGAAACTTTCATAATCACCGTTGAATTGTAAAGTAAAAATGTGTTTCTTAAATAATAACTTTTCTTCCTTAGAGCTGACTTAGAGGAGTAAAGATAAAAATCCTGTACAGGCTGCCTGTGTTTTAAACCTGAGGTGTTGAATCCAGGCAGTGAAGGTGCTATTTGTGAATTACATTTTAAGATGACCTTAAGCGTTAATTTTATAAGCATCCAAAGGGCTTCAGCACTTAAATTCAGAGGAGTTAATAATAAAAGAAAGATTCTTCCTATGCTCTATTGGTGCCATTTATCCCGTCTTGGGAAGGTCTGGAACTCGGGTTTTAGTTGCACAGTGCCTTTGGAACTGCTTTTCACAGTCTACAGTCGGAGTTGTAGGCAGAGTTAACATCTTTTTTTAGACAATCCTCTACCTACAAACTTTGTCTTGCATTGCCTGATGGTTGTAGCTCTATAGCAACACTTATCATTACAGCACAATAGTTACCAGGATTTGCAACCTGAAATGGAAAATGTGCAGCAGAACTTGAAAAACCCCAATTAGGCAAGGACACCGAATTCTTAAGCTTCCATGACATAAGTAGGTCTAATAAAAGATGTAGTATCTGCCCACATACATCGCTCTCCTCATACCCACAGCTCAGGCCAGCTCTGGTGTTAGAAATCTCACAGTTGCTTCAGTACATGTAAAATGGAATTACAACATAGTGCATTGCACTGATTAGTATTGGAGGAGAAATCCTTTTTTTTTGTTTTAAATCAGATCCTAAACTCCTCTAGAGGGTAGAGAAGACATGAATGTCCAGAATGTCTGGAAAATTGTACCATAGGTCCATGTCTTTCAGGATCAGCTGCCGAAGTTGGTAGATCCAGGAATCTCGTTTCGTTCTGCTGTATTGTTGTGGCTTTTACCCAAACCTCATATCTGCTTAATAAGTGAGTACAGCGTGTTCCTATTCTTCACAAAAGTGTTTACTTTTTCATCAACCTATTTGTTGTCCTACCTTCAGACGTTTTATTGCCAAAGAATAAAGAAATGGAATTTAAACAGGCAGTTGAGATCAAACGTGAACACACTCCTGCACGTTCTCCGTTGCTTCCCTGGGGCTCCCTTGCCCTGCACAGAAGCAGTTCCCGTTTCCCTGTAAGGCTAATGATTGTTCTCTGGCAACTGTTTTGTTGTTTGCCCAAGTGTAAACAGAGGGGAAAAAAAAATACCAATATTTACAAGATCCTTCTGCAGAATCATTATGTGAAACAATCCCCATTTTCTGTCTGAGGCTGGAAATGCTGCAGAAGCATTTGATGCCGCAGCCCCAGCGTGATGACGCTTGAACAGTCGTAAGCGATTGTGTGGCTGCCGGCTAAAGAACAGCATTTATGAAAAGCACCAGGGCACACTCCACCTCCATCCACAGTGCTGGGGTTCAGTTAAATGTGTTTATAACGCATCCCTGCTTTAAAAAGTACAACGAGCTTAGGTATAAAGCAGCATATCGAGGTGGGATGAGTGGTATTTATTAGCCACTGTGTGTTGCTAAATTAGATCAAATGCTGTTGGATGCCAAGATGAGCCAAGAGTAGGTTGAGGGTCCAACATCCAATGAAATCTCCTTAAGTGCACAAATCCCATCCAATTTGTTGTGAAGCTCATGTAAACGGGTGTCAGTCCTGATCATCCTTCAGAAACTCAAATTAGCAGAGCCCGATGGTTCTGTACCTGTGTGTTTCAGCTGTGATTCTGCTGCTTTGGAGGAGTTGCACAGGGGAAGCCAGGCACAAGGAGCTCCAAAAGTAGGATAAACAGAAGTAATGAAAAATGTCTCTTCCCCCTCCCCCCAATGGTAGTAGCTATTACCCATAAATACTCCCTGAGGAAAAGCTGGGTCAACCTCTAGTGATTTACAATAGGAATAGGGGGGGGACAAAATGAGTACTGGGAAAGGGCAAATGCAGTATTAAGGGGGGGAAAAAAAAAAAATGAATTTCCCTAATCCATGCGTTCTTCCCCAATATTAGATCTTGGTTCCAGTTTTGGGGAAGCTTTTGTCTCTTGCTTTGGGGCCTACGTGGAACTGGAAGGAATTTATGTCTTCCCTTCTCTCTTTTTCTCTCGCCTGTGAAAAGAGAATTTACGGTTTTCTATAGGCATTCTACAAAATGGCTATTTCAAGCAGCCGCAAGAAAAAGCACACTTAATTTCAAACCATTTGGAGGTTTACATCCCTCGACAAAATTAAGGCTTCGTTTTGGTACCCCTTTATTATGTAGGAAAGCCGCCTGCCTGAGAGCAACAGTAAAACACTGATCCTTGTTCCGACACCTTCCCCTGAATACAAAAATTGAGGTCGTGCTCTATTTCAGTTTTACGATTCCTTCGTCTGTACCTGAAGTCTTTAATAATAGGAAGGTCAAGTGGTTTCCTCTAGGTTTTAAAAAAATAAATACAGCCATTACTGTCTTTGTTATCACGGAATTACGCTGCTATTTATACAGTTATTCTAAACCCTATTCTCGTACTTAAACTGTCAGCAATTTATTATTTTTGCAATATAAAGCACCGTGGGTCCTGAAGATTGTGTTCCCTGCTGTGCAGAGGTAGTGTAGGATGGCTCCTACCTGCAGCTGTGACCATCTGAGGTTAACATCAAGGGCAAAACCTGCTCGCCGTGGGCAGCGGTGCCGGGTGGTTGTACAACTGCCCCATTTTCCTGGGCTGGGCTTTTGTACTCTCGTGGCATCAAAATATGTAACTGTACAGGATAAAAGGCAGCGGGGAATTGGATTGTGCCTTAATCTCAGCTGTCTCAGCAAAGATGTAGACCGAAAAAGCTTTAGGCTCCTTGCAGAAGGAAGGAAATTGTAATGCGTAAACTGGTTGTAGAGAGACTAAGCAAGTCCCTGAAAGGCAACTCGCCCTCCCAGCAACGAGCCCCAAGGGGGAGAAGCCCCTCGTGTAACCCCCCTCTCTGCAGAGCTGATGGTCCTGCTCCCCAGCCAGGCTCCGTGATGGCCTCTGACACCTTCTCCTGCGCTTCAGCATCTCCTCACTCCCGGTGCCAGTGACTGCAAGGTAAGGTCTGTGAGACCACCTTGAGGACGGACACCATCATGCTCTCCTGACCTGTTCCCCCGTAGTGGGGTCTTAGAGCAGAGCTCACCTTGTGTGGTGTGTGGGGACCCTCATTGAGGGACAGTCGCTAAGGGATGGTCAGTCAGGGAGCTGCTGAGGGACCCTCATTGAGTCGCTGAGGGCCATTCACTGGGAGACAGTGACCAAGGGACCCTCTCTGAGGTACAGTCACTGAGGACAACTCATTGAGGGACCCTCACTGAGGAACAGTCCCTGAGGGACCTTCTTTGAAGGCCGCCGGCCGATGAGGGCCGCTCGCTGTGGCCGCGCCTCAGGGGAGCGATATGCCCGACATCTCCCCGTCAGCGTCCCTTCCTCTTCCCTCCTCTCCCGCCGCGGCTGCTGTCTGTCCTCTCCGCCATGGCTGCTTTTTACCTCAGCGTCTCGCCGGCTTTAGCAGCGGCGCCGCCCGGCAGCTGCCCGCCGCCTCTCCCGGCCCCTCAGGCCCTCAAGCGGCGGCGGGACGGCCCGGGGCTGGTTGAAGGGAGGCGGCGGGAGGACGAGCAGAAATCACACTTTTTAATTTTTATTATTATTTTACTGTGGGTTTTTATTCCGCCCCCCCCTCCCCCTTTTCCTGCCGGCCGGGCTGGGGGAGGGGAGGGTTTCCCGGCGCTGAGGCGGCGGCGACGGCGGCGGGCGGGG
>VXBJ01007466.1:48317-119326 GCA_013400055.1 Nycticryphes semicollaris | reverse complement strand
CGGGGGGAGCCGCCGCGGTGCCGCCCCGCCTTCGGGAGGTGTCTGCTGCCGCCGGCATCGCCCGTCTGCCGGGGCCGCGGTGGGGCTGGCGGTGGCCGTGGACGGCTCTCGTTCATCGGGAAAACCTCCTTTTCACACAGAAAACTCAGGTTTAGGGGATCGCTCACGCTCGTCCTTTTTCTCTCCTCACAGGTTATCAGGAAAGGCTGCCTCAGCACCAGCCGTGAATTCAGCCGGTGGCCTGGATCTTACCTCTCTCATTAATAACGCGAGGTGGGAAAATTGTGACACACACGGGTGACATCTGTGCGAAAGGTGACTCTCCAGGGACGTCTAGTTTTTGGGTTGGGTTTTTTTGGTTTTTTATTTTTTTTTTCCCTTGCCGGCGAGCTGGATCAGCCTTTAATTTTGGGGGTTTATTTGTGAGCTGCCATAGTAACTCTCGTGGTGGTGGTGAAATCATAAAGTTGGCAGCGTGATATAAAGGAAGCCCAAAAGGTTGTGTTTGATCTCCGAGAACTGAAAGCGCTGAATAAAATTTTCACACAACTTAAAACTAGGCTTTTGGCTCAGTTACGTTAAGATCAGTGTTCTTCAAACTGAGACTGGTTATTTTTTGTTCTGTTTTAATATTTAAATAGAGACTTATTTGAAAAGACAGTCTATTTTCTAAGGAAAAAAAAACAATGATCAAGGATGGACAGTCTTGAATCACCTCATCATTTTTTTACGAAGTCACTGTACTGTGTAAAATAGTGGGTAGGGTATGAAGAAAAGCCTTTTATATACCTACTGCAGCGGGTTTTTTATACAAGAAAATTGAACAAATAACTATAAAACTAAAAAAAAATAAATTTGTGTAACCCCACCCTTCCTAATTTTGTGGTATTACATGCAAAATGGGTTACAGTTGTTGCTGTTGGAAGGCTGAAGAAGTAGCATTTTACTGAAAGGAGTGCAAAACCCAGTGTGCCTGAGGTAATCGAGATCACTTGAAATTGCTTTTTTGTATGAAGAAGCAGAAAAATGCACATTCAAGACTGACTTAATTAAAGTTCTGGTGTTCAGCAATGGAAAGCCCACAAATGAACTTCCCTCTAGGTCTAGTTTCGGACCAAAAAAGGAGTGGGATCCAGGAGGATGGGAGTCCTCCGTTAAAGAAAGCAATGACAGAAATGCACGTAAATAACAAAGTACGAGTTGTCATAAACAAATTGCCAACAATAAAGCAGGAAAACTTGGATGAATATGACGAAACTCTCGTGGAGGCAGACGGGGAAACTGCCAAGCCAAACAGCACTTCACTATCTGAGCCTTTGAATTTAAATCCAGGTTTGAAACACACGTTGGCACAGTTCCACCTGAGCAGCCAGAGTTCACTGGGTGGACCGGCAGCTTTTTCAGCTCGTTATTCCCAGGAAAGTATGTCACCCACTGTCTTCTTGCCTCTTCCGTCGCCGCAAATACTTTCTGGTCCGCTGCTCATTCCTCCGGACAGCTCTACAGAACTCACCCAGACCCTGCTGGAGGGGGAATCCATCTCTTGTTTCAAAGTCGGAGGAGAAAAAAGACTTTGCCTGCCTCAAGTGTTGAATTCGGTTCTCCGAGACTTTTCGCTGCAACAGATCAATACGGTGTGTGATGAACTGTATATATACTGCTCAAGGTGCACTTCCGACCAGCTTCATATTCTGAAGGTTTTGGGAATTCTTCCATTCAATGCTCCCTCCTGTGGGCTGATTACACTCACTGATGCTCAGAGACTATGCAATGCTTTACTACGTCCTCGCACTTTCCCGCAGAACGGCAGTTTTCTCCCCGCTAAGAACGCGTTGGCCCAGTTGAAGGAGACTGGCAGTGCCTTTGAAGTGGAGCACGAATGCCTGGGCAAATGCCAGGGCTTGTTTGCACCTCAGTTCTACCTGGCGCCGGACGACCCGTGTATCCAGTGTCTGGAATGTTACGGGATGTTCTCACCCCAGACGTTCGTGATGCATTCGCACAGATCCCCGGACAAGAGGACCTGCCACTGGGGCTTCGAATCGGCCAAGTGGCACTGCTACCTGCATATTAACCAAAAATACCTGGGAACGTCGGAGGAGCGGGAACTGAAGCATCTCTTGGAGGAAATGAAGGAGAAATTTAGCGAGAAAAACCAGAAAAGAACTCGGTCCAAAGTAAGTTCACCTGCTCTTGTAAAACTCCTGAGTCTCTTCCAGCTCACACGTAATTACTCATTTTGGAAGCGCGATGTTTGCCTTTTGTAAATGGGAAAATGCTTGTCAAATCAAGCCTAAGTTAAATTTATGAGAGAGCTTCACCGTGGAAATACATTTCTCATTAAAAGGTGCAGTGATCTCTTCCCTCTGTGGTGTGTAACTAACCTCATTTGAGCTGCTTTGGCTTTGTTGGTTCTTGTTCTAAGGTTTGCAGTCGCTGGAAAAATCGGAGGTATTGTGGAAATTGTCATTCTCCCATTTGACCTTTGAGTATGTTTTATGCGGCCTGCGTTGCAGCAGCTGAGTCGAGCAGGAAAGACCTGGGAAAATCAAGTGTTAGAAATTAATTCTTCGTTTGTTATTTGTACTCCAGCGCACACATGAGCAGTGTATGGCTACCTGGGCTTGCTCACCACCCGTCTCACGACTTTGCCTGCAGGGTAATGGTGCATTGATAAGTTGCTATTTAGAAGCCCAAAGTCTGCTTGTTCAGCAAGAGCTTTCTTTTTAAACTGGTTGTATAGAGAAATATGCCAAAAAGAGGGGGTTTTAAGCAGCCCAAGTAATGAGCTGTGGGCCAGTATCTTGACAGTGGTTAATAATAGAATATTTTTTCCTAAAATACAACACCCTAAATTTTCCTGCAAGTCCATGCTGTGGTTCAAAAATACAGAGCTTATTTTTCCCTTGGAGAGCTTCTGCTTTAAATAATAAGATAAGCACCAGATAAACAGTGAATATCACAGAAGTTTCCATTTATTGAAGGTAGATTTTTTTTGGGTATAATTTAAATTTGAGGTTTTTAAGTAGTTCCTGCCCCATGACTAACTGTCTTTTCACTGTTCCTGGCATCGATATGTCTGCTTGATGGCTACTGGTTTGACTGTATATCCCATTTTGCCTGGCACATGTTTTAGGGTGGATTTCAAAACAGCAGCAAGAGCAGTCCAGGTGGTTGAGCCCCAAAAGGTGTGTTGTGAATTGACATTTTTCAGCATAAACTTGGGAAAAGTTAGCATTGCAGAAAGGCTTACTTACTGCAGTAACAGGTTATTTTTACAGTTGTGCAGTAAGAGATTTTAGGAGGAAATTTCCACGGAAGTCTGCAATGTGACGTGCTCACACGTGATGAGGTAGTTGAAGATGAAGGTTGAGTTCACAGCAAGGAAACAGTCGTTATCTTCCCAGTGCCAGGGTAGGTAATAAACTACAGGATGGTGGATGCATCTTCCATTTCCATACCTCTGGTGCTGCTTCACTTCTCACAGTAGCAGATTTCAGACCACAAGGTCTTTCAGTTTCACCAGTACAGATGAAAAAAACCAGCTGAAATTAGCAAGAGAGGTCATCTGGGCTGGGCGGCTGCAAAGAGAGAGAAAAACTTTCTGGAGTCTTCTGTTGCTGACCTGTGTTGGTGGTTGTTTTTTTTTCCCTTTTCTTACAAAGCAGGATCTGAAATGGGAATGAGGGAGAAACTGAAAACTTGGATGAAAGATAAAATGGCAGAGGAGGGTTTTTTTTTTCATTTTGGTCTCACAGATGCCCTTCTGGAAAGTACAAAGGATGAGGAGAGTTTAATTAGGGGAGAGTTGGAGCACAGCCTGCGCTTCCTTGTTCTGGGGAAGCTTCAGCAGCCTTTTCTTTACCCCGTTTCTGTGGTGTGAGAGAGGTATCGGGTACAGGGTGTAGACATTCCTGCTCCTTGCGCTCCCTAGAGAAAATTATTTGCAGGATGTTCCCCTTGCTGGTTTTGTCACCTTCTTAACCACTTCTGCTGAGTCAGTGTGAGAAGTGCTGACGCGTCTTTGAGGTTATCTTGGGAGAGCCCAGGGAGGAACACTTGCCCCTGGCTAGGTCTTTGTCCAGTAATAATAAATTATAGTAAAAATATTTGTCCAGTAATAATAAATTTTACTGGACAGATAATATTTGTCCAGTAATAATAAAATTTGTCCAGTAATAATAAATTATTAATTAAATCCCATAGTCTTTGGAGCATCCTAGAGCCTGTGCATTGGCTTTCTCCTCACACCTCCCAGTGCAAATACGCTTTTGGTTTCAGTATTTCAAGAGCAGTGTACTCACCAGGTTAATTACTCTCTGTTCTTCGTGCTAATAAGGAAGCTGTGAGCTGTGTATTTTGTTGTCACCGAGTTTCTCATTTGCTGTTGAGTTCTGGGCTGCGGTGTCACATCCACCTGCTTTTCGTGGGAGCGGCTGTCACTGAAGTCTCTGCCATCAGATCCTCGCTCCCTTTGACGTTTCTGATAATTGCCCTGCTCCAAAACTTTGTCTTGTTTCTCAGTCATAATTCCTTGAGTTTGTGGGCAAAAACTCGCAATGTGGAAGAGTTAACGTTTCTTCTGAGTATTTTTGTAAATCCCATCTCTGCCAAAGCTGCTGGCTTATTAATTAGGCTGAAACCTCTACTTAAATATGTATCTATTTTTTTCTTAACGTTATACAACTAGCTTTAGAAGGAAAATAAGACATTTTTCTTATATTCTTTTCAAACAGTTTAGGTAGAAGTAATTAAATTTTAGATTTACTTGGCTCTATTGCGTTTATAGAATTACTTAAGAGCGACTAAACAGATTGTTAGGTACTGAAATACACATGTCTATATTGAAGTAGATGCTTTATGTCTATTTAATTAGCCTAGATGATGAGGACGGAATTGCGTTAGAAAAAGACCGCGTGTTCATTAAGGATTACCTCTGATTTTCTTTCCCAAGTTAAAAAATTTGATTGCAAGTTACGTAATTCATTTGTAAAATGCACAGTAATGGGTATACAGTGCGGTTGTTTTCCGTTTGAAATGGGTAGGAATGTAAAAATCTGACCTCATAACTTGAAAATCCAAATTACCTGCTGGATAATTTCATATGGAAATATAACAGCATGTTAAAACGTGAGTCCTAAAACACAGACAAGATAGGAATTGGAAGCTAAAATTGGATTACTGTGTGCTAGCTGTAGTGTAAGTAGAAGAATCTGTGTTCGATACTTAAATTATTAGAACGATTTGAGTAGAAAAGATTTGACAAGTGTCAGGATGAGGCTGGTTTTTTGGAGATTATTTGCTGTGTTTCAAATCCGTTTTACTTAAAGGCTTGATTATTAATTTGCTGGGTTTTGGCTCAGCTTCCTTGTACCCTCCCTCCTTTCTATCTGCCTTGGAACTGATTTGAGGAACTGCAGGGGCGGAGTTAAATTTCAGTTTTGTTGCTAGAGCAGAATTTAACGGGTGGGAGGTTTTAACCAGACTATTGTAGATGATGGGATTTGGGTTCTCGTGGTCAAGTGGCATTTGATTCTACAGACCTTGGTCCAAGCCACCCCTGGTTAATTGGCTGCTCTTGACCGCTGGAGATGAAGTTGCCAAAGGTTTAATTCAGGCTTTGTAAATGTAAACTTTTCTGATAATACCTATGTACAGAAGAAATTGTGAAGATGTTAGAATGCTAGGTGAAGGTTTTGGGTACAGTAAGATAATTTTAGCTTTAGAGGTTGCTCTTTTTAATTGAGCAGCTTTCCAGAGGTACTGGGTCTGGCTGGAATGATGTGAACTTTTTTTCTCGTAGCAGCCTGTATGGTGCTGTGCTCGGGATTTGTGGCTAAAACAGTGGTTGTAACACACCAATGTTTTGGCTTTGGCAGCCTCAAGGCTCTCTGGGTTTTGTGCTTCGCCCCTGCAGTGAGTAAGCTGGGGGTGGGCAAAAGGCTGGCAGGGGCTAGAGGGGTGCTCTGTACTTTATAAACTCATGCTCAGCAATGAAAACTGGGATAAAAGGAGAAGAGAGGGGGGTTTGGCATCTAAGGTGGATGTTTTTCAGAGACCAACTGGGCACAAGTCTACCTGTGGGAGGCAGTGAGCAATATCCTTTGGGTTTTTTTTCCATTTCCTTCAACTATTAAACTGCCTTTATCTTCACCCATGAGCTTTCTTGCTGCTGTCCCTCTCCTGCTGGGAGTGGTGGTGAGGGGTCAGTTGCATGGGTGCCTGGCTGCTGGCTTGGGTTATCTGACCACACCTTACTCAAAAACCTGCTTCCCAGGGCTATTTTAATGCAAAGAAATTAAAACTAATTTTCTTAGCTATGGATCTTATTTAAATATATGTTGAAACACCTTTTGCTTGAAGTTTTTAGTACCTCTGCAGTGGACCACCGAGTATCCCCATTAATGTTGACCAAAGAGTCATTCCAAAAATGCTTCTGGAGACAAGCAGAACAAGAATTGCTAACCAAATGCAAAATGCACAGAAGATTTTAAGATGATCTATTCTGATGCTGCTGAATTAATTTTGTTTGTTACTGCAAAGGAAATGGAGTTGTCATCTTACTGCAGCAGCTTTGCCCACTTGTGCAATAAAAATTTGTGACAACTAAAGAAACTGGTGTCTGGAACACCATTAATGGTTTCATTTTATTCCCAGGTTTTATTTTGTAATAAAGTATCTGGCAAGTGCTTATTATGATGTGGGTACTTGATTGTAAAAGGCTCCTATAACCTTTTGGGAATCCTCGTTTCTGCCTTCTGTTTGTCCCAAACATTTTTAGCATGCCTCTGGCAGAGTTCTGGAAACTCAGCAGAGCTTTTATATAGGTTTGTAAAGAGGTTTTCTTTTAATTTTGTTGCTATTTTGCCCGTAATGGGAAACTGGAGATAGAAGAAACTTCTGTGGCTTGCATCACCCTGCAGCTCTGTCAAACCCACTCTATTTTCCATTACCCCAGATTCTCTGGTGTGTATGCATTGATGGTGTAAATGCCATTGCACTGAGGAGTGTTTACAAATTTGTAAATAATGTGTATCCATCTTCCAATGACCAATTTATTTTCTCTTTTTTTTAGGCAGATTCACAGCAAAACCTGGAATTACCACAGTGGTATCCAGTTATAAAGCAAGAAGCAGAAGCTGATCCTCAACCATCCTCCTTTTTCCATCCCAGGTAACTGCATTTCCTGTGTAGAGCTCTAAGCACTGTATATACAAGTGTTTGAATTATCTTTAAAGAGCCAAAAATATTTGAAGTGAAAAAAATGTATTGGCAACCTGAGCTGTTAGGAAAACTGTAAGGAATTGCACAGGAATAATTGAAGCCTAACTTTTTAATTAATTTCTTAGCAGTACATTAATATTTACACTTATGAGTGGGTTTTGGTACAGAAGCTGCGATCTGAGAGTGTTCTTCAGTAGGCAATACAATTGAAATGTAATTACAATTTCCCTTTTTCAGAGTAGATACGACAGAGTAATTCTTAATCTTTCTTATTATAATACAGTGCACGCGTGTAGAAAGTTGCACAGGGCCTGTTTACCACGGGTGCAACTTAATTTCCTTTCAAAAAAGACTTGTAAAACATGTTTGAAGGCTTTCCTCCACCCTGGGACAATGGCTGTGGCTGAATTCTCTGTTGGTTAGTTTCCTGGGTTTAGAAAGCAAGTGCATTTCCTTAACACGGTGTGCAGTTTGTCACCTGCATCAACAAGGGAAACAGGGTTTTTTTTTTGACGTACCTCTTGCCCATGTGATTATGCCTTTAGTGTATATGGGTGAGATCAGAGTCTTTTTGGTGACCAGCACCCATCGAAGCAACACGTGCACCAGACTAGTTCCCACACAAACACGTGAATGTGACAGTCCTTCTGTTTGCTGTTTCTGCTGGTGCCTTCCAAACTAGGAAGTTTGGTATCAATACAGACTAGGGGATGAGGTATTAGAAAGCAGCCCTGAGGAAAGGGACCTGGGGGTGCTGGTGGACGAGAAGCTGGACATGAGCAGGCAGTGTGTGCTTGCAGCACAGAAGGGCAATCCCATCCTGGGCTGCATCAGAAGAAGTGTTGCCAGCAGATCCAGAGAGGTGATTCTGCCACTTTGCTCTGCTCTGGTGAGACCTCACCTGGAGTCCTGTGTGCAGGTCTGGAGCCCTCAAGATAGGAAGGACATGGACCTGATGGAGCCGGGTCCAGAGGAGGGCCACGAAAAAGATCAGGGGGTTGGAGCACCTTTGCTACGAGGACAGACTGAGGGAGCTGGGATTGTTCAGCCTGGAGAAGAGGAGGCTCTGGGGAGACCTAAGAGCAGCCTTCCAGTGTCTGAAGTGGGCTACAGGAAGGCTGGGGAGAGCCTATTTACAAAGGCCTGCAGTGACAGGACGAGGAGCAATGGGTTTAAACTGAAGAAAAGCAGATTTAGATTGGATTTTAGGAATAAGTTCTTTACAATGAGGGTAGTGGAGCACTGGACCAGGTTGCCCAGGGAGGTGGTTGAGGCCTCTTTCCTGGAGATATTCAAGGTAAGGCTTGATGAGGCCCGGGGCAGCCTGGTCCAATTGGGGTTGTCCCTGCTGACTGTGGGGAGGTTGGACTAGATGACCTTTGAAGATCCCTTCTGGCCCAGATGATTCTATGAAACAGGAGAAGGGAAGGTGTTGAAAACAGCAACCTTGACTCCACCATCGAGATGGTGATTATCTCGGCGCTGACCTTAATACATCTGGCACTTGTTTTCCCCTCTGTACAAGACAAAAGCTGAGTGGCTGGGTTAGGGTGGTACAGAAGGATGCTCCCAGGAGTCCAGGAGCTGTGAAAATCAGGATGGATCGCTCCATATATGTGGGAAAGAAGGTCCAGCCTTGGTCTCAGACGTGTCCCAGTGCTGCCAGTGCACAGATTTGCTTTGTAAAGAGTGATCTGCTCATTCCTACTGCACTGATCTCTTCCTCCATTCTCCAGTGCTAATATAAGGATTATGAAAATGCTAGAGAATCTGGATTCAGTGGCATTCTAATTTCTATCTGTATTTACATGAAGTCTTCATATGATTTTCTATATGATTTTTTCAATCAGCCACATTTGAAAAATCCTCTTGTTTGATAGCCTCAAAACCTTATCTAGATAATCTACTTAGTAAGGATTAAGTGGGTCATTAGGATTTCCTTATGCAGAGGAAAAATTTTATTTTTCATTGGAACTTTTACCGTGTGAAATCACTTTAAATGAAGCTTACTGGTCTCTACCAGCCATCGTTTATTATGCCTTACCTTTCATTCATAATTTTACTCCTCTGCTATTTCAGTTACTACCTTTATATGTGTGATAAAGTGGTTGCTCCAAACGTCTCTCTTGCATCACAATATAAGGATGTCGCAAAACCGACAGCCAAAGCATCAGAAGTAATTAAATCCTCACCTGCACAGTCAGAGAAGAAGCTCAGTAGTGGAAAACACCAAAAAGCTGCCTCCTATCCAGAGCTTTCTCTTGAAGAACAGGAAAAAATCGACTTGAAAACTGGTGTGGAGCAGCACAAGCATTTAGGTGAGTAGTGAAAAATACATTGAAGTCAGTTGGTTTTTTATCACGTGACTTTGGAAAGCTCAACACCAAGGTAGTGTTTTGTGATGGCACTTCAGTTTTCCAGAAATTCCTTTCACCTTTTTATAATCTTCAGTTTTCTTTGCCTTTTTTTTTTTTTTTCTCCACTCTAGAAGTTTAATTTTCTGTGACTGTTATGCTGTGTTTCTTCTTTTCTTTATAGATCCACCTGTGTCAGCTCGTTCTGCAAGAGGTGGAAAATCTGAACGTGTTTCTTCCAGAATCACAAGAGAGTCCAGCCGTGCTGAAGTAGGGAATGATGCCCGAACCTTGTCCCCCACTCTCATGAAAGACATCAGCTGTGAAGATGACAAGGGAAGGATCATGGAAGAAGTAATGAAAACCTACATCAAACAGCAAGAAAAACTAAATACTATTTTGCGGAGGAAACAGCAGCTTCAAATGGTACGGCGCTGATCTGTGCGCGTTTCACTTTTGACATCAGAAAACTGATGGTAGTTTGTTGGTTGTAGCATCAATATCTCAAGTTACATTCCTTTAGAAACACCAAAACAGATATTTTTTCCTCCAGCTTGAATCCACACAACAAATCTTTAATGTCCCTTATGTTCGTTAGGTTCAAGCCTGCTAAAGATTGGTGTCTTTTCAGTTTGCAACAACGGTGTTCAAGCAGCTCCTGCTTTCACTTTACCCCAGTGAAAACTAGTTCTTTCACTTCAAAATGTTTTCCAAATACTTTGGAAATTTCTCAGTTTTCAGGATTTTAAAGATGCAGATATTTTAGGAATGATCTTATCACTGCCTTGCAGAAAAAAGAATATCGCCTTCCTAATTCTCTTTGATAAGCCTTCGTCTTTAAGGGGGATTTTATGTCTTTTTAAATCACAGATGACATTAGAAATTGATGTTCACTTGTGGTTTTGCCTCATTTCTGTTTTCTGAATTAGGGTAAATACTGTTTTTGCTTCTTCCATTCATAGACCAGACCTAATATTTTAGTTAAGTTTAGTTTATTTGTTAAGCTCAGAATCTGTGAGCTCAGGTAGGGCCTCAGAGCCACTACTTCCAAGTTGCTCTGCTGTTGCAGAGCTTGTAGATGACTTAAAAGAAATAAGACTTTTTAAAAATAACAAAATGCTAGTGGAAAAAAAAAAGCAAACACCATGTTCTGTTTTCTGATGATGCGCTTCTTTCATCTTCAAGGTACATTTCAGTAGATCAGTGTTCTTGCTTTCTGAGGTTTGCTGCTGGAAGATGTGAATCTGTTTCTGGAAGCTCCGTGTAGTTGGAAGTGTAAATAATTTCTTAAAATATTTGCTACAGGCTGCCATAGATCAGTAGATAAATACTGTTACCAGGCTGTTGTTACAGCAGATAAATGTGCTCTTTTTGGCCTCAGTGTTTCCAGCTAGACGTTTAAATTCTGGTTTTTTTACATTTCTGGTCTTAGAACCAAGGTGTATGTGACCCTGATTTTTCTTGGCAGGAAGTGGAAATGTTAAGCAACTCTAAAGCTATGAAGGAACTAACTGAAGAGCAGCAGAATTTACAGAAAGAACTTGAATGTTTGCAAACGGAGCACGCCCAGAGAATGGAAGAGTTTTATTTTGAGCAGAGAGACTTGGAGAAGAAACTGGACCAAGTGATGAAGCAAAAGTGTAGCTGTGACTCCAATATAGAAAAAGACAAAGAAGCTGAATATGCAGCACAGGTGAGAAGGGAAAGTTTGTTTCAAACCAGAGGTTATTTAGTCTCTCAGGAAATTGCCAAGCTGTTGCTCAGCCACCTTAAGGTTTCATCTTCTCCGTGTGTCTTGCACACCATAGATACCAAAATAGGTCACAGTGACAGCAGTATTTATTTCCCTGTTCCTTGATTGAAATGGAGGTAGAATGCAACTTACAGAAACATACCATGTTATTGATGAAGTATTAATCTTAAACACGAGGTCTTTTATGTCCTCATTTACAACGAATCATGTGTTTTATATATATAGGCTTGCCCATGTTATAGAATTAAGTGTTCTTATTTTAGTTACAGTAATAACCTATTCTTCTTTTTCTTCCTTTTGTGTTAAAAAAAAGAATCCAAACCTCTCAAAGACCTTTTTGTCAGATTAGTAGCCGACTTTGCTGCTCGTTCTGTTCCTTGGTGGTAGAATCTTCTGCACTATCTGATGAGCCCCCTTCTGAGCTCTGTCAAAGCATTTGGTCAGGGCTTTCTCTGGGAAAGGAAAACCATATTTTTGTCTCTCATTCCTGCCTCCTGAGTTCATCTGTCCAAACCAATGGAGATTTATTTTTCCATTTCACTTTCCTTTTAACTCTTACTGTTGCTCCTTCATGTTGGAGGTTATTCATGCCATTCCAATGACAAAAATACAGATAATGCCAAAGGGACCCTTGGAAACGTCCCTTCTCAAAACCAGTTGCAGTTATGATTAAATGGATAGTGATGCATTTTGTACCGTGTCACAGAAAACTAGTCTCCACAGGTTTTTTTAAAGTAAACAAAAATCTGAAACTTCAGCTCAGTAGAGCTTTGTGGTCATTTGATCATGGCTGCGTATGCATTTCCTGTGCTTACTGTCTCAAACTAAGAAACAGGCAGTACTTGAGAGACAGGTTTTGGTATTTTTTGGGGAGCAGGGCAGAGACCAGCATCAGAAATCCTTTTCATGAATTTAATTTCGTGACATCCCACTCCACAGATTCCTAGCCTCTGCTGCCAGAAATAATCCTCTCTGACTAAGGCCTGATTTGCTAAACATCTGGTACAAGCCCTGTTACTGCAAGTAACAACATGTTCTAATTTATGAAGATAATCATGTGTAGCATGTTTTATATGGCTTGTGTAACTTACTTTCTTTAGAGGGTAAAACCCGTAGATTGTTCCCCAAGGAGATTGGTTTTTCCTTTCTATTGAAGTCACACTTTGAAAACTAAACACATTCCTTGTGTGAAAGTTTACTCTGTTACTACCTGTGTGGTGGAGCGATTCCCAACACACGATTTGAACCTTTTTCTCCGTTTACCACATCTTAGAAATAGATTTTGGAGCCTGGGTTCCAAGCAGTTGTCAGAAGCACTTGAGTTAACCAGAGGTCCTGGCAACCAGTGACTTTCCCAAGCTGTGTATACAGCAATTAAAAGAAGCCTTAACCCCACGTCTTCATGAAGCAGTTGCCCAGGTTGCCCTTTGTCTCTGAGAATTGTGGACTGGGAGGAACCCTCTTTGTACATTAAAGAAAATGAGTAGTTTAAGATTTACAACTTGCTTAGATATCTGTTCTTTTAGGCCTCCCTGAAGATGCACTGAACGTCTTCTCCGCTTTTTTTTCTTTTGGCTTATTTATTGAATTGTGTAGTTTTAATTGTTGCTTTACCCTGTCAGTCACAGTTGGGCAGTATAACCGGTACTGGAACCTTCCCTTAGAGCTGCAAAACAAAAACTCACCCAGAGAAGTGCGTGTGTAGTACGTGCTGCAACGTGTAGGCAGTGGGCATTACTGTACTGCCACAGCTTTCTGTGTCAAAGCACTGGAGTCAGGAGACTTCAGTTCAGAGCCTATTAACCATCTAAGAACCGTTTAAATAATTCTGATTATACAAATGGAGATGAAAGGCCACGGGGTGTGATGTGTCACCAAAGTCAGCGCAGGAGCTCCTTTGGTCGGTACATTTTAGAGCAGCTGGGGAACCCCAGCGATCCTCGGTGCTCCCGTTCCCTTCATTCTCATCATGTCTTCCTCATTTTCAGCGAGGTGTACCCTTAGTGTTGATTTAGATGAGATAGAGACCTGTCCTTACAAAGGCAGATGACTTTTTGGTTTTTTTTTAGATTCAGTGAGGTCTTTTTGTAAGAAATAACCGCTCAAGTCGATGGGAGCAAAGGTAACTGGTTTCCAGTCTCCTCCCTGTTTCATCTGCTGGTAGTACACCTATAAGCAATTTGACTTTCCCACGCTTGAAAAATTCATCAGATGTGTCAGATCTCACTGTAAATATGTTTTGATGATACTCTAGCAAGTTTCAGTTTTACTGTACTCCCAATACAGAGATTACTTAATTACAGTGTTTAAACACACAATGTTTTGCAAAAAAAAAAATGTTGGGTGGACTCATGTTTATATTTGAACAGACATAAATGCAGGGGTAGTTATTGTGGTCAAGATTTTCTGGATGTTATTGGGAGGAATTCTGTTTCATTTAGACTAAAGGGCATCAGAAAAACAGTGTTGGTGGTTTTGTTTGTGCTAGAAATGTATTCAGGCTTTGAAATAAACAAGTAATATTTTGTCAGGTGAGAGAAGGGAACCTGGGAAATGAAAAAGTGCTGTTTATACTGGGATTTTTGAAACATCTGATGCAGACATCATCTCGGTCTTCCTAACATTGTATTTGTTATTATTGACATGGTCTAGTGTGTCAGTTCATGTAATTACAATTACAATATGTATTTAAAAATCAGACTTACCCTTTTTTTATTATAATCTGTTTATGTGAATTTGCATATTGTTATAATTTCCTAACAGTGCAGTAAGCAACTGCATAATTCTTGATAACAGTAGAAGATGAGCTGATAAATACTTTTCTCTGATGCATAGGGTGGTCATCAGTGGCATCTGGAAGTGAATTGCTGACGTTTGCAAATAAGTTTGCTAAAATTTGCTCTGCCTTTCTTCTCTTTTCCAGCTGGCAGAATTGAGGCAGAGATTGGATCACGCGGAGGCAGATAGACAAGAGCTTCAGGATGAACTGAGACAAGAACGAGAGGCGAGGGAAAAGTTAGAGATGATGATAAAGGAATTGAAGCTACAGATCTTGAAATCTTCAAAAAACGGGAAAGGAAAATAGGAATTGGAAGAGGAAGCATGACTGCGTCCTTCAAACAGGGTGTTTTGGTTTTTAATGAACGGTGAGCAGTTCCTGTGTGATGAGGAAAAGGATTCTCTGCAGATTTCTACTTCCCCAGACAAGTCCGGATGAAGATACACAGATGTATAAAGAAATAGAGATAGATAGGTACACATTTTTAGATTTTCCTAACCAATGAAAATCTGCATTTATTTGTTTTTCTCAGACGGTGAAAAATACAAAACTCTTGGTTCAGAGTGACCAGTTTCTGTCTATTTCTAATGCAGTCTTAAGGACTCTGTACCTTTTAACATTGTCTGTTAAAATACATGTGGTGATCTTCATTTTGCGATCAATTGCACATCCAGTTCTGAAAATATGTTAAAAACATTCTGAGTTCTTTAAAGTCAAAAGTAGTTTGGGTTTCGGTGAGAATTCTGTATTCTTGAACTGGGGGGAGAAAGGGCAACTTTTTATCTGTGAGGAAATACTCAAAATCGCCACATTGATAGATGATTGATCATCAAAAGGGATGGACCAGCGTTTTTCCTGTAATTTCCCATAATTTGAAGTCAAGCTGATCTTTTCTGTATTTTCTATTTTCCAACTCCTTATCAGTCTAAAGAGTTTTAGAGCCGGCATTTGCCTGCCGTGCTGGAAGAGGAAGAAGAAAACATTAGGGTTTTTTTGTAAATTAAAACAAATTTACAGTTGCAATAGAATCTTTGGAAAATTAAAAATTCACGTATTCTCTTTTGTTTTCTTCTGTAGAGTAAGTATGAAAGAAAGGTTGATAAAAGGCTTAAAGGTGGGGCTTTTCCTTCTGGAAACTGAGAACGCTTTGGTTTTCAGATACTCACACTTTCAAGAAAAATAATATTTATTACAAAATACGTTAGTTCCTTTAGTACCCTAAGCCTCCTCCCTTTGAGCTCCTTGCCAGCTTGTGGATTTTTCTTTCATCACCTAGAACAAGCCTTAACTGACCTTGCGATGATAGCTTAAAGAGATGAAATTCTGTGACACGGCACTTTGAAAACCATTTTGCAAAGTCTCTGTATTTGAACAGCGTGGTGACGTTACCATGTATGAAGAAATACAGCATGTTTGTTAAGCTATAACATTTGCAAATGTGTACTTGTACAGAATTACTGTTTTATGTATATATACATATATATATATATATATCTCTAACGTTTGAGTTCTTCAGAAGTCTGGTTCCTCGTGGATTAAACGCATGACTATAAGGTTGGATGAAGAAATACATTTTTGCACTTCCCTCTGAAAAGTTTCATAGGGCTGACAGATGTTGGCTGTGAGTGATTAGGAATATTTTGGTAATTCTAGTATTTCACTACACAATTTTAACCTCTGCTTTTAAGCTTCTGGTTTTGAGGTACTTGGGTTTAGTATTCTCTTTAAAATTCAGTTAATTTTTGGATGAAACCACTAGTAAAAGCCTACGTTGATTTATTATTTCTTTTTTTCCTGAACTAGTAGAACTGAAAATTTAAGTTCCTTTTTGTTTCTCTTTTACTTGTATAACTTAATATCGCAGAGAAAGATGAAATGGCACATATCTTTAAATTGAATGAGGAACGAGGTGGTAAATTGAGTCATGGAGTCAAAGGATGATTCTTTTCACAGCTGCGTACAGTTTTGGTGCAGGACTCTGTGTCGTATTTACGCTGACAATTAAAGCAGGTGAGATGGAAAAATGACCAGTTTTCTTTGTCAGTGTGGATCAGAAGACCCAGATGACATTTTTTCCTTCTTCAACTCCACGTACAAATTTTTGCTTTGAAAAAAAACAAAACCCAAAAGGAAAAAGACAAAAGCCTGTCTTTGCATCGTGGTTTGGAAGGAAAGGTGTTGACTGAGAAGAATTCTGGTTGTGTGTGCAACCGCTTGCTTCTAAAAACACAATGAGTGTTTTCTTGGAACAACCACCAAAAACACGGCTGTAGGGAGAGTGTTGATAAAATGTGATTTTAAAAAATACGTGATTTATAAGGGAATGGAGCTTGAAGTGGTCCAACTTGCTTGACGGAATGATTAGTTAGATGGGCAAGTAAGAAAACGCCCTCCTGGGAAAGTAAAAAGCTTTGTCTGGGTATTATTAAAGAATGAAGAAGATGCAGTTTCTAGTTGCTTCTCGGTGTCAGTGTTTTGAACCAGACTTGTTGGATTGTCAGTGTAGATAAGGCCGTACAGACTCGTCTAATACAGCTGCAGTAACTAATTTACCACAGTATTTATAGCTTAGCCATCAGATGTATGGAATCCTCGTGGGATTATTCTATTAGAACACTGTATATTCCGTTTTCATTCAGGTCTTACCTGTGGCATGTGACTTCAGCTAAAATGTCCCTTTTTGGCGCTGGTTGATCTTCAGGGGTGGCGGTTGCGGTGGAGGGCTAATATAGCCCGGGTTCCAGTGCCTCAGCCAGCACTTAACCACCTCTTAACTGGCTCACTGGGCTGTTAAACTGCTGGTGGCCATAGCTTGTACCAACGTTTCCACTGTTGGGAGAACTCGAGCAGCTCTGTGACGTTTTAGCAATTCCAGCTGCAGATAAGGCCTGCGGATCGTTCTGGAACATCCGGCTGAAAGAGCTTAATGGAACATTCATGAAAATGACTTTTCAAGTAGCTTTGTAAATAGTCCATTTAGTTAGTCTGAAGTTAGAGTGCATTTTAAATTATTGTAATCCTCTTAAAATTATTAAATACTAGTTTCAGGCTCTTTACATAACATAAATAATTTTCATATGTGTAGACTTAATTTTATACTGATTTTAAGTAATAATGTACACATAAATGTGCCATAGATTTTGTGTGCTCACAGTCTTTGAAAGATAGTTTTTTAGTAAATTGTAAATAATCCCGTGTAAGTTCTAGAACAAATAACAGGTTGACCTTTTTTCACTACCTTATACTAGTTACATTGAATGGCTTATTTTACAGGTGAATGTAAGAACTAGGAATGCACACTTAAGGACCCTCACTTAAGTGCACACTTAATGGTAGAAACTAAATATGTCATTAGATCCTCGCGTTTAGTCACAGCATGCTCATTTTCTCTATTGCCATTTGTTTTGCCTTCAGTTATTGCTTGCTGACCTTTCAAGGCAGGAAGACGTTTTTTTTCCCAGCTGGTTGTGACATGAAACCTTTAGGAAAAAAAAAAACAAACCCAAATCCTAAAATTGTCCCTGATTTTGAAAGTTGCACGTTAACACCTCGAGCAAGATCAAAGTTGCCTGGTGGGCCTTTTGGAACAAAGTAAGTAGGATTGAAGGTAAATAAAGTACGTAGGATTGAAGGTAAATACCTCGTTTGCTCCTATGCTTTTTAAACTAGAGAACTTGCACGAGCTTTGTGTGCTCTAATCAGCGAGAAAATGTTGAGAGAGTAAAACTCCTGTAATTCTGGCAGTCTGAAAGCAGCGGCGTCGGCGGCGTAGCCACCTATCCCTAGAGGAAAGAGATTTGTTTACCTGAATCTCCAGACTTCACCCTGTCTTAGTTTTTGCAGAGCATATCGTTTAGCTTGAGTATTTAGAAAAATGTAGTTAACGTTTCACACCCTGAAACTAATTTTATTCTATATTTAATATATTAGTAGCTTAGGTGTAAAATCACTTGTATATAGCAAAGGCGTAATGCAATTAGTGGAGTAGGAAAAGGTTGAGTGGGAGCATAAAGCTACTGGTGGCCTGAAAAAAAAAAGAAAAGGCTTGTCCCATATTTTAGAAGTCACAATGTTTTATTCATGTTTCTGTTTTATATCGGGGAAGGGGATAGCTAGAATGTGTTATGAAATTTTTTGAAAGCTTTCCTAGCATTAGTCACGAAGCCGGCCTTGAAATGCTGTCAGCGGCCAGCGGCCTAGAAGTCACTTGTTTGTAGAGTATATATTTTGATTGTCACTAAAGATAACGACTTTGTATTATTTTTTCCTGCACTTAATTCGTGTAATTAATCCACACAACGGAGTTTTCTAGCAGGTGGAAGTCGACAAAAGACGTAATTACACCTACCTGTTAATCTGTGCTTGCAATATTTCAGTCATTTCATTTAAGCTGTCATGGTAAGCAGCGGGAAGCTGCAAATTTCAATTTTCTTCTTGCTTGTTGCCTTCCTAGCGTGAAGTTTTCATCCCAGGAAACCTGCAGAATGTTCTCTTTGTTGCATATCTCTATTTCAAAAGGATGTCCATTTTCTAGCTCCTGTGAAAGGCAGCAGTTACCGCTCACAAACCGTGCGGTGATTTTGTAGTGTGTCTCCATTACTTAGATTTATTTTTGGTCAGGGTTAGTGGTTCAGTTGGAAGAATGCTGGAAAAGTGGGTTTTAAGCACTTCATCAAGCACAGCAAACACACGGAATAAAACTTTGCTATTTGAAAATTGATCAAATGTAACGATACCAATCGATTTTTTTATTGGTTTTTTGTTTGTTTTGTTTTTTCTTCAAATATAGATACCTCACTTAAAGGAAAGCACAGCTGTACTGTATTTAAAACTAATCCTAGGAAATAATAAAAAGTTGGAAATACTTTGTTGCCATTACGTTGCTTTCTGTGATTGAGGAACCGTCTTCTTGTGTTCTCATACTCACTCTCCAAAGTATTTATTGATGTTGACGTGCCGGTATAATTATGTTAAGGAATTACAGAAAGTAGCTGCGAAACAGCAGAGTCTGTGTCAGCTGAAGGCAACGGGTTGAATGGCTATTCTGAAACCAGAGGAAAAAGCCTGTGGAAAAAAAAAAAGAGGAGTGCATTCAACAATTTTTAATACTTTGCCAATGATGTACAGTCTTAATTGTTACAGAGTTGCTGTGGTTGCATTACATGACACACAAAACTGTCCTCTACCTCACGTGAGATTTAACAGATATTTTATATGGTTTTAGTAAACAAGATGCATCTATCTGGTCACTTAGTTTACAAAATTCTGAATTATATTTATTGAAACATGACATACTGTGCTCTTAGCTTATACCTCAATTGTATTTTTGTGCTGTTCTCCATTTTCATGCCGTGTAAATACCTGTATAGATTGTGGATTCAAAAACAAATAAAAGAACTGTAATGTCAGAACGCTTGGCTCCGGCAGATTTTTGAGCAGTGACTCCTAAACTTGCTTTTTTGGAAGGTGTGTGTAATGCTGGTGCTTTTCTAAGGAGGAGAATCTTCCTTGGCTTGATTACACTGAATTAAAACCCCTCCTTAACAGGTTAATAACAGGATGCAAATGGATGCATCGCTATATAAACTGCAGTGATTTTATTTATTTATTTTTGTAATTTTTATAAGATCCATGAAAAAGTTAAAAACCAGAAACGGGAATTAAGACTTTATTTGCTGATGGAAAATACGCCCTAGGGTGAGTTTGGGGAGTGCTCAGGTTCTGTAAATCTCATCATTACCTTGCTTAACATTTTTTGTCTACCGGCAGGGAGCAGAAAATTGGGAATGGAGGAGAAAGGAAGGAGGCACGAACAGAAGAGGGAGCTGTTCCTGAGAGCTGTGTGTGAATGGGTCTGCTGGTTAGGTGGAGCTTCCCCCACTTAAAACGATAGCTATATGCTATTACATTATATATATGTATATTCTATTACATATTCTAGCTACACATTCAATTTATATATTCTATATTACATATATTCTAGTTATATATGTTATAAAAATAACTGTGTTCTGTTGGTCACTTTAAAAATCTAGATTATAGTAGAGAAAAAAAAAAAAGCTACTTTTACCACAACATTTTGGGGATTCTCTAGGTGATTTTGCTCATCCTAAATGCATCTGTATGTGTGTGGGTGTCACCTTGACACACGTAGGTATTTTTTTCCTTCCCCTCAAATGGGAGCAAAAATGGTTTGTCCTTGTTTAAGGTGCTGGTTTTGCACGTGGGAAATCCCAGTTATGTTCCAGGTTATTGGGAACGCTTAATGGTACCGTGTGCTTCCCTGCATTTCACAGCTGAAGAGAGAATGGAGCCGTATTAACCAGGATGGAGATGAAATTGGTAATATTTTGATGAGCTCGACCTTCAGCATGGAAGAAAATGAACAACTGATGGTACCACTTAAAGAGTCATCCCCCTTTCTTTTTGGCGTCCCTGTGTCCGGTGAGGTGGTTTTTATCCCGCTGTGATTTCCCAGCGAGGGAGGAGCTCTGGGGCTGAAAAACCCTGCAAAGAACAAGTTCAAGGTGAGTCCCTTAGAGAAGAAAAAGTTCTGGGGTGTTGATGGCTTGTGTGAGGGTGACTAATTGCCACATACATCCTTTGTCAGAGGAAAGGTTGAGGAAAAAATAAAATCAGCTGGAGGAAAATGCTGAACTGGAAGTAGATGCAAACTGGGCCGGAGGAAGAGGAGAGGTGGGAAGGTGCTTGTTCATCAGCTTGTCCCAGGAGGGCACGTGGGACCCGTCCAGTGGAACTGCGTGGTCCGGGGCTGGAGAGGTGACAAATTTATCTCCTGAATAAATAAATAAGCAGGGATATTGTTTGGGGAAAAGATGAAATCCATCTAGAGCCAAACTGTAGGCAGCGTGAGAGTGGTGGGTGGGTGGAAGTAGCAGCCTCTCCACCTGAAGAGGGTGCAGTGGAAGAATAAGCTCTGCAGAGAGGTGGAATCACACGCAAAAGTCAGCAGCAAGGTGGCTCTGCCAAAAATGCTGTAAACCAGGAGTAGCAAATAATAAAAAACAAATGTGAAAACAACTACTAAATTCCTATTTGTTATGAAAGCTCCTCCTTAAAAGTAATCTTCAACTATTTACGTTGTGACTCCAGTGCTCAGATGAAGCTTTGACAACACAGCACTGGGCCTCATGCCCTTCAATTTTGGATTTAAGGAACACGTGACAACTGAGGCTTAGGATGCTTTCGTTCATGTTTTTCACTTTATTTGCTAAAGAATGGGAAAAAAATACTGTTGAGAGGTGAAGAGTGGCATATATTTCATTCCCGGCACATTAATCCTTGTGTAGCTTCCGGTATTTTTTTTTCCATTTATTTTTTTATTTCATTACCAGCTCCCGGAATGAATCAAATTCCCGGTTCTGCCGGTTTTTTTTGCCCGGTTTCCCCTGTTCCCGGTGCAATGCGGGCAGGTCCCCGCTAGTGGTCTCTCCAGGCACGTTGGATCTGGGCGATGCAAACCTTCCCTCCAAACTTCATCAGGGATGAACCGAGTAACTTCTATGTGTCTGTGACAAAGCAAAACAAAATTAAGACAATATCCCGCCCGTCTGGATTCTCTTGATGCAGAACAAGCTGAGACGGTTTGGGTGGGTTTTTGGTTTTCTGTTTATTTTATTTTGACTTTTTGAAGCAGTCTAAGGTTTACACCCCTAATGAGTCTGAGTAAAAGGCTGCTTGTTTTAATTTGAGTATTCAAAAGTGCTGTTAGACACAGATTTAAGACTCTGTGAGTGTTAGTTAATACTTCTGAAAACCCAGGCTCAAGCAGAGAATGCACTGAGGGGTCTTTTATGTTTTTGCAGTTACCCAAAACATCAGGGAAGACCCAAGACTGATTTTGTCCCTTTGCTGCAGCCCTGCTGGGGTGGCTTTGATGAGATGATCAGTTCCACCCCTTGAGTAACTCTCTCCACCACGTTTCTTGCCCTGTTTTTCCGTGAAGAGGTACCAGTGTGATCATTTGTCCTCGGCTTGAAAACACTGCTTTGTTTTTATTATTATTATTATTTTTTCCTCCTTGATGCTAAATGGTGAATAGTCAGGCTGTTGGCATTCGAATAAAGCTGCCTGGTTTGTTTTTCAGGCGTGGGTGGGTGCAATTCTGCGTTTCCTCCTCTCCACGCTGTCCATTCCCTCCGACTCTTGATGAACTGGCCGAAGTTGGGGCTCCCCGCTCGCTCCTCCCATGCCTTGTGGGGCTGGAGGCAGCTCTAACCCCTCCCAGGGAGGGAGCTGGGCAGCAGCAGCCGAGTGCCTGCAACAGCCTGACCAGGGACCTCATCCTACCAACGCCTCATCCCTCCTGCTCCCAGCTCTCAGAAGGTCCCAGCAGCCAGGATCCACGGCAGGGACCTCGCCGGCTGGCTTTGCTGAGTCTCTGCGGCCACTCTCCTCTCCAGCTTGCCCCACCGAAGGATCGATATGGTGGCCACCTGCCTGCACCTGGCCGGATTTGTCTGCAGTTTTATAGGGTGGATTGGGGTGGTTGTGGCCACGGCCACCAACGACTGGGTGGTGACTTGCGGCTACACCATCACCACCTGCAGGAAAATGGATGAGCTGGGGTCCAAGGGGCTGTGGGCAGACTGTGTGATGGCGACAGGTCTCTATCACTGCAAGCCCCTCGTGGACATCCTCATACTGCCAGGTACGTGTGTCCCATCCTCCCCCCTCCCACCAGGAGATGAGGAGCCAAACCTTGCTCTGAATTGGGCAGGATAAATTGATGGCGAAGCTCCTTCAGCTTCATCAGCACAGGAGATGGTCTACAAAATACGCTAGAGAATGTGGATGATAGCTCTTAATATAATTCTCATTAAATCATACCTGGTTTTAATCGCAGCCAGGTGTCATGTCTTACCTGTTGCTATTAAAGGCCACTTAATATTTAATCATTGCTCTGGGTAAACGCTGGCTGTTCCTTTCACATCTTGTATCTGAATGGCATCGCAAAACATACATAGTGTATTGAAGTGTAACAGTGTATTTTGAGTTTTGCTTTGAGATAATGATGAACTCTTACAAATGAAAAGGTTCTCTTCCTTTAAATGACTGGGAGTATAACGAGTCTTTCAGTCTTTCAGCATCTATTATTAATATTGCTGTGGCTTTTAATCCTTTGGAAGATCATCATTAGTCGTGATGGTCTTGTGCTCCCCACGTGTTCTAAGGCAAGAGAGAACTTTTACACGGTGAACAGATGTAACTGCATTTAACTTGGCTTGATATTTTCTAATTGTATCGTAATTTTCATCTAATTCACTGAAAAGCAAAAATTAAGCAAGGTGTTTCAGCAGTATTAGTACAACTTTTGAGCTAATTAAGTCTGCCAAAGCCTTGTGTGCTCTTGTCCCTGTAAGTTTAGTTAATGATCTTACGTGTTGCAAGCACTGTTAACTCTGCAGCACTTCTTTGTTCTGCTATCTTTTATATTGCACCTCCTCTTGCCTGTCAGACATGCCTCTTCCAAAGCTGAGAGGGTAGAAATAACCATTCCTTGTCATTTTCTTTCATGTTTCCTTATTTATTTATTTTAAAACCGTGGTGAAAATAATTTCACAAGGGTTTAGAAATATTATTCCCGAATTTCTCTCTGGTACAGAGCCTAGTCTGTACCGCATAGTGCTTCGCAATATTGAATCTCTCAGACTGGCTCCTATTTTTCCTTTCTCTGTGTGTGGATGCTTTTAATTTAGTAGATTTGCCTTCCTCATTGCTGCTACTGTTCAATGTGGTCTGGCACAGAAGACAGGGAAAAGACTTGCCCCCCAAAACCACTATTGAATGAAGATTATTAAATAGGTAAATCGGTCTTTCAGCAGCAGAAAGCAATTCTTCTCTCCAGCAGAAAACAAATCACAAAACATGATGCTTCTGCTTGTAACCCATTTGATACCCACAACTTTCCACCAGAGGGAAATTTATCCTGGTGTGCCTGATTGCTGAAATGTGTTAAGAGGCTTTCATTGCCCGAGTCAAGTCTTTTAAAACAAATGTGTTTGTATTCTCATTTCAATGGGAATGTGTTTGTATTCTCGTTTCACGGGGACTGATTGCACAGACTGGGCACTGCCATCTCCTTTGTTTATGGTCTCATTTTTTTTGCCCTGAACTCCTCAGGTAACTTCTTTTCTTGGTTTTCCTCTTGAAAAGTTGAGCGAAAAATACTCAATATCCACAGAGTCTGCATTTCCAGGAACAGTAAAATCCTCACTCCCGGTGTCTTATCTGTATGTCAGCGGGACTTGCTCGAGGCCCCTTTTCGGTGATGTTGTCTGAGGCATCACAAAACTCGATGTCTGCATGTAGCAGCTTCAGTTTGTTAACAAGAGCAGACAGGGCAGCAGCACTTTTGCTCTGCTGAGACTTTCCCAAGAGCTGGTGGTAGCTCAGGAGGCACTGGAGCAAATCCGATGCTTGTTCTTTTTCTTTTGCATGCCAGTAATGACCTGAGATTTTTTTTATTTATGTTTAAATCTTATATATTATACCTAATTTATCTATAAAGTATATAACAATTAAATTATATATACATAATCTATTAAAAATGTAAATTTTGAGACATCCTTATACACAGACTCTCAGAGAGTGCTAGAAATGTCATGTTCCTGCCCAGCACACCCACAGTCCCTGTCCCTGGTTGCTTCTTGCTGCCTTGTGTTGGGCTGCTGGTGCTGCACTAGGGCAGGCAGGAGAGGGGTGGTAACTGATGCGATGCCAGGGAATCCCGTGATGTCCGTAGGGATCCAAAGGAATAACGTTGCCCTTGGTTATGGCAACTCAAGCAGCTCTGCAAGGCATGGTCATTTCTTCTCCTTAAGGAAGAGCTGTGCCAGTGGTCACAGGTCTTCTCTGAAACCTTGCTAACAGCCTGGATTCCTGAGGTGCAGCATCAGGACGTGGCTGTGGTTGGTGAGCATCCATCCACCTCCCGTGTCAACAGTCCTCAGCTCATCAGGGCAGCTGGTGGTCATACCTCATGGACTTGCTTCAGTAACGGATCTTCAACTATTCAGCCCTGCTCTGCATGACTGTGGACCTCCTCTGCCCACAGCAGTCTTTAAGACTTTAAATTCTTGTTATTTAAACATAACTCTCTCTATGAAAAGATACAGGAAAACTCCTTCCTAGCTGTTTCTCCTACTTTCTCTTCCCGTATTTCCCAGCTACATGATCGGTGTCGAATGGGGTACAGGAGAGAGGTTCGAATGCTTTGCTGAAGTCAAGATAGACCACATCCACTGCTTTACCATCATCCATCCACCTGGTTATGTCTTCATAAAAGGCTCTCAGGTTGGTTGGAAAATTCTGAGCACGCATACCCCATGCTCACACACTAAACGTGGTACTGCAGTCTCCCTGTCCTAATTGTTTACACAGAGGATTGAACCTCTCTCCTGTACCCCATTCAAGTATTGGGAGCTAATCAAAGAGGAGCCTTTGTCCAGAGTTTCTCAAAAAGGAGTCCTCAGCACAAGAAGGACATGGACCTGCTGGAATGGGTCCAGAGGAGGGCACAAACTTGACTAGGGACCTGTAGCACCTCTCCCATGAAGGCAGGCTGAGAGAGTTCAGGTTGTTCAGCCTGGAGAAGAGAAGGCTCTGGGAAGACCTTATGGAGTGCTTCCAGTATCTGAAGGGGGCCTAGAAGAAATCTGGAGAAGGACTCTTTATGAGGGAGTGTAATAATAGGATAAGGGGTAGTGGCTTCAAACTGGAAAAGGGGAGATTTGCATTAGATATTAGGAAGAAATTCTACACTGTGAGGGTGGTGAGACACTGGCCCAGGTTGCCCAGAGCAGCTGTGGCTGCCCCATCCCTGGAGGTGTTCAAGGCCAGGCTGGATGGGGCTTGGAGCAACCTGGTCTGGTGGGAGGTGTCCCTGCTCATGGCAGGGGGGTTGGAACTGGATGATCTTTAAGGTCCCTTCCAACCCAACCCATTCTATGATTCTCTATTGCCAAATAATCAAAATCCTCTTTCCTTGCCTTGCCAACAGGGTACGTCCAAGCGTGTCGAGCACTGATGATCGCCGCCTCTGTCCTGGGTCTTCCTGCTATCTTCTTGCTGATAACGGTCTTGCCCTGCATCCGGATGGGCCACGAGCCTGGAGCTGCCAAGTACCGGCGGTCCCAGCTGGGAGGGATCCTCATCATCCTCCTGGGTAAGGCATCCGCCGCGTGTGGAGGGCTAGAGGTCTTCCTCTGCTCCAGGGTGGCATGGTGCAAGCTGGTTGAGCACGTTCACCTGAAAGGATGACTGTCCAGGCTGGGCTGACCCTGAAGCTCTCTGCAGTCTGTGGGGTGAATTAAAAGCATGAAGAGGAGTGGGAAGACAAAAACAGGATGCAGAGAGTGAAGCAGAGTGAAGAGGGGAGGTCTTGGGGATGGCCACCACGTGTGTCTGTGGGAGGGTTGTAATAGTTGTACACGAGCAGCTGGTTTTGCTGGTTTGCTGTGGAAGTGATGCTGGTTTTGCAAAAGTGTCTGAACTCCCAAGCTGCTTGGAGGGAATGGATAGCCTTCCAATCTCCCTGGGCATTGCAGATGCAGCCAGGTCAAAGTAAACTGAGGTGTGTGAGAGGGGAAGCCCGTGGCTGAGGGGCAGCTGGTGCTTCAAGGACAGCATGGGAGGGAGCAAGGAGGTGGCATGGACCTGGAAAGAGGGTTGGCGTGTCCCTTATGCCTCCCAACCCCCTCTGGCCAGTCTTGCCTTTGGCCCTCCAAGTTCCCTGGGGAATTTCTTCCCATCCTCTGTGCCTGTGGAGGAGATTGTTTTGAGCAGTGTGGACTGTGGAGCTCATTGTCCCCAGTGCAACACCTGCATGTTCTTGAGGCCTCGTCATCTCAGCAACAGGCGGCGGTGCCTTGTTTTCACCCGTCTGTGCAGCAGAGGAGGAGGGGAGAGGGAAAGGGGACTCTTTGTGTGGCTCTGCTGGTAGCTGGCAGCCCGCGCTGACATCATGCCCATCTTATTTCTTCTTCTTTTTCTTCTCCTCCTTATTTTTTTTCAAGTGGGCACTGGAGATAGCTGCGTGCTAGGAGGGGCTGTCCTCTGGACACTCCTTCCTTGCAAGTGGTCCCTGCTCTGGTGCCTTGGTGAGAAGCAGATCTTACAAATCAGTACATTCTGGATCCAAGAGAGTGAGATCAAGGGGCCTGTTCAATGTCTGTGTGGTTTAAGGGCATGTTGCCACAGCTGGAAATCCTAAGATAAGCTTTATAGAGCCTCTTTAGGACATCCCGATCGTGAACAGCCATGTTAGAGAGCTGCTGGAATGTGGCCTTCATCCCTGTCCCAAAACCTTAAGTCATGTATTTGGGCAAAGTGAAAGAAAAAGCAGAGGGGGTTTTTCTGCCTGTGAGTGAAATTTTGGTGCCGGAGGAGTCAGCTCTGTCGGATTTCCCCTGCTGGGGATCGGGGAGGCCCAGCAGAGCTGCACCTTGTCACAAACAAACACGAGTTTTCAGTCCTGGTGAAGGAGAACGTGCTATAGATCAGCCCCATTTGCATGGCTGCAGCCCTGGAGGCGAGAGTACTGTCCTTAAAATCCCCTTTGACAAAGGGTGACAGATTTATGGGACCAGAAAACAAATTGCAGTGGCAGTATTGGGTAGCTCCGCATTAAAATAGGTGAAATCCCAGAGGTTTGGGGTCTGGTGTGCCACCGTCCCATTCTGGTCTTGCTGCAGCGTGACACCAGGGAGGAGAATAGATGTAAGAGGATGGAGAAGAGGGGTTGTGGTGCGCCATAGGCCAGGCTTCTCTTTGCCTCCGAACATGGTTTTGCCACTAAGTAGATCCTGTGAGCAAAGAAAATGTGTATTTACACAGGCACTGGCCGGCGAATGCTCTTTGGGTCAGATTTGGACTTCTTATTGATTTTTTTACCCCTGTGAGCTCTGAAGCATCTGCAGGTGAAGCGCTTTGCTCTTGTCACTGATGCCCTGAATGATCTGGGCTGGGAACAGCAGCCTGGTCACGACGTTTTAGTCACAATTACAATAATGCTCTTTTTGTCAGATCGCAAAGGAAGAATAAATAAGCCCCTTTTGCTCTTAAGTTTGGTGTGGGGTTTTGTTTTGTTTTTTTTTTTAAAAAAAAAAAACCAACAACAAACCATCCCACAATTATTTTTACAACCCTCAATTATTTTTTTTTTATTCTGGGCTGCTCAGCAAGACAGCCCCGATGGAAGAAGAATAGTGTACAGAGCTTGGGACTTTGTAATTACTGAAGTTGATTAATGAGCTGTTATTTGCAAAATGAGGTATTACCCTTCCAGAGCATTTAATAATCAGCATGAATCAGGCCTTGAAAATCGTAACACTGATGTAAAATTAATTATATTCTAGAAGTAATATGCCCTGGACTGTTCATATTTACCCTCTGGCCACTGAACTCTCGTTCATGGTTTTTCCCAACCTCCTTTTCCTCTAAGTGGAGACCAACTCCCAGAGCTCTGGATAAAAGAAAACAGCCCCCCAGACGCTCACTAATGTAGCAGAAATCGATAGTTGAGATGTGATGAGGGGAGCCAGCCCCATGGCAAACCTCACTTGTTGCTCAGGGAAGGGATGGCAGTTTGTCACTGAGATTTATTAAAAAGGAAAACAGGGGTCAAAACGGTGTGGAAAAAAAAAAGAAAACAAAACCCACCCTAAACCCATAAACAAATCCCAAACAGAAAAAAAAACCAAAAACCAAACAAAAAACCCCAAAACAAATGGGAAAAAGTTGAAAACTTGCCAGGAAAACCATGGGCTCAGAGATTCCCTTGATTTCTTTTGTCCGCTGATAATAGCAGAGTGCAACCTGTGTGCGCCCCCTCCTATCCTGCCCGCTGGTGGATTTATGGTTCTGCTTGATCCTATCTCTCCGAGAGAACTGATTTATTGCCGAAAACAACCGTCAGCAGGGGTTTGCTCCCCCAGCCAGTACAAAAAACATTTCATCCGCTCCTGTTAATGGAAAAACCCTGGAAAAACCATCCTGTGTTGTTGATACTAATTCGGGAGACCCCGTGCTGGTAACCAAGCGGGCATTTTCCTAATGGAGGTGAGGGACTCGAGACACTGGAAAACCCAGATGAAAAATACCTTAGTTTTCAGCAATTAGTACTGCAAAATGATCGTATTAGCTGTTGTATACTAAATAAAGAATATTAATTTTTTTTTCCTGGACACTGCACGAGATTTACTTGGAAAGCCATAGATAACGAGATCAAAAGATTGCCTTAAACACAGGAAAAAAAAAAAAAGAGAGAGAATAATGGAGATCTATTATTTCAACCAAATGCTTTGGAAGAGAAATCTGTGTGACTTTGAGTCAGCAACTCAGAATGATTAAATTTAGCTGTGAAAGAGAAGTATTCTTTCCTCTGCAGAAAGCCTTTAAGTTACAGTTAAGGAATTTGGCAGGGACTCTCTGTCCCTTGAGTTAGTGTAATCCTGCTCTATCTCCCCCACCTCCCCGAGCACCTTCTGTGCTTCTTGCCTATGTCTGCTTCCATCTGATTAAAATATGCCTGTAATGCGGAATATCAGGAGTTTCAGCTCAACGGATTGAGCCACTGCAGGTCTGTAGTTCTTCTTAGAAATGCTGGGAGCCTGGGACGTGTCCCCAGTGGATTCACAGCGATCTGACGGAGCGAGGACAACCTCACCATCTAGTGCTGAGATGAATTTTGCAGGTTAGAGGCAGTGGCTTTTACAGGGCCCCTTGCTCTAGTTGCAAAAAGCAGGCAAGCTTTCCAGGATCTGTGTGCTCTAAAATGTGCCTGTTTTCCCAGCTAACATGGTCTAATAGAAAATATTCCCTCTGTTTGCAGGATTTCTTTTACTTTTCTGCTCCACTGTATAGACTACAGCAGCTCTACTATCCCAGGATATTGGTATTTAGGGAGAGGCAAAGAGTCTCTCCGCATCAGCACAAAAGAAATGGGGGAAATAACTTCTATTTGAAGAGTTTGTCGTTGTAGGCGGCTATTTTAGTTCTTGAAACTTGCCCTAAAAATGCCTTTTCCAATCCCTTTGGGTTTCTTGGGAAATCGGCTTTTCTTCAGCCTTTCCCTGTGATACAGCGGGACCAAAAGTTGAGTTCACCGAGAAATACTGCGATTGCCAGCCCCACTTTTTCGCATCTTCTCAGAGGATTCACAGCCCTGCTCTAATCTATGCAGAGGGATGAAATCCAGTCCTGTTTCGGGGCGTTCCTCTTGCTGAGCAACGGGGTGACTGGTGACTGACGGCAGCTGGTGGCCTCCGAGGACAGAGAGGTCAAACTAACCCATGCAGAGCCCTTGGCTTGTGTTTCAGGGTTTTCTAGTATTGTCAGCATTAAAATAAGGTGGTTTTACATGTCGTTCAGCCACACGCACAAGGGATGCCATTGTGTTAGTGGCCCTGAGAGCTCCTCTCACCCCAGCGCAAGTGTTTTCTTCTGTCCTGTGTGGTGGGGGAGGGTCCGGATAGATAACGCTCTTATAGTCTATGGACATAAATATATATAGATATTTACTGCTGACAGAGAAAGAAAAGATGATTGTGTCTTTTTGGACGACAAAGAAGCTTTTTTCCAACCGCTCCCCACCCCCCCTTCTGATGGGCTCTACCCATCAGAATGCTTTGCGTATTCCCAACTGATGGATTTTTGTTTTAAAGCTCATGAGCTGTTTGTGGGACAGATCCACACGCGGGAGAAACGCTGCTCTTCCCCTCCCTGCCTTCTCCAAAAATTTCTTTCAAAGCCGCAGGGCCCTTGCTTTGAGGAGGCCCAAAATTATTACTGGCTTTATTAGCATCCTTCAAATTTCAAATGTTCTTCTCTTTTCCATAAGAAAATATTTTCTCTCACAATAACTGCAGCTATTGGGGATGGGTTTTCTGCTGTCCGGTCAGGAGCTGGGGTTTGTTCTCTTCTTTAACTAAACAACTTTATTTTTAATCTCACTCCCCTCCTTTTTTTTCCCTTCCTCCTCCCAGCCCCCCTCCTCCTGCAACCTTAACTCTTTGACACTGCCTCCAGATACCTTTTAACGTGGTTGGTGGAAATCTGTAACGCTGCCACGGTCCTGTTATTGTTTTGCTCTGATTCTCTGATAGCCACAAGGATGGACTCCTGCACAGCTTGTCCCGGAGGCAAGTAAATATTGACAGGTTAATTCTTCTCAGATGTACAGGCCATAAAGGAATATTGTTTTAGGACCGGCTCCTGTGAGGTGATTAACACCATCGACTCCTGTTGCCCTCTGTGCATGTGGGGACTTTGCAGGATGGAGGTAGGGCTTTCAGTGAGGGTAGTGAGTGTGACCATGTGTAGCAGGGCACACCTTTTCTCCCTGCTTGGAGCAAACTGTGCGTGTGTGCGCTACACACTGAAAGCATCGAGATCTCTAGTCTGGCTGCCTGCAAAGTTTTGCGTTTGAACCCATTTTACTCCTCCTGAGGGGGTCTGCTTCCCATGTCACCTGCCTAGCGGTCCTCACAGCGCCACCGTGGCAGCTTTCCTGCTTTTCATGGAAAAAAACTACAGAATTTCAAGCCAAATTTGAAGCCCTCAGTCACAGAATTATAGAATAATAGAATTGTCTAGGTTGGAAGGGGCCTTTAAGAGTCCAACCATCAGCTTAACATTGACAAGTCCACCACTAAACCATGTCCCTCAGCACCACGCCTGCCCGCCTTTTAAATACCTCCAGGGATGGTGATTCCACCACTTCCCTGGGCAGCCTGGTCCAAGGCTTGATAACCCTTTCTGTGAAGAAATTTTTCCTAATATCCAGCCTAAACCGCCCCCGGCACAACTTGAGGCCGTTTCCTCTTGTCTTATCACTTGTTACTTGGGAGAAGAGACTGATCCCCACCTCGGTACAACCTCCTTTTAGGGAGCTGAGGAGAGCAATGATATTTTTTGGCCCCCTGTAGACTCTGGGTAAAATACTATTTGTCCTTCTATTGAATTCAATAGATTTCTGGGGAACCTTGCTGGGTGTGTCTCCAATTGCTTGATGCAGAGAAATTTTCCACAGGGAAGTGAAATCTGCTTTCCAGAGTTGTGAGACGTTTCCTTCTCCATAAAAAAAAAAAAAAAAAACCCAAACCAAACCAAAACCCCAACAAAGCTGTACTGGTGCTTCTTTTGTCCCTGCCCATTTTCTATGTGTATTTTAATAAACCCTGCTCTGTCTTGCTAAGTGCTGGGATATTTCGTTAGTGTTTATGTGACCATGCAGTGATGGTGATTGACACGAGCTCCTGCAGGAACAGTGATTTAAACCAGTTGACTTTGGGCCACCGATTTTACCATCTTACTGATGCACATGGCTTTTGTGCTCTTGCTTTCTATTTATTCCTAATTCCACAGCTCTCCAGAGCATTAGTTTCAGGGCTGACTTTCATTCTTGCCCCTTTAGGATATTTCTAAGGAACAAATCTGATTTCCTTGTAATAAATATATCGGATTGTGTCAAGCAGCACTTGCTTTTTCCTTTTTGTTTGTTGGTGCCTGAGAGAGATGGCTGTTCTCTCTTGGTCTCCCTCCCCACGAGGCTCCCACGCTGCCTCCTGCTCGGAGATTTCTGGGACCAAGCCCTGGCGCTGACACTCCTGGGTCCCACCGTGGGACTGCAAAGGAGGAGGGATGGGTTTCCTCTCTGTCCCCTGTCCTGCAGAGCTGTCCCTCCCCTTCAGTGAGCTCTGTGTCCCCATGGTGGGCTTATGCACTGCAGTTACCTTTCCTTTCCCTCTCTCCCCAGCCATGTGCGGCGTCGTTGCCACCATCTGGTTTCCCGTGTGCGCCCACCGCGAGACCACCATCATGAGCTTCGGCTACTCCTTGTACACGGGCTGGATCGGCTCTGCCCTCTGCCTCTTCGGTGGCTGTGTCATTGTCTGCTGCTCGGGAGATGCCCAGACATTCGGTGAAAACCGTTTCTACTACGCCTCAGGCTCCAGCTCCCCTACCCACGCGAAGAGCGCTCACGTGTAAGCGTCCCGGGGATGTCCCCCGGCTGCTGTCAGATGCTTTGGCTGGTGGGTTTGTGTGCCCTGGGTTTGCTTCTACTGACGCCACACGCCGCTGTCAGGCTCCCAGGGGAAGATTTAGAAAAGCAGCACAAATGTCTGGTAGTTTGAAGCGTTATTCTCCCCACCTCTTCCCCCCCCACCACACACCCCCACACCACCCCTTTTTCTGGAAAGAAAGCTCCAGCCAGCCCTACCTCTTGGTCCTCCCCAATTTGTCCCGAACACCTGCCCCATCTTCTTGCAGCCAGGATGACTCAGATGATTTGGGGTTGTCATGTGGGTTTTAGTTTGGTTTTTTTTTTTTTTATTTTTATTTTTATTTTCTAACTCCCCTGCTTATAGGAGAGTTTAAAGCAATAAAAGAGAAACAAGAGAGACACTTTTCCACTGTTAGAAGGACTCTGGCAGCTTCTCCCACCACGTCACTATTTGCTTTCCCCTGTTCAAGGTCACCGCTTGAGCGCGGCGTGGACGAGGGGGTAGGGAGGAAGGCTCTACTCTCCAACCAGGCAAATGTTTCTCTTTTGGAACAAGAGTAGGGACTTATTTTTTTTCTGCCTTTCTCTGTAAATACTTTTGTATGAGTCTGATGATTTCAGTAATAGTATTTCCCTCACCCCCCACAGTCATCAGTATGAAGGAAACAGAACCCAAAGGTCCTAATTACGTGGTAGATAACGGTGCCTTTTTATATAGTTTTAAATGCCTTTGGGGGCTCTAATCCCCACATTCTTCTTTGGTTTCCTTTTTTTTTTTTTCCTTTGTACAGATCAGTTACTAAAAATGTATTTTTACATTTTTTTTTTAACTCCTTGCTTTCCTAAATTTGTGTTCTCTCTTGCATCATTAAAGCAGCACATTTTAACACACAGTATAATGTACCTGTTACAATACAATTCTGGTGAATACTGATGATGCCTTTGTACTTTCAGTGAAATACTGTACAATAAATAACAGAGTACCTGCAACCACCGGCTTCTTTTTTTCCTTCCTTCCTTCCTGTGTTTTTCCATAGCTAGGTTTTCTATGATGGGGTTTTCTCAATGATTTTGAAGATTTTTATTCTTTTTTTTTTTTTACGGTAGCAGTTCAGGGTGAGATATTCTGCTCTGCTGTAGAATTAAGTGGTTTTGTTTTATTTTTTTCTTTAAATATTTAAAATATTAGTAATCTTCCTGCATGACACTGACCTCTGTCTTCTCCATTCATTCTTTCAATGTTCCCAGTAGCAGCTTGCACCAGTGGTATTGGCTTGTGGTACTCTTCATAGAATCATAGAATGGTCCAGGCTGGAAAGGATCTCTAAGGGTCATCTAGTCTGACCTCCCCGCAGTCAGCAGGGACACCCCCAACTACATCAGGTTGTCCAGGGCCTTGTCCAGCCTCCCATTGAATATCTCCAGGGAAGGGGCCTCAACCACCTCCCTGGGCAACCTGAGACCTGGGTCCACCACCCTCATTGTAAAGAGCCTATTCCTAATATCCCATCTAAATCTGCTCTTCTCCAGCTTGAAGCCATTGCCCCTCGTCCTGTCACTGCAGGCTGTTGTAAACAAACCTCACCCTTCCTGTAGCCCCCTTCAGACACTGGAAGGCTGCTATTAAGTCTCCCCGGAGCCTCCTCTTCTCCAGGCTGAACAATCACAGCTCCCTCAGCCTGTCCTTGTAGCAAAGGTGCTCCAACCCCCTGATCATTTTTGTGGCCCTCCTCTGGACTCGGCTCCATCAGGTCCATGTCCTTCCTACCTTGAGGGCTCCAGACCTGCACACAGGACTCCAGGTGAGGTCTCACCAGAGCAGAACAAAGTGGCAGAATCACCTCTCTGGATCTGCTGGCAACAATCACATCGGGGAGATTTAGAAACCCACTGAGGTGGTGGAGACACACCCCCAGCACAGCTTGGGTGTGCTGAAGTTGAGAAGTCATGTTGCTGGCAGTGCTTTCAACTAAAACAAGAGTCTGATCTGGGGTCATCGCTCTCTTTGATTAAAACTGTGTAAGATCAAGATCTAACCCAGCCCTTACCAGGGGCTGTAGCAATTTAATTACGTTGATACAAAATCCCATCTGTTCTCAGAGATGTTAGTTCAAATAATTTGTGTTATGCTTCAGGAGCAGGAAAAGGGGAATAGCTGCTGTTCAGGCATGGACAAGGGGGAGAGCCCAGGTGTTGAATGTAGGAAGAGAGGGGATCGAGCAAGCAGAGGAGAGGACCAACCAAATTATTTGAGGTGATGGAGAAGAATTTGAAAACAAGGCTGCTAGTCAAGACTTGGAGATGGCTTAGGGACTATCCTTTCATCTTGGTCTACTTCAATTAGAGAATCCAAAGTAGGCAACACAGGCACAGGCGCCAGGATGCTGCAGCCTCTTCCCCCTGGGAATGAGGTGGGACCTCATGGTGTCTTAAATGGTGGGACCATTTAAGAGGAGTCAGTATGGAGGCTCCAGGAGGGGCTGGTCACGCCCTGGGCTGGTTGTGCTTCCCCCTCCAGCTCCGACACACAACCCCAGTGTCTGCCTTTAAGACCGAGCAGTCTTGAAGGCGTCTCTGTTGCTCAGGCTGTGTGTCGCTGCCATCCCATACAATGTCCCCGTGGCAGTCGGCAGGACACTTGTGCCCATTACATCACGGGCAGGGCACAGGCAGTTCTTGTACGTCCCGGGGAGATGCTACAAGTGCTGCCATTGATGTGTGGGGGCCAGGGGGGAAAGGCCGGCGCACAGACGTGCCAGCTTGTGCAGGCCGCCTGGGGATTGTGGATTGTGCCCTGCTGCCCATGGCTTTAGCCGAGCAGCGGCTCTGCCAGTTAACTCTGGGGCCAACAGCAGTGTGGGAGACCTCAGAGCAGAAAGCTGCTGGAATGCTGCCCTGCAAGCAGCCCTAGAGCAAAATTGGAGGGAAAAACCTGTCTGAGATCACAGAATCATAGAATTGTTTGTGTTGGAAGGGACCTTAAAGATCATTGACTTGCAACCCCCTGCCATGGACAGGGACACCTCCCACTAGACAAGGTTGCTCAAAGCCCCATCCAGCCTGGCCTTGAGCATCTCCAGGGATGGGGCGTCTACAGCTTCCATGGGCAACCTGGGCCAGTGTCTCACCACCCTCACAGTAAAGAAATTCTTCCTAGTAGCTAAACATCCCTGCTTTCAGTTTAAAACCATTATCCCTCATTCTGTCACTACACTTCCCTGATCAAGAGTCCCTCCTGATCTCTCCTGTAGCCCTCTTTATGTATTGGAAGGCTGAGGGGCTGCCCTGGATGCTTGAGGAGGGGTATTGGCAAGGTGTTAGTGCTGCTGGAGTGGCTCGAGTAGTGGTGCATGTTCCAACGAGGAATGAGCACTGCCAGGCAGGACTTACGGGTTTTTTTTGTTGCCCACACTCTTGGGCTGCACCTTGACATCTTCAGGCACACAGAGCTGGGGACTGTCAGTGGGGCACTGCTCACCCTGCCCATGGTCACAGGTTACCAACAGACTGTGCTGAATCCAGCCTTTAAAAGGCGCTGGTCCATCTCCTCAGAGGAAGCAAGACGCTTTATTTCAGGGAAGAGAAGCAAAATCCAAACAAAGCAAAACCAACTCTGGAGCAGCCGCAGGGAAAATGGATGTCTGCAACCATGGGTCGCGAGGAGACAGGGCCAAGAATGGGACAGGATATTGGTGCTGGCACCACAGAAGGGAAGCGTTTGGAGGGAGCACAAAGAACATTAAACTTTTTTGAGTTTTTAAGGGATCAAAGCTGAAATACCTGTTTTGCACCACCCCAAAACAGGGCTGCTGCCCTGCTGTGTTCTCCAGGGCTGGGTTAGCCGTGGCACTGCTGGCTCTTAAAGGCTTTCAGTGTTCATTTGCTGACCAAAAGCCTCAAAATAGAATAAAATATAATTTTTCTTAAAGGAAAACCATCTCCAAGCCATGCCCAACATCAGCTGTGAAGTGGTAGGGGTGAGCTGTGGTGAGCACCCTGCTGTGGGGATGGTAGTTCCTAATGTCCTAGTGAAACCCTCCCTGGCCCCACCAGAACCAGCTTGCTATAGCTCCCCATCATGAGGAACATGCCTGGAAGCCTTCCTGTTCCCCAAATAATAGGAATAACAAGAGGGTAGGGACACTGGTTGGCCTGAGCACCCCAAAGGAGAGAAGTTGTAGCACCCCAGTTACCCCAGGGAAAGGGGGGTGCTGGAAGCACCATGAGAAGATGGGAAGATGTTGGCACTCCCCAGGGCTTTGCACTGCAATAGTCAACCTGTGGTCATCGGCTTTAGGGTTTGGTTTTTTTCTATTTATTTCTTTTTTATTGTGTAAACTGATAACTATTTTTTTTTTCCCACAACACTGCAAGTAAATACCAAAGTCAGCCCATTGAAATGGATCTTCCCTAAAGGGAATTTTGAAGCACTTAAGGCAAGGTTTGTTCATCTCTAGCTTCAATTTAGCATTGAAAAAATATCAGACATTCAGCTACTGATTGGCTTAACAGAATTTATACGGGAATTTTTTTAATTTTATTTTTATTTTTTGGTTTAGTCTTTCATTTAAAAGATTTACATTACTATGGAAACTGATACTAAGACACATTTGTCTCTGTCTTTCTTTAAAAATCCATTAGTTCCTGTTTGAGTTTTGAATGTAAAGGCACACAATAAAGCTTTATGCATTTATTAAAATATACAGATTTTGGTAAATTTAGATTTTTTTTTCTTAGTATCTTGATAATATATATATATTATATGTATAGTTGTCAACAACACAGTCATTTGAAAATAAAAATCACTCCATAACATATCTGCATATTTTTTTCTTTCTCATGACACACTACAAGATCCCATTGTACAATGCACCAATGGGCTTTTGAAAACCACAAAAAAAAAAAATAAAATAAAACAAACTTTTTTTTTTTAACAAATACACCAATTTCATACCAGAACCGCAGAGAAATGTTACACCAGAAAGTACCATCTGCAAAATTAAAAGCAAGATATACATCAGAAAGACCAAACAAAATGAAATGAAGGTCATTTACAAGCTGGATTTACAACATCTGATGTCGTTTGGGGCGTGATTTTTCTGCTGCGTGGAGGATGCCAGCACGGTGGGCCTCATACCGCGTGGTCGTAACCGTGTGGAGTGAATTTGTGGAGGGACAAAGATCTTATAGAATCGGTCTGGAAGGTCTGAGGTATTTATGCTCCATCCGTATCATGCATTGGGCCCCCTGGGTTCATGCCCTGTGGAGGACGGTCAGGCGTGGTGGGACTGGGTGCCTCTCACCAGTGGTGGGACCGCTCTGCCTGAGTCCTCCTGATGGGCCAGGGGTGTGAGAACCTCCCTGAGGGCACCCAAGAGGGAAGGCTGGATTTTGGGGTTACAGCAAAACAAGAACTTGCACCTCCTCCTTAGCATCCAAACCCACCCCCCAGTGCCAACGGTGGCCAGAAGTGATGGATACACCTGAACGTTTTGGCCTTTGCAGCTTTTGCTTGTGCCCATTGAAGACCTCAACGCCCACTACAAGGGAAAGTGCCCGAGCTCCCAAACGGAAGTGGGACCTGTGTATCCCGCAGGCATTGCCACTCAGAGCAGGGTGGGGGGACCCAGGCAAGCCCCAGCCTGTGGCTCGGCTGCCTTCTCCTTACACTCCAATGTTAGGTGGGACATGGTGGGCTTGGGAGCAGGGTACGGCCCCCACCCACCACCACGGCGAGGGCTGGTGGCAGCCTGTCCGCACCAGGTGGTGGCATCAAATGCTGTTTCCTGGTGATCCTAGGGATGTGGTGCAGCTATCCTGCCCCACTGCTTCCCAGGAAGGGGAAAAAATATGGGTGAACGGGCACAAGAGCAGCCAAACGGCTTCATTTGATGCATGGATCCAGTGGTTCCTACATGGATGCAAAGGTTCCTACAGATGCCAAAGAGTAAGGGATCAAGCCCTCATAAAATTATATGGCATAACTAGCGCAGACGTGACGACAGACATTAGTACTGGTAACTCTTCTGTAGCAAGAGATTAAGGCTGCAAAAGGAATAACAAGCTTTGATTCGACAGGATACTTGGGCACCAGTTTGTGGTCCAGAAGATGCCTAAATACCGTGCGGAAGCAGGACGAAGACAACTACCTCGGATATGGTATAGTACAAGAGCTGGTAGGAAAATAGCATCAATCTTTCTCCCTGAAAATGTAAAGCCAGACCTGCGAGGTGCCATCTCTCTTGAGTACTTCTAAGGCATCGAGGAGGAGAGGAGCCAAGCGCACGTGAGAGGTGACCTTTGCGTGAAGTGCTCGGCGCTGCCCGGAAAGGTTTCTCGAGCTGGCCTGTGAGCAGTGCGCACATTGCAAACAGCTTTTCAGTGGGACACACTTGGGATTTCTGCTTGTAGAAACGTGGTGGGGACTGTCAGTGGGAGGGGGATGCCAGAGCGAAGCTTATGGGTCCTTTTGCCACGTCCTCGCTCCCATCCTGAAGCCCTCAGGAAGGTCAAACTTCCCTTGGCTTGTCCGGGGTGCTCCAGGTTATGATCTGCAACATCTGATGGTCTTCTCCACTGGGGAAAGGGCTGTACTTTTTGACTATTTGGGAGTGAAGCTGCAGGTGGGAAACTTTTGCAGCCATGGACAGATTCTCCCTCAAGCCCTTGAGCCCTGGGAGTGATGGGGACAGATGTGGGCCCAGGGACCCTCTGCACCCAGCAGCTAGTTTGCCCTCAAAGGGTGCCAGGTCAGCTCTGAGCTGTATTTTGGGGGGGCCTCATCCAGTGAACCCAAAATGTTAATGATTCTCAGCATCATACATTGGAAATCTTGTCTCATGCCCCTGTCAATATTAAATTGTCCCCTGGGATGCCAGCAACAGCCCTTGGTAGTGGGGGTTGGTCTGCGCTGTTCTGGGGGAGCCATTGGGATGGATCCAGCTGCAGCCTTTGGCCATCAAGAGAAGGATGAGTGTCAAAGTCTGATGGGGTGTTTCCTTGGTTGTTATTTGTTGAAAAAGATGTTCCTCCATAGCAAAATTTTAAACCAAGCATGTTGGTGACGGTCTCCAGATAATTGCTGACTCAGCAGTGTAGCTGCTGTCTGTGCTGGGGGAGATGGTAGCTACAACCAAATCCCACCACCATCGACGGTGCTGCGGGGCCACTGGTGGCAGGGAACCTGATGGCACTGCTGGGGATCATAGCTGGGACATGCTGGGACTGCTGAGACAGCTCAGGGTGTCCCAAAAAGTTTAACTATCAGAAAAGTCCACCTGCTGACTGCCTTTGCCCAGAGAGCCACCAGGTCTGTTTGGTTTCAGACTGAAATGTGGACACCCACAGAAAGAACAGCATTTCAGTATTTTGGTGTTTTTTTATACAGCATCCACCAAGGCAGGGGCAGAAACTGAGAAAATTGTACGAGGTGGAGATGTCATCTGGGAGGAAAATTTCAACAGCTGAGTTTTCTCCACTCACCATGTGTGCCAAAGCTCTGCCAAAACGTGGCTGACCCACAGATGATGTTATTTTGCAGGGGCATGGACGCATCCCTAAAGCACTGAGGCCAGAACAAGTGCTGAAATGTGCCCAATGTAGTCATTTTTGTTAGAAGACACAACGTGGTGGAAACAGCGCCCAGCCTCGGACTGGTGATGCTCAGAGAAACAGCGTGTGGAACACATCAACCATTTGCACAAGGTGAGTTGAGCCAAGAGCTTTCACTGTGACCAGAAATGGGGCCAGGCTCTCAATCAAAGATTTGGGATGTTTGGCCATGATGGAATTTCAAGATTTGATTGAGACATGGACTGATTTTGAATCTTAGTATTTGGGATGCTTGGGTTTGGGTTGTGGGGATGGACATGGGAGTCACACTGCTGGGTGCACTGAGTCCCTTTGCACTAGAACAGGCCATGGAAACACTGTGTGATGGGTACAACATCCCCAGATCCACCTCTGAGCTACTCCCTTGAAAAGGATTTGTCCATCTCCATTTCATACCTACCTACCCATCTGTCCCTCTGGCCCAGCTATTACTTCCAGGTGGTTCAAAGAAGAAAACACACATGCTAAGAGAGTGCCAAAAATGTAAGAGTGGCATCCCACTGCTGCGGCCATCAGGTGGACATTCCCTGGGGACAACTCATCTCATCCCCTCATGCGGCTCCTTTCACCTCTCAATGCCCTCCCAGTTTGGCACATCTCCCACTCCACCACCTCCGCTGGTGTGGCCAGTGCTGGGAGATCAAACAGTGCTGGGGGATCGGCCAGCGTTCACCATAGTGGGACCTGACTGGTGGAGCCAGGACGGGCCACGGCTGTGTTGGATTCGTGGTCAACGTCAATCGCAGAACGTGTCCCGAGGACCAGAGGTGAGCGGGGGGGGGTGGTGGAGTACCCGGGGAGGATGGGGCAGGACAGGGGAGCCGCAGACACCCTTCCTCATCGGCTGGGTGGCGCGATGCCCCACTGCCCACCCCACTACTCAGGCGAGTAGTCCAACTCGTCGTTGGCGATGAGAGCCTCCGATGGCGGTTTGTGCCTGCCTTTGCTTTTTGACCTGCCACTTGTCCGATGGCTTTCCTTTGCTCCTGCCATTTGCTGGTATGAGAAGCTCTTGTCCTCAGAGGGACCCCAGCCTGGGAAGCCCTCACCCTCAGTGGCGTAGGAGAAGCCGTCATCCACGGAGAAGGGGTCAACGTCCACGTCATAGCGCTGGTAGGTGCTCTGGTGGAGGGCCTCCTCCCGGGCACTGATCTCCAGTGTGCTGTTCCACATCCCGTAGCCAAAGTAGATGAGTAGACCTGTTGTGAGCAAGAGGGAGAAGGTTGGACCTCGGCTGCCCACTATGGCCCCACAACCCCAGAAAAAACATCGCTATAAACACGCCATGACCCCAAAAATCAACACCTGCCCCCCAAAACTCATGTCAGGGAAGGGTGGGGGATCCAGCCCAGCTCACCATCAGTATCCTCCCACCCAGTGCCAGGCTGGCGGCAGCTGGTGAGGGTTGAGTGTATCTAAACACACCTATATTTTTTAAGGCAGTGTATTTTGTAGTTGATGTCTGCTCTTCAAATCCATTGAGTTTGTGTTTTCGGGCTGCCAGCTGTGACTCTGAGGGCTGTATGTTTTAAACATCAGCTGGGATCGCTGTTGGCCACGTGACTGTGCCATCTGCAGCTTTGGTGGGACAGCAGCTCCCAGCAGATATGTGGAGGCTCCCAAGCGCTTACAACCTGCATCTCCACACTATTACCCTTCCAGATATCTTTTTCTCTCTGGAGTTTTCTTATGCGCTCAATCTCTCTCCTGCTGGTGCTTGCATCCATGCGTGCCTCAGCATTGTCAGGATGAGAGTATTTGATATCAAAACAGCTCTGAAATCCTGCCTTCCTCCCTTCAGGAGTTTAAATTGATCTTCTCCTTCTAGTCCTCCCTGATTTCACCTTCCTGCACCAATGCTTTTCCCAGAAGCAAACATACCTGGAGATCTAATTTCTAGTGAATCCTGGGATTAACCTACCCCAGATGTGTGCATAGAGACACCCAGACTTGTCCACATGCCGTGGATTGGCCATGAAGGCTTGCTTGTGAGGTTAAATCTAGAGTATGTGTGGCAGGAAAACAAATGGGATGTGCCTCCCCCAGCTGGTGAGCAGCCTTGGATTGCGCTGGTGAAGTCCATCGCACCTTAATGGAGTGGCTTAATTGACTCGTTGCCTTTGCTGGCAGCTGAAGAGGTATTAGATGTACCCACGGGGAAAGTATTTAATCACAGTGGATTAAACCAATGCTTTGGAGTCACTTTCCTTCCCAGGAGAAGGGCTTTCACTGGGTCTGCAGCTTGGCCTGTTGCCTTTGAGGGCCAGAAAACCACTGACCCTGCCTTCTCCACCCCAAAGGGTGCATGTGGAAGCTACTGCCCAACATCTTGGCTTGGGGTGTGGGGGACTCTCAGAGGAAGGGCTTTGCTATGGTACCTTAGTCTTGCAGGACTGAGTCTGGACAGCTGATGTCCTCACTATGAAGCAAAAGTGAGAACAGTAAAATGGAGGAAAAACAGTGGTAGCAACCTCCCTCTGAAGGATGGAAATTATGAGACTACTCTAAACTCTCTGAGATGCCAAAGGGAGATCCATGGTTTATTCATGTCATCTCCTGCTCTGCCAGCTGAGGTCAAACATCAGAAGGTACCTGAAGAAAGCGCAAAGACTGGTGATCCCAGCGTGGTGGCCTGTGCCTGCTCACCCTTCCTCCAGGAGAGGTGATTCCTGACTTTATGGGAGGTGGTCACTGGCTATGACCTTTCCATCAATCCTCATTCTCTTTCCCCACCACTTTCTCCCTCTTAACCCAGGACCCTGAATGCTGTTGCCAAAGCAGAGGGCTGCTGGTGGGATACTTGGTCAGTGTTGGTCCTTTTGGGTACTAGCACCATGCTCAGAGTCCATTGTCTGCAACTGAGGCTCCTGTGGACTGCTGCAATATATAAGTTTATCTATAGGGTTATTAGTTCTGCCTAAGGAGCCTTTGGCTTTGATACTGTCTTGCTTCAATTCTCTATACTCCAGACTTGGGACCCTTCAGGAGGAACTATGAGAACTGCTCTCTTTCTCTTGAGTTTGAGCAGGAATTGCATTGCAATGGCAAGCAAGGTAAACTATGGATGTGCCAGGGTCCTGGCTATGTGCCAGGAAGCCTAAATTTGGCAAAAAAAAAAAAAAAAGATCCACAACAGAGCCCAAGATCCTCCTTCCACAAAGTGAAGGACTTAGACCAAGAAAAGGAGATATGATCCACAGATCCCTTGGCTCTGTCTCTCCCAGGGCTGCTGGGCTTGGGCAGCTCTGGGCTTTGGAAATGCAGTGCTGAGATTTCAGTGTGGGCTGCTGAAGAGCTCAAGTGGGTGAAACAGCAAGAAAGGAGGCAGATTTCTGTAGGAAACCTGCCTGCAAGGCAATTTCCAAAACCCACCTACTTTGCATCAAAAGACTCATCAAAATAGTCACCTTTGCATGGAGCAGTTTACTTCCATCAGCCTGACATCTTCTGGAGGTGTAATTTTCCATTTAGCTATGGTTTGGGGGCTTGATTAATGGAGGTTTCTAAGAACTTCAGGATGACAAGAGGCAAATGCAAAAGACTGGGTACGTCCCTGCTGAAGAAGCATCAGCCTAAGCACTCTAATTAGGAAAGTTATTATTAACATCCTTTCAAAAGAGTGTCAGTTAAAAAAATAAATGAATCTGGGACTCACCCACAAAACACCAGACGGCAAAACGGATCCATGTGACTGTGGAGAGCTTCAGCATGAGATAGATATTCACCAACATAGCAAAGGCAGGGACAAAAGGTAGACAAGGTGCCATGTAGGGCAGCTTCTTGGGGTTTTCTGGCTGCTGCAAGATCACAAACACCAGCACGACGATGAGCAGGATCATCAGCACAACAAGGAGGACAGCCCACCAGCTCTGCTCATAGATGTAGTCTGACCCGAAAATGATGAAGGAGCAGAAGATGAACATCAGGACAAAAAGCAGGATCACGCAGGTGGTGACCGTGTGTCCGGTGGCTGCCGTGGGGCGGTCCATTTTCCCTGGCAGTCCGAGGTGGATCCGCATCGTGTAGTAGCGAGGGCCGATCAACTTCTTCAGTTTGATGAGGTAAATGTTCTCAGACTCATCTGCCTCTATTCCTGAGGTCATGTCAACTGTGCCATAATTGGGGTGATTCACACTGTAGGTGGATTTATCAGATTTCCCGATCAGCATCTCGTTATCCCCCAGCGATGGCAGATTTTTTGCCCCGCATGTGTTGGTCGGTGGGCCAGCAAACTCTTCTCCTTCGCTGCCTGGGGAGCAAGCTTCCTTCTCACAGTCAGCCAGGATGCCTTCCTTCTTCTTGGTGTGCTCCTCAGAGAGGAATTTGACAAAGCCATCAATGTCACTCTCAGGTTGGTACCGGAGGAGCAGGACACAGACGGAGACCAGTGTGTAGGCGAGCAGCGTGCCAATGGACATCATTTCTATCAGGTCCCGCAGGCTGACCAACAAGGAGAGCAACGCTGCCAGGAATCCAGAGACAATACAAGCCACTATGGGAGTTTCCGTGTAAGAACTGACGTGGGACAAAAATCTGAAGTGTGAAAAAGTGGCAGAAAGTTAAAATTGCAGATGGCAGTGGTTCCCTGTTGCTATAACCCTGACCCTGCTGGAGGAACCAGGCTGAGAGCTGTGAACCCTTCAGCTCTCACTGCTTTTTGGACCTTAGACTACAGGCACCCAGAGACTGGAAATACTGCTGAGGCTGGGTCTGGAGGTAGACCTAGGTCTAACCAGCTCTGTGCAATCAGAAATGAGGACTAGGGCACTTTCAAATAAGCACCTAAATTTTATGCATTTAAGCTGCTCTCCGTTGTGAGTAACTCTTGAATCAAATTTTCATCCTTCCGCCAGCTGAATCTCAGGTACCAGCACTAAATGAAACTTTTGCAGAGATCTCTCCTGATTTCTTTGCCCCCCAGGATTTTGCTTTGGTGTGCAGAAGAGGCTTTGCTGTTCTGCAAGGAATGAGCCTGTGAGTACCCTGTGCTCCCTGCAGTGATGGCACTGGGCTGTCTGCATTTTGGACAGTCCCGGTCCTCCCTAGAACACTTTTCCTCCAGGTCCCAAGGGTGCAACAATAAATGCCATCATGGGCATGACTGACCTGAAGAGCAGCCCGTCACCAGCCATGGCATAAATGACTCTTGGCATTGGGAAGAGGGAGCCCAGCAAGCTGACGGTCAGGCCGGCCACGGAGCCAATGGCAACGATGAACTTGGCTGCGTAGAAGCCGTGGACCACAAACATTTCCATCAGCGGGGACTCGGTGTCAATGGCATCGTACGGCACCATTAGTGTGAGGATGATGCTCACCTGGGGAAGGTGAGAGGAACAGGACATGGGTGTCAGCTGGGGACTAGCAGAACACATAGGCTGCTTCTCAAGAGTGGGAAGCCAAAAAAATCAAGTCTGATTTGGAATATATCTATATGTCCCCTGTGGAGGGGATGTAAAATGCTGGAGGTAAGGTCTCTGAAGGCAACAAGGTGATACCTTGATGCAGGAGGCTGATGGGACTTGGTGGGGTTATTAGCACTTGCATTGGTGAACACTCATAAGTTCCTGTGTGGGGACTGCATTGCCTGAGCCATGCTCTCCCCATGGGACATGCCCAAACACAAGATGGCATTGCCTGGGTCAACAATCTGGTTTGATTTGAGCCAAAAAGAAATTGGTTTTGAGGGAAGCCCACCATGCTGCAGGACAGGTGGTGGGTGAGTTTCTTTGGAAGGATTAGAACAATATTTTTTTTCTCCTTCATGACTCAGTTTTTCTCTTTTGCAGGTAAAATCCCTGCATATCTTGGCATGTGGGCTACTGTTCCCCAGAACATGGAGAAAGGTTGCTGCAATGCTGCTGTTCCTTCATCTTTACTGCATTGCTGGATGCAAAAAAAAAGCTACGAACAGGATTGAGGTAAGGGGAAAAAAACGGCTGCCACCACCTCCGTGCAGCCATCAGAGAGAATTCAGTTGGGTGACTGGAGCCTGGGAGCAAAGCGGGCTGGGACTGAGGGGAGACTCAGCAGGACACTGCAATCACACAGAAACACAGCTGATGTCTCAGTTCCTGCCAAAGAAATGGACCTTGTCCAGGAGTCAGATTGGAACCCTGGCTCATGGGGAGGGGAGCCATGCAGATGCCCAGAAGGAACACGCTATGCATATATATATACTTAAATGTGTATATATACACCCTAGATTTATATTTATATCTATATATGCGTACATTTATGTATATATAGCTGGTACTTACAGACACATATGCTGTCAAGCACGTGACGAGCGAGGCTGTGATGGCGTAGGGGATGGATGTGTTGGGGCTCTTGGCTTCTTCTCCCGTGGTAGCGATGATGTCAAAGCCGATGAAGGCATAGAAACACGTCGCAGCCCCTTTGAGCACCTGTGTGGAGGATCAGGTATCTCAGTGGCAGGAGGGACCCTGCCACCCAGCCAGGGAGAGGGAACCGAGCAAAAATGAAGGAGCCTAGTTCTGCTCTCTAAAGGAGGAGTGGGGCAGATCAGAGGGGCATAAATTGAGTTGGTTGTTCCCATCTGGGGACTGACCTTAGGAATACTCATAAACCAATGGTCTGGTTTAAGGAAAAGATTTAATCTTGTGGCCCGAGGCACTGATGGCATCTGCAGCTCACTCGTGGTGCACCACAAACCTGTGCTCGAATCTGCTGGGAGATCCTGGCAGCGACAGAAGAGGTAATTAACCAATTTTGGGTTTGCTCTCACAATACTCCACCCTAAAGCCGTTTATATTAGCAGGGATTTGTGGCATGTTTACATGTTCTGTCTTAGCAAGATGTCTCGTGTGGCAGCGAGATCCACCAACAGAGGAAGCCGAAGGGAGCAGCAACAGTCAGATGTGCGCCGCTTTCCAAACAACCCCTGTTTTGCTTGGAAGCTGCAGACAGGTTAGGAGCACACGTTGGAACACTTGGATGAGGAATTATTTGTACTGTTTAGTTATTTCTTTTTAATTGGACTTTTTATTTTTTTAAATACACAGTGTTAGCAAGGACGTTTATAGGATTGAAAAGCTGAAGAAGGCTGAAGCCTGTGTGGCCATGAGTGAGCTAATTTGCAGTTGTAAAACCCTCACGCACATCTTGTGAGCTGGGTACCAAGTGCCCATCACATCTCTGCCACCTTAGCTGTTTAGCGGTGGAGCAGACAGTAAAATTCACCTCTTTCAGGGGTGAATTACCTGCATTTACCTTTTGAAAGTGCCCCCTCTGCTCCTGGGGATCTCATGCCTGTGCTGAGCTGGATTTACTTTTACAAACAATTTGGGAGACAACCAACTAGCTCTAAGTGATGGGAAGACCCTATTGATTTTGATGTGTTTCAGACATGCAACTTTTAAGTTTCTTAATTTTTGCCAGAAGGTATTTGGGAAGGGTAAGTTAGAGCAAAGCATCTATTTTCTATTTTCTCTTTTTCATTCTTATTGTATGGCACAAAAAGCCAAGCACAATCCAAAGGTAAATATGACCTCTGCTCTCAAAGGGGCCTCAGTGCTCTTCTCCTCGCTGTTGTTCTCTGGCAGAGAGGTATTGATTTACCGAAGGGAGGTGCAGGGACTGTATGGCAGCTTGGGAACTTTTCAATAATCAAGAGCCTTGGTTTACTTTACTTTATTGCTTATTTTTCTGCACAAAACTCTGATGGAGTTGAGCAGTGTAAATCTGAGAAATTATCTTGGGTTCAGGCCAGCTGAGATATTTTCAGTCTCTGTTCATCCTTGGATAAAAACCAGTGCAAGCAAGCTAAAAAAGCCAAATATGTCCAAATTCTCGGTAAGCTTTGAGGGAACATCCATAAAATAAGTACTGGCAGGTGGCATTATGAAGTGCTCAAAACAAATGCTTGAGAACATTGTCGTTGAAAGCCAGCCAACACAAGTATCTCCCCCCTCCGCAGAGGCTGAGCCAGCTCCTCCTGAGAGCCCTGTCTCAGGTGGCCACTGCTTTTTGCTCCATTGCCTGGCAATTAGTGGCCCTTCCTGGGGTATACTTTCACGTGGAGTTTGGCTCTCCAGGAGGACATTTTGGATATATTCTGGGTTTATTCTAAGAAGTGGCAGGAGATATGGGCAAAGTATTGTCATACTCTTTGGGTTTGGTGGGGCGAGGAGGTCTGAATCCAAGTCTGTAGTGGTAGAAGCTGGAGGTCCCTGGCCAAAGGTGGGTTTAGCAGGGTCGAGAGTTGGAGAGTGCAGTGGAAATAGGGTGTATATATCATGAGCAAAGCTGAGTGGGTGGCAGGTGGGTGGCACTGCTTAGGTGCATCATGTCCCTCCATGCACCCAGGACTTACCCCCGGCCATCCAAAGGGCAGAAATTGCCCTTCAGCCCAGTTGTCGCCTTTGACGTAGAAGAGACCAGCGATCATGATGAAGATCCAGACTGCCAGGTTAATGACATTGAGCACGTTGTTCAGCCCCACCGAGTTCTTCACCCCCATGGCCACGATGATGGTGACAATGACAGCAATGACCAGAGCAAGAAGGTCAGGGTATGACTCCTCTCCTTTTCCTAGAAAAGAGAAAAGAGGTGTGTAGCTCTCCATGCATAGCTGTGGACAGCATCTCCAGAAACTCTGTGGGGGCTTTTTTAAAATGCTTTTCAGACCCCAAGGCTTTGCAGAACTCCTTGGTCTCATTGCAAAGGTGGTCGCCAAGATGCCCTTGACTCTGACAGCTAAAGTTGTTTTATTAAGGCGATAAATCTTGATGCCTCAAGACATTGTTATGAGATTTGGGAGGGCAGTAAACAAATGATCAATTCCCAGTTTGCATAACATCTACCAAGTACTAATTAAAAATCAATCAAACATCGAGTTTTCATGACACAGGTACAGGACAACTAGCTGGTTTATTTACTAGTAGGAACCACAGACTGTTGCTGGAACTCCAAGTCATACAGGACCGTCACAGCCCTGGGTTTCTACATGGCAGCACTGCAGACACCAGCTTGTACCCTCTAACGAGGCTCTGTGTGTGCCTTAACGGGACTGAGCAGAGTGCTTGCACTGGGTGACATGCTCCTCCGCCGTTGTTGTCCCCTGGCACTTGTCTAATTTTTCTGGGTGTTTATTCCATGACCCTCCCTGGAGAGCTGCATCCAGCTCTGGAGTCCTCAGCACAGGAAGGACATGGATCTGTTAGATGAGTCCACTGGAGGGCCACAAAGATGATCAGGGGAGTGAAGCCCCTCTGCTATGAGGATAGGCTGAGAGAGTTGGGGTTGTTCAGCCTGGAGAAGAGAAGGCTCTGGGGACACCTTATAGCCCCTTCCGGTACATGAAGGGCTACAGGAGAGATGGGGGAACACTCTTTATCAGGGAGTGGAGTGATAGGATGAGGGGTAATAGTTTTTACTGGAAAGAGGGGAGACTTAGATTAGATCTCAGGAAGAAATTCTTTCCTGTGAGGGTGGTGAGACACTGGAACAGGTTGCCCAGAGAAGCTGTGGCTGCCCCATCCCTGGAGGGATTCAAGGCCAGGCTGGATGGAGCTTTGAGCAACCTGGTCTGGTGGGAGGTGTCCCTGCCCATGGCAGGGCATTGGAACTAGATGATCTTTAAGGTCCTTTCCAACTCAAACCATTCTATAATTCTATGATCCCGAAGGGGCTCTAAGTGTCATGTATCCCATCCCCCAAATGCCATCTGCGAACCAGACTGCAAAGGCTGGTACCAGAGGCAGACAGAAGGTAAATAATAAATGAAGCCCTAATATCCATGTCTGACTTCTCAGCGAGCTTCCAGTTACTTTTCAGGCCCTAATTAACGCAGGCAGCTATACATGGTGTGACTCACCCAGTCCATTCAATGTCCCGACGCTGTTGATCATCCAGCGGCTGATGGTGTGGTTGGCCAGTGAGTCGAACATGCTGCTGAGGGCACTGGCCCCCGCGGCCGTGCCGATCAGGTACTCCAGGATGAGGTTCCAGCCGATGAAGAAAGCCACGAATTCCCCCACCGTCACGTAGCTGTAGGTGTAGGCAGAGCCTGTGGTCTTGGGTACCCGCACACCGAACTCAGCGTAGCAAACGCCTGTTTGGAAAAATATGAAGCAACGTGAGGGAAATGTGCTTGGAAAAGGAAAAAAGTAAAACTGCCTTGGTCCTGCCTGCCTGGAGGTGCCAGGAGGTGCCCAGGGCTATAGTTCAACATCAGGAGGAGCTCAGAGACATGACGGGGGACCATGGTGACCCTCCTTCCCAAGTAGTTTGGCTTAAAAAGCAGCCCATTTTCCCATTAAAATCAAGCTGTGAGGGATTTTTTTGTTTTGTTTTGTTTTGTTTTATTTTGAGGATACTCGGGGCAAACTATGCTAAACCTTTAGAGCCTATTGTAGAAGAACCTTCTTACAGATGTGTTGCCCTGATGTGGAACATTCTGGCATGGCCAGCACCAGCCCCCAGACACAAACCCAATGCTAGGGGTGTATTCATGAACAGGGAGCAGAAATGGGCAGCGCTGGTGGCACAGTCCTTGTACTGTTCCCCTGTACTTGTTCCCCTGCAGTAGCTTTGATGGTGACAAGTACTTCTTCCCCATCCAACAGGTGACAATATTCTGACAAGTCCCCAGTGCTTTTGGCTGCAGAAACCATAATAGCCCTGGGGTCTGCCAGGGAAGGGTGGTTACAGTGAAACCTGCCAGAGAATGGTGTTTGGGTTTCTCCAAAGCACTGTGGGGCACAAGGAGGTCAGGGATGGTTACAGACATTGCTTGGGATTCTGGACCAGCGCTGGCCAGCCTCATCCTAGAGTAAGATGCCTCAGGAGGGCTCACACAAAGATAAACCTCTCCCTGCCCTGACAGTGCAATCTCCAAATGCTTATCTTGGGTTATTGATACGTAGATCCAGGCATGGTCAGATCATTGTCCTCATCATCCCTGCTCTCATTCGTACCCATGCAAGAGGAGCTTGAACTCATCTTGCATAGAGAATGAAAGTTATTTTATCGCTTAAAAATGTTACATATAAGCCTCATTCTAAAGAATAATCGCAAAACTATCTTTGTAGAAGGAGAGAAGACAAGCAAAAGGAAGGACTTAACTGAAACTGTTTGGGAAGAGATTTTAGTGGACTTTAATACTTTCCAAACTCCTTGTGTACTTTCTATGTCAGGACACTTTTCAATAAAAACCTGACCCTGACACGCTGCTGCCTTAAAACAACCACTAGCTTTTATTTAAAAGGAATGGACGGGCTTAATCATAAATTCCCCAAATATTAGTCAGAACAAGGGCTGGCAGGGCACACTGCATCCTGCATCTTTAGCTCTGGTTGAGCCCCTGTCCTGAAGACCCCAGTTCAGCTCCTACAGATTAACAGGTTAGGGCTGTTATTATCGTTGTGTAAACACGTAGTAATTATTGAGTTCTTTATCAACTACTTTTCTCTATTTAGAAGATAATAATTGCTTCAGAATTGCAATCAGTTCAGTACAGAGAGAGGAATGAATAATTTATAAAAATGTTATGAGGTTGCTGCTTTTACTGTAAGTGCAGTTTGCACACAGTGTGAACATGGAATTATTGAATCCCTAAGCTGAAGTTGGTAGTGCTTCTGTTGTTGGTATTGGAAGGTTTTTATATTCCATTTACTGTTTAACTTGCTTTATTTGGATGCTTGGCAGTGCTTTTTCAATAGGACTCTTCTAAACTCGATCTCTGTAGAGCAGGCCCAACCACAGGAGCAGCAAGACATCCCCATAACCCAGCCCTACAGACAGTCATTATTCAAAGCTGATGAAAAATGCATGCACTCGGCAAACATAAGACATTCACAGATAACTAGAGGCCTGAATGATTTATGAATCAGGTACTCTGATCGGGACAAGTACCTAGTTTCTCTCTTTGATGGCCTTAAAGAGAATTGTTATTGATATAGAATGATAATGGCAAAGATATTAGTATGTATAAAATGTTTGAGTTTTCAATTACTCTACTAGGATCCCAAAATAGAAGAGCAGTCTTTCACTATGCCTTGCATACAGAAACACATTGTGGATATCTGCATTAGGTATCAGTATATATTAAGAAAATAAATTATTTTTTATCATTGCATGCAGTATCCAGTCCAGGGGACATGAGATGCAAGATCCGCCATCTATTCCTGATTGCCACTGACCATATTGGATGGCGTTAATCAAACCACTTTGCTTTGAGGTGCTGCAGGTCCTCCATCAGAAATGGGGTTCACAGCACTTCCCTCTCTGCTTAAAAAGAAAGATGCCATCATAATTTATTAGGGTGCAGATTTTACCTGGGTGCAGATAGCATCGTCAGTTATTCATGACTATTCCCCAGTACCAGGAGAGACACAGCTCTCCCGGAGCCCCCTGCAGAGCCAGCCCAGCTCCAGGAGCGCAGAGAGACCCTGGGCACACTCTCCCCACCACAACTCTTTGAATTTGGAGACAGATTTCTTTTTTTCTCCCCAACCAAGAGTGATTAAAACTTTCTGCAGAAAACAAGCTAACACAGTGGTTGTTTGGAGGAGCAGCCTTTTTGTGGCAGACCATTTCTTTTCCTTGAGCATCAGCTACACTGTGTAATTGGCATGACAGTCATTACGCTGGTGTAATTATAGAGTTATTGACATTATTCAGAGGGACATAAACACAGCTGAGTGGTTCAGTCCATGACATCATCCCTTCCAAGAGCTCATCTACAAATCCCAATTTTTCATATTTAATTGACCTCTTCATTCCCTGGTTTATTTTGTCTGGGGCTAGGAGGTGAGGCTGCTGCAGCTTTCCACACAGCACATCTGCCTTAGACGTTTTTGTGTTAGCAGTGGCTTGGGCACGAGGACACACAGGAACCATGAGACATCCCACAGGGCACTGGCATGATGGGAGTGATGTTTCAGGTGAAATAAGCCTTCAGGGAACAGATTTTCAGCAGCACTGAAGTAACACCAATTAATTCATACTACTGTGCAAGAATTCCAGAGGGACTATCCTTCGTTAAACAAGAGCAGCCAATTTATCAAGGCAGGTATATGGCAAAATCTTATTTTCATCAAACCACTGAGCCTGTCCAGTGCATTTCATGATCACTGCATGAAGATATATAAAAAGCAGCTCCATAAAGAAAGTTTCCTTAAAAAAAAGACTCCCGTTTCTCCAGCACCCCCCAAGCAGCTCATGATCAGCTGCAGCTGGAACCCCTCATCCTGGCCCTTGACCTGCAGCCAGGCAGCACCTGAGGCACATGCTCATCTCCTCCCTCCTCCATCATGCACCTTGGCTGTTTCTGAGCCTGCTCCCACCTGGGTACCAGGTAAGAACATGGCAATGTGCTCCAAAAATGTGTCTTGGTGCTTGAAACCTCTATCAAGAGTTGCTGGGGTTGCAAAGTGGCTCTCATAAGAGAGAGTCACTTCTTTTCTTGCATGGCCTGGCACAAAGCCTGTGGGGTTGTGTGGCAGAGAAAACTCTCCCACGCTCGTAACCATCGTGGAGGAGGACCTGAGCCTTGCCTGAGCTCACAGTAAGGAGTTTGCAAAATGCAAAGGTTGTATTACTTTAGGAGAGGAGACTACCAAAGGGATGAGCAATGGCTGGTGGGAAAGGCTGTGGATGTGGAGGTGGCCAGGGGGGTGGGTAAGATGCAAACTGCTGACTTTTGTCAAGGAGGAGTTTTGGTTAGAGATGGATATGAGAGTGGGCAATCCCAGTGGTAGTGGCTGATGGAGGGAGCCAGTGTTGTCCCCTGAGCTAGAGGATTTTCAGAGGGAAGTTGGGCAAATGTTTCTGTTTGAGAGCTGAATAAAAGGCCCTCCAGTGAAAGAATGAAAGAGATTGATTTAATTTATTGTCTTAATCAATGATACTATGTCTGTAACTACCCTGACAGGGCACATGTGGCTTAAACCTAAGGGAAGGCATAACTGGAATTTGTCAAGTAAATGAAATTATGAAATTGAAAAAATCCCTATCTGAAATTGGGCTAAACAGCACAGAGGGATTTAGGGATTTCTCCCAGGTGGGACCTTCCCAGTGGAGCTTCCCTGTGACTGTTACCCAGCGAAGGTGAATGACTTTCCAGAAGGGTCGTTTTTTAGCCAAAACCCTCCTAGGCTCACTTTGCAGACTGTGGGATCTGATTGTGATCTTCAATACGTCAGGGGAGAACGGGTGATCTAGTGATCTCATCTGGCCTTAAAACCGTGAGAAACTCCTTAAAAATCTGTCTGTGCACACTTGCCCCATCTCTGTCCCCAATGGACCGGGAGTGACCATGATGAAATCACTTCCCCCATGAGCCTGATAGCCCGTCTGGCTCCTGAACCCTTGCTTGGTTCTACTTGCCAAAAACGTGTTGCTGTTATAAACAAAAACAGCCTCAACGATGAAGTGAGGAAGCGGCCAAGGAAGCTATCAAAACACTGCATCCTTCACAAAAACACTTTCCCAGGGCTACAAAAGCAAGCGGAGATGAAAGCTGAGCGGGAAGCGGTGTGGGCTGCCATGGGTGAAGACAGGAGGAGCGCTCCCCGCTGCGGGGCAGGGCTTGAGTTTGGGGTGAAAAAGCCCCTTTTGAAGGACAACGTGTTTTTGTTAGGTGAGACCCACCCAAATTCCGTTTGCTCTTGGTTTGCATCACAGCCAGCAAAACTGAGGAGGTAAAGTGGACAGGAAAGGATAAAGACACTGATGCTGCCTTGGTTAAAAGATGGGCATTTTAGCTCATTTCTTGTGTTGAGATCTCAAATAAACAAAGGATCTCATGGCACGCTCTCAACTCTTGTTGACTGAACCAGTGGTAAATGTGTCCAAGCTGCCTCGTCACTGGGGTTGAACTGGGGAGTGAGGAGGCAGGACTGTCAGTGTGGTGGTCCCCAGCCAGCATTGCCAGGATCTTTCCCTGGCACAGCACTGGGGAGAGCGTGACACTTCTCCCTGTGCTGTGCCAGGGCTGTGTTTTGGGGCACATAGGGAGTTCAACCTCATACCAACTTTGGCATCTCTACGGAGCAGTACTGCAAGCTCCAGGGGAAGAGCATGACGTGCTTCTACCTCCCCTTACAGAAATCCAGAGGCTTGGAATGCTGGGCCAGGACATTTTGTGGTGTTTGCTGTTCCTATCTTCTGTCAAAGCCCTCTGCCATTTACTCAAATTTTCCTTATCCAACCCGCGGATAAAAGCTGGATACCAGACTGACACAGCATGAAAAGTCCTCTGAGCCGGGAGAGCAGGAACATCACATCATCGTGTTAGCACTGATCTGGAAAGGACAAACGCCAGCAGTACTGGCTTCATGTGGAAACCGCAGCTTGAGCCATATGCTCAGCTGGGTTCCTATGGAGGGGATGGAAGTCACCGGTTTCTCACTAAAATACATAATTCCTCTCTCTCTGCACATTTGTTTGTTGAGGTTTTTGTTTGGAAATTCAAAGAGTGATCCTGCCGATAAAATCAACTCCAGTGCTAGTGGAGGAATTGTTTAACTGTTAGCAATGTCCACAGCAAAAGCAGATGGCCCTGGTGCTACCCAAGCCACCGATATCCTTTCTGTTGAAACAAGCTATGTTGAGCTTTTGCTCCAAAGCTGTGGCTTGGCTGCAATCTCTGCCTGGGATGGGCTCTTGAAAACTCTCACTGGTGTTTTAAAATGTATTGACTGCAGGCTCCATCCTTGAGGAAGCCTTCAGCAGCTCCTCAGGGGTAGTTAAGCTTGGGCTGCTGGCTCCCAGTACAGGGTTTGGTCTGGTATTTGGGCAATGAGAGATGGTGCACCCCCTGAACACTGGGTAAGCTCAATGTCAAATGGTATTTTTAGGCCATTTTAGGGGAGGTTATTGACCCCTTGTAGCTTGTGCTGTTGAGCATGGGTCCTGCCAGGCATCCATCCACCCATAAGTGGGGCCAAAGGATGGACGAGATGGTGTGTTCCTCAAAAAACCCACCCACGCGACTCACCTGACAAGATAGAGGCGACAGCAGCAATGATGAAGGAAACGATGACCCCAGGTCCCGCCATCTCCTTGGCCACCAGGCCAGACACAACATACATGCCGGTGCCCACGCAGCTGCCGACGCCGAGGGAGATGAGGTCGAGGGTGGTGAGAACCTTGGCCAGCCTGGCTCCCTGGGCGGTGGCAGTCCCCGTGCCCTCCAGCATCGACTCCACGGGCTTGGTGCGCAGGACACGGGTGCGCAGGGCATAGCCTGCTGCCCCCCATGGCACCCGCCGTGGGTCCAGGCGTGAGAAGAAGCTGCTCATGGCTGGTGCTAGGCTCTGCAGAGATGGTCACGGATGGCTTTGACCGTGCCTGCTCAGGGCTGTGGCTGCATCCCCGCACCCCAGCTTCCTCCTGCGCTGGCAGCCTGGCTGCAAGAGAGAAGAAAAGTGCTCTCAATGTGGTTTTCAACCAAAATAGCAAAGCAAGAGGCATGTGTTCTGTGTGGAGGAATTGAAAGGGGCCCCTGAGATATTTTCAGCGCTGGGAGAGCCCTTGGGGCCAAGGGGAGCTTTGCTTTCACCAACGCTGCTGTTGCTCCATAGAAATCTCCTTTCTCCATCCCACTTGTTTTGTAAACCAGAGATGCTCTCCCCCTCCCCCCACTTTATGTTTGTTTGTGTTATTTTAGTCCCAATTATTAATATGGCCCCATAAGCAGCAGGAACCTGATATCCTCCAAATGCCCATTAAGTTGCTTAACTGCTACCACAAGCGATGGTGACTGTGTATAACTGCAAGGTGATGGTGCCACCGTGGCACTTTGAGTTCTGGTAGCGGCCAAACCCAGCCCCAACCTCAGCAGCACCACAGTGTGTACAAGCAGTGGGGTTACTCCTGCTGGTACCATGTGGCAGCCCACCATTGCCATGCCCAGCCACATGGGACCTTCTGCAGAATGTCACCATGCTCCACTAGCGCTGCAGAAGAAAGTCTGGGATGATATCTTGGCTCCTGTATCCAGCATGTGGAGACTGCTGTCTGCCTGCACCAGGCTGTGGCTGGCTATGGGGCTTGAACACCACCAATTACAGGGATGGGTGATTTTTTTGGTGCTGTAGAAGTTGACTCTTACAGCTCTCTGGCTGCTTGGGTTGATTTCTATTTTTTGTGTGCTACCATCATCCCAAAGTGCGAAGTTTTAAAGGATGCTGCTAGTTCAGGTCCCAATGAATCATGTGGTTAAAAAAAGGCTTTGGTGTGGTTTTCTTTGTTCAGTTTATCACTTTGTTTTTGTAGTTATTTAAGCAGTCTTTTAGGTTTGTTTGTTTTGTTGTTTGTTTGGGTTTTTCTTAAATCAAGAGACATTGTTTTTCTGGAGTAACTGCAACAAACTTTGAGGTCTGGCTTCTGTGTAAGTTAAGACAAGCTGAGAGGAGCTTGGCACAAGCTTTAAGACTGTCTTAAAATTGTCTTACATTTCCAAATCATGAGAGATTGTCTTAAAAACCATGAAGTTATCTTGTTTTCTTCTTTCTCTGTACTTTTTCATCTTGGGTTGGGTCATTTTTTTAAGAACTATTCAGCAACTACCATTTTCCCTGCTTTCTTTCTGCTTGCTTTTCAGCAAACTGTGCTGTTCTCAGGCAAGCTCATAAAACCAGCAGCAATGGCTTCCTAGTGACACGTGATGACTTCTTGACTTTGAGCAAAATAACAAGAATTGCCAATCTCTGCATGCTAAAATTAGGAAACAGAAAAAATAGTTTATTAAATATGAATTTTAGCCTGGCAGCTCCTTTCCTGTTAATATAGAAATATCTCTATTTTATTTTTTTTAATTGCCTTGAAGACAAAACAATTATTTTTTCCATCCTTACATCCAAAACAAATTACATTGTGTCTACCAGGCAGCCTTGTGTTGTTGGAGTTTATTAAATAAAACACAGCATTCGTTTCGTGTTTTGGTTGATCACAATTCAAATTGTGCTAATTTTTTACCTCCAGCAACTGCAAACTGAAAGATTGGATGTTCTAGCTAAGAATATTAATGAGGCAAAATCATTACTGCTCTTGAGCAAATATGCATCTTTGGGTTTGGCTTTTGGGTTGCTCCAAGGAGCTGGTTGGTTTGTGGCATGGGCTGGATCTCAGGTTGGGTTTTCATTTCTGGATTAGATGAAGGTTTTTTGTTGGAAGGGGGCAGCTGGAGCAGGAGCTCAGTGGGTCTACGCCAGCTGGGGTGAAGCAGAGCAGTCCCTGGGGCAGTGGGCCTGTGGGCTGACATCTCCAGGGTGGCTCTGCTTTGCCGGGGCTGTGTTTCAGCCACGGGGGAAAATAACTCCTCTAAGTAAAGTGATCGCCAGCCAAAATTCATCCTCCTTTTACCCAAAGTGCAGCATCTCCGAAACACAGGCTGGCAAAGAGGTCTTCTTGTGCTTCACCCAACCACTTCCCATCTTTTAATTATTTTCCTTGGGCTTTACGGATGCTCCTAGTTGAGTTTGAAAGACTCAGGTTGCTCTGCTTAGGTTTGTGCCAGATTGACTTAAACTAGCCAGGAAGCTGAGCAGAAGTGTCTGTCTGTTTTTTGAACAGTTACAACTTAGACATTCTTATCTCTGTGTGCAGTTTTCTCATGTACTTTGTACTCTAAGAAAATCTCTTTCCCAAGTGAACCTGTCCTTGGTTTACTCATGCCAAAAACCTGTCACGAGGTGAAAATAATAGATACTGAAGAGTCGGCCCTTAACTCTTGTAAGGAAAAGCATAATGAAAATCAATAGCTAGAAGTTGAGGCTGGACAAATTAAAATTGGGTGATTAACTATGGGAAGAGATGAACACTGGGAGGAGACTATTTTTGTATCTTGGTGTCTTTATACCATTACTGGTTGGTTTTGAGAAGTCTGTGCTTCTCACAGAAGAGTTGCTGGGCCACCAGAAGAGGTGGGATGGTGTGGGATGGATGTATTGAGACCGCAGTCTGGTCCTTGGTCCCATCACCAGCTTTGTGCTTTGGTGTAGGGTGACCTGCCTTGTGTTTTAAGGAGGTTGGGACTGACGTGGTTTGAGATCAGCAGCTTTTCATCATCATGTCTGCAGTGTTCATGGGAGGCTGATGAAGGGTTTGGGAAGGGTGGTGTATGTTCTGGCCTCGCTGGAGGGATCCACGTGCACACTGGAAAAATGAGTGTGTACCCCGAAGTGAAGACAGTTGAGCGTGACGGTTTCAGACAGCCCAGTTCTCTCTCAAGGCACATCAGGGTACAGAAATGGTTTCCTCACCAGCACTGCAAACAACCTCAAGGGAATACATGGCAGCCTTGTCCAGGAATATTTTTAAACTGCTAAAATAATACAAACTTAAATATTTAAATGGGTTAGAGGAGGAACTGGCTGGTGGATCTGCGATGTGCCTGGGTTTATGTTTCTGAGTTGCTCCAGCTGCCTGTGGCTCAGCTGGGGCCATTGGCTGCACATTGCCATGGGGTAGCCCAGTGTAGCCCTGGGATTCATATAACCCCTCCTGAGGCACCAAGGGGGAAAAACCTCCAAAACTTCTAAAACAAAATAACTATAATTGCCGCTATATTTAATTAAAGCAATCATTTGAAACTATTCCAGATGTTTAAGCGAGATCAGCGTATTGCTGCTCTGTAGCTTGGAAAACATCCTTTTACTGCATTTAAAGCCATGAAAAAAATTATCTCATGGGTGGCGGGTGGCAATGATTTGCATGGGACAGAGATGGTTCGTTTCTGCTCTGCTCCACTAACCTTGGCTATCTAGAAGCACACAGCCAGATGGAAGGAGAGTTTTCACTTGTGGTTTTTACCTGCTCTCTTCATTATAAACCTGGGAGGCTCAAAGGAGTTGTGGCTCAGAGGGGGCAAGCCCGACTCGGGGAGCTGCAGCCAGGTTTTGGAGCTGCACAGCTCTCCATCATCAGTCAGTCTGGGTTGTTTTTTCCCGCCTGTCACTTTACCGGCTGTCGCTTGCTGCTGCCACCGCGTGCTTGTTAGCAACCGCTGTTTGTACTGAAACACTTTCCTTCATTAGGGTAAATTAACTAAAACAGCAATCAAATTGGAAGGAGAGGCCTAGGTATTTTACAGGCATAGATCTTCCTTAGTGTCTGGGTCGGCGCTAAGTTATTCTGGATCAAAGCTGCTTTCTGCAGGTTGCCCTGTGCTGCTGAGATGCCCCTTGTCATTGCCCGTTCTCATCACCCCCTGCAGCTCCAGCTACAGGAGCTTCCCATAACCTCATCTGTGGTTTGGGAAGGCTTATTTGTTTTTTCTGTTAACAACTCCCCTCCACCCAGGAGTCCACAGGGGTATCCTTAAGCAAAGACCTCTATTTAAAAAATGCTGGGAAGGCAGAGTATCGATGGTGATAAATGAAAAAAGAGAGCTCCTGTTGGTGTATTGATGGAAACCAGGCAGGGGCACTCATTAAGAGGAAAAGGTTGGATTTCTTCTGGTTTTCATGGCTCACAGATGTAATTATTATGGAGGAAAACTTGCTGGGTCTGGATAGCCACGGCACAGGGGGCAGCAGCACCTGGTTTGTTGCAGGGGTTTTATGGGGAAAGCCCTTTCTTCCTTGCTCAGGGCCCCAGATGTGCCCCAAAACTGAAGGCTTGAAGCAGGTTCCTATCAAACCCCGAGGCAGGGCCTGCTATGCACCTCAGAAGTATTAATACAGATGTTGACAATGAGGGAGCAACAGCCCTCAGAGCCCCTTACCCGCTCTGCATAGGGGCTGTGGGTTGTTTGGAGAAGCAGCATCCCCCATGGGGAAAGGGAGCCCAAAAAAGTCAAAGGGGTGCAAGATGCGGCTCAAGAGGATGCAAGGGTATGTGGGTGTCTTCTCTGAAGTCACAGGCAATAGGACAAGAGGAAATGGCCTCAAATTGCACCAGGGGAGGTTCAGGTTGGATATCAGGAAAAATGTTTACACCAAAAGGGTTATTAAGCCTTGGAATGGCTGTCCAGGGAAGGGGTTGAGGCACCATCCCTGGAGGAATTTAAAAGCTGGGATGACATAGTGCTTGGTGACTTGGTTTAGGGATGTTTTTTTTTTCAGTCAGAGTTAGGGTGTTGCTTGGGCTAGCTGATCTTGAAGGTCCCTTCCAACCTTGACAATTCTATGATTCTAAGAGGCGGCTCCTGACAGCAAACCCACTGCAATCCCTGACAAAGGACAAGAGAAAGAAACGCACCAGCCTGACTTCCCTGCCCACTTTCCCTCTTTTTCTTTAAATTACCAGCTCAGTAACAGTGAGGTGTGTGAGGAGACCCCAAGCCACTGAATTTAATTACAGCCCCGACAGCAGGGCGAGAAATGACGTCAGCGGTGCGATGCAGCGCGGCGGGAGTCAGGCAGCAGCTCCGGCAGCCACCAACCGGAGGGATGCCTTCTGCCAGGGATGCTCATCACGTTCCGTGTTTTCGTTGCCAGCGGAATTCGATTTGGAGTTTCATGTGCTTGTTTTCACAGGGCTGTTCCCCAGCTGGGCTGCCACTGGAAAAGCTGGCTCCATCTCCATCATCGGCCCTCCTTAAAGGGATTTAGAAGTCCGGCACAGAGCTGAGAACCGGGGCTGGTCCCTGCCGGTCCCGGCGCTGCTCACATGGGTCCAGCTTCAGCAATCTGGCCTTGGGCCTCTGCTGTTAATTTTGGGCTCTTTCATTTTTAATCTTTCCATTTTTACCTCTGCTTGAGCAATTCAAGTGGAGCTGTGGTTAACGTAAACTAAAATCCTTGCTAAATTAAACTGGTGATATATTTTAGCTTTAGGGCTAATTTTCTGTGTTGCATCAACTTAAAAAAAAATGGATTCAGGCATTTTTATTTATTTATTTTGTTGTTGTGACTTCATAACAAAATGGAAGCAGAGGGGCAAAACAGCACTTTTCTGTGTTATTTCTATCTGTGTTACTTTATGTCCTTTACCAATGTTACCGCTGCTGTAAGGTGGCTAAACATCAAAACATGCTTTTCTTCTTTTGACAAATAAGCAAAATAAAAAAGGAGATATTTAATTTGGCCAAAGACAAGTCAAGGGTAACGCACATCCAGAGGCAGACCTCAGGAGCCCTTAAACTTTGTATTCTGGTCTCTAGTGCAGGGGTCAAAAGAGCATAGATATGTTAGACGGTAAAATCATTAGCATGTACATAGAGATGACTCTTCTTTCCCCTCTCCAGCCTCCAGAAGGGTGATACAGTGTGTTGGTTTAACCACTGCCATCTCTGGAGAAAGACGGGAATGCCTGAACAACCGAGGAAAAGGTGGAGAGAAGGATGGGAGAGGTGTTAAAACTCCAGCCGGTGGGTCCTGTTTCCCAAGCTGAAGAGCTAAGTCAGTGTTTGAGCACCAGTCTTTGGGTACCATGTTCATGGAGGTAAGCAATGAGGAGGTTTAGGTGGCCGAGTGCTCGTCTGCTGGATGAATAAATGGGAACTGAATTGACACAGGGGTGAAATTTGAGCTAGTTGCAGTGAAAGCCAGAAGATCCCTTGGTATTGGGTTGTTCTAAACTTTGCCAGGGTTAATTACATGCCCACCTCACAAGCAGTTAGCTCAAGCTGCCAGGGTCCCTTGGGGTCCTCTGAAGTGTCAGACTAGCGAGAACCAGCTCTGGGGCTGGAGGGATCAGTGTTTTCCTCCCCCTTAGAGGCTGGATGCATTTGGAGGCAGCACCTATAGCTCTTACAGCCTGTAGGGAATGGAATTCTTTTCACCCTTTCTAAGATGCTTATGGGCTTCCCTGCAGGTGTGTTTCCTCCCCTTAAACAGTAAATTCACCTCCCCAAAACATCAGATGTTCTGCTGTCCTTCTCCCTTGTGCCTACAGAAAGAAGTCCTGCACCTGGCATTTGGGTTTTCCACTTGTTTTCTGCTCTTTTCATCCAGGTGCCAATGATTTCTCATGATGCAGAGTGGTGTAGGACTGAGTGCAGGGTACTTATGACAGATACAACAGTCTGAGAGTGCTGAGCTGTAAATAATGCAATATGCATGAAGTGCTCCATTTGTGTTTGCTAAAAAGCTATTTAATCACCAGAAGGGGGATAAAAAAAAAAAGAGAGAATTACAGAGGAAGAAGTATAATCAATTTTCACATTTCTACAAAGGTCTAGTTTGTCATTGTTGTATTTAGATGGCAAAGTAAAAGCCTTAAAAAAACCAAAATGATACTGCTAATGCAGGGAAATGACAAATCAATAGATGGGCGAGCTGAGCAGGAGGTGGGGAACAAGGAACTTCTTGGAACTGCTCTGACAGGCTCCCTCTAGGAGTGTGGTGAAACCATGTGAAATTAGTAAGTTTGTTCCTCCATCAGTGAAAAGGACAAAGTTGGACCTTACAGAGGTAGGTGAGTGGTTATTCAGTTGGGTTTTCTAAGGAACCGGAAGAGAAACCGTGTTAAAAGCTACCAGCACCTTGTACTTTGTTGAAAACAATATTGCTTTCGTATCTGCCCATGGTCATCTGCAGAGGGACCCTTGTGGTTCTATGCACCTTCAAGTCCTCCTTTGTGGTGACTGTGTGATTTTTGCATTTGAAATGCAGATGATACCAATGGTTATGGCTACTGGATATGGCCTCCCCCATCCTTCTGTGGTCACAAGGCATAACACAGTGGAACACATGAAACTCCTAAAGGGTGTTTAGGGTCACAGGTCTGGGTGCTCTGACTGTTCCAAGGACCAACGTGCCAACCTCTGAATTTCAGGCATTTAAAACACTGTGAGCTGGGTGCCCGGGAACTGAGATTCATCTCTTGCTGGCACATGTTTCTGCAACCTTCCCTGTGGTTTTGGTAGCAGCAGCTCCAGAACCTGAGCTCTTCCTGGCAGTATGGTATCTTCCCTGGATTGTAGTGAGTTGCCTGTTTGCAATGCTAGGAAGGACTGTTCTAGCAGTCTGATTACTGTTGGTATCAGCAGGGTGGTTACAGCCTTGTTTGCTACTCTGGGCTTTTTCCTATTTTTGGGCAGTGGATTATACTTTCAGTAATTACTGCTTTGATGAGATACACATTTTCTGTAATGATTCTCACAGTCAGAGTGGACAAGGGCTGCCTTTGTATCACTGAAATGTTTAGACCCGGGTTACCAGACAGTCTCTTCTAGAATTATACTCATTTTAAAACCGGCTTTGCTTTAACAATATGCAGGAGGAAATCTCTCTGATTACTGGGTTGCACTTTCTTTTTCTTTCCTCTGTGGATCCATACTTTTATGCTGCAGAATGAAAGTCATTACTGTTTGCTCTGGGCAGAATGGGTTATTTATTAATTTGTGAGCCTTTCTAAACAAAATGGATTTTTACTGTTGCAAGAGTCGGGCTGATGCATCATTATGACAACTTATTTCATTTCTGGGTAGCGTTTTGAATCTCAGTGGCAAAAGCACAAATTAAACCTTTCAGTGAGGTACCATTTCAGTGCTTTGGTTTTGTTGTCCAAACCAGAAAAAAAAATTACTTATGTATCAAGTACAGGATCTGAAAATTTGCTGTTTTAAAGAATTTAGTTTTATTTTGAAGATTGATGCTTATGTAGAGACTCCTTTATTCCCCACTAAGAAACAGGCTGTTTTTCTCTTGACACTGACTCTTGCTTGTCAGCAGTCTTCCCATCTTTCTGTAATAATTTAGTAGGAATCTGAACTGGTCTTGTACACTGTAAACACATCAGGCTTACAAACACAGTTCAGCTCCTGATGGGTTTCAAATGTATTTCTCTTTTGTACGTGCACGTGGCCTCATTAATTAGTTATCCTGTTCCATCAGTGGATATACAAATGTAGTTGATTATGCCTCACTACCCCATTTCCATGATTTTGGCTATTAGCTAATTAATGCAGGAGAGGTTCTCAAAGAAATACTTTCCTCAGAACAAGCTGGAAAGACACATTCTTCAATCCCGAGCCTACTGAAGGCTCCAGAAGATACAATAGTAGTATATGCAAATCAATGGGGGATTTTTGCATATGAAAAAGAGAGCCTGGAAATGGCAGATAATTTGGCTCATTGTAGCCTGTGCCTCTAAATTCCTCAACAGAAATGTGAGGTAGGTTTAACGCACTTCCAAGGAAGTGAATAGCAGCTCCTGTGGCTTTTATGACATGTTTGGCTACTTATTATCCACCAGGACAAAAAATCCTTGCCTTACATGAGTAATCCTCCTGCCTTTCAACACAACCGATTACGTGAGTAACGCGAGCACAAGTTGATTGAAGATGATGATTTAGAGTGGAGTTTCTGTGCTTAGTCGCTTATCATCATCAGTCAGGCAAACGCCCCACAACACCTAAGTGGTGCGTAGTGTGAGTAATACCCGGCTTTGCGGCGTGAGAGCTTTTTGACATTTCCCAGTGAGTTAGTTACAAATGTACCTCTAAGACTAAGTCATCATCTAGGATGGTGCTAAGTGAAGTAGAATTAACTGAAGAGTTGTAAGTTCTTAAAAAATGTTAATAGCATAAAAATTAGGGTTATTAGAATATTCCTGAATGATGTGCACAGACACTGCCTGGAGATGTCCTTATGTTGGCTCATGCTGATTTTCTCCCTACACGATTAGCTTAAAATTTCCTTGCCATTGAAGCTCTGGTAGTTAATTGCATACTTGCTTTTAGCCTCCCTTACTGGTGAAACCCCCAAACCTAGCCTTTTTCACTGAAGCAACACATTTTTGCCTCCTAGCTAAGTAAGTAGAGTGTCCCCATGGTGACCTGCCCTTCCTGGGAAGCATAACTCAATTGATGTGCTTGCACGCAATTAAAAGCAGAGCTGCTGAAATATTATTGCTGTAGTTCTTGTTTATGCTGGAGCTATCAGCCAAAGGAATTTGGCATATTCCTTCTTTCTGTCTTAATTTACTTTGTGTGGAGCTGCTGACTCTAGTTACTAATTGCACGTCTCCTGGTCCCTGTTGCTTCCACAGCCAGTTAATGAGTGGAAGGCACGTTCTGTAGCCCAGGTGCCTTAGACAAGGCATACCCAGATGCCTCCTGAGCATCTCGCCACAGGGCTGGAGCGGTGCGAGACCTCACACTGATGCTTTCTGCCTGTTCCCAGCTGAGGATGAAGGACAGGCAGGAGAAGCATACATTTCCCTCACCACCAGACTAAGGTGTCCAGATGCTACCTGGAGGCCGCCCTGGCATTGCTGGGCACCAGGGAACAGTTGCTCATTTGGTACAACATAACAAGTTCCTCATTAAGACGCATTTAAATAATATTGTTAAGCACATGCTTAAATATAAATTTTAATTAGAATCACAGAATGGTTTGGGTTGAAACAGACCTTAAAAATCATCCAGTTCTAACCCTTCTGCCCCATGGGCAGGGACACCTCCCACCAGACCAGCTTGCTCAAGTCCAATCCAGCCTGGCCCTCCAGTGATGGGGCAACCACAGCTTCTCTGGGCAACCTGTTCCAGTGTCTCACCACCCTCACAGTCAAGATTTTCTTCCTAATATCTAATCTAAATTTCCTCTCTTTCAGTTTAAAACAGTTACCCCTCATCCTATCTAATTGTGCTGCTGAGGGTGGAAGGTGCCCACATGTGCAAGTGAAATCTAAACACAGGGGGTGGTCTCAATCTTCACATTTAAAAAACTTTCTTGCATAAGACCCAGCCTGCCCACAGGGAGCTGAGGACCTGCAGGAGGAGTGGACCAAACCACCAATTTAAAGGCTATTAAGCAGGCCATTAGCTTTTAGACAATTACTCTTTAAGTCATGGTCACCAACAAGCACAAGTTTGGTGGCTGCTGAGAGGAGCTGCCCTCAAATCCCCACATTTGTCTTTTTAGATGCTTACCTAAAGTTTCAAAACAGTTGCCCCCACTGGATGCTTGTCACCCATTTCTCTGTAGGCAACAAACCACTTGATCCTGTAACTCTGTCCTCTCAGAATTAGGACATGGCACTTGAAAAAGCTGCACCGCGTAAGCTCTTCTTCTGTTTGCCTGCCAGGTAGATTTAATTTATGGTATCATGTATTTCAGTAAATTATTGATACAGTCACCGTGCAGAGGAACAGAAACAATAGAGTCACGTGCTGTGTGGCTCCACCTCGCTGGTTTTGTTTTCTAAGTGCTGGGGCTTCTCTCTGACAGTTTTATTGCAGGGGAAAAAAATAGTTTTCTCCTAGGGATGTTCCTGCCTAGTGACAGAAAGGGATGGGCTGTTATGGCAGCACCAACACCAGCTGGAGCACCCTGCCCCGTGACGATGATCGCATGGTCTAGAGGCAGGGCTGCTCTTCGATGAGACGAGAAAACATACCTACAAAAGAAGAATTGCTCAGTACTAGAAGGCAGTTTCCAGTTGGCAGCCATATCTCAGCTGCTTGTAAATAAAAAATGTTTTAGGAATCTCTGTGGCTCGTGGATCTATGTTAGAATCTGCTCCCACTTACACTGTGGGTGGCTTAATGAGTTCAGCAGACTCACAGGTGGCTTAATGAGTTCAACAGACTCACCCTGGAGCGAGGTGACACTCTGGCCAGGATTTCATATCCATAGAAAGTACCTTTAAAATGCTATATTTCTTGACCCTGGATCCTTTGGCATCCCTAGATCTACTGTCTCTCACAAGAATGACAAGTTCAGGCACAACCATGGCTTTACATTTTATAGACAGAGCCTATCTGGGAATGATTTTATTTTTTTTAATCAATGTGAGAGACACAAATGCTACCTACCTGCTCATGTTTTTTGTGTGACTTAGGGATCCCACAACCACACATGGATGAACTACTTGATTCTTTTTTACAATTATATTTTTTAAACGTCTCAGTAATCCAAAAACATGTTGCTTAACCAGATACAGGTGATCTTATTACCTCTGGCACTGTGAAAGCAAAGTTTTGATTACTTGAGGGCTAAGAAGACTGAAGGACTAAGTGTATTCTGTCACAGACTATTTTGTTATCTTTTTTTTATATATATATGAAGATCCTAGGGTTTTGTACTTATGTTTATGTAAGTTCTTGACATCCTATTTGCTTGGTTGCAGCCCTTCACAAGAAAACCATTAATTTAGCCATTGAGAGATTATCCTGTTCTCCCTGAATTTTCTAGAAAAACTCCCATTGCCTGCAAGGGAAGAGGGATGAAGTCTTATTACATGTGTGTGATTTCAGAACCGAGAAAGCAGACTGTCTTGTGTTCAAGAAAGTAGTGTCAAGTAAGACAACAAATATATTCTTTCAAATAATTTGGGCTGGAATCCTTCCTGATACGATCCCATCTGAGACTCTGAAGTGCCATATAGAATGCATTTTCTTATGTTCCTAAAAATTAGAGAAGGGGAAGGGATGCGTCTTGACTTGGGAGTCATGACTGACTCCATAAGGAGAATGATTTATGTTTTAAATTGCTTCATTTCACTGCAATATGCACAAAGGAAGAAATTCTTTTTAGGGAGAGTTAATTAAAGAAACAAGTTGGAAAATTGGGGGATTCAAAATATAAGTTGGTCAGTCATTTGTTCTGCTTCTGGTATCTGGCTAAAAATCCCACCCACTGGGAATATTGTAGTTGTCTAGAAGGAAGGTACTGGAGCACTTGGGAGCAAAGTTGTACATCTCTGTGCTTCACTTGGGGACTTAAGGATCAAAGGTACCATTAAGTCTACCAAATTCATTTTGTCTGAATCACAGGCCATTAGCTTTTAGGCAATTACTCCTGCAGGGAGCCTAATGACTTGCCTTGGCTAAGTTGCACCTTTTGGGAGGACACCAAATCTTGACATAAACAGAGGGAGAATCCAGCAGATTTTCTGATAGCTCCTTCATCAGGCCATCAGGCCTCCACTGTTCGAAAATGTGGTCTCTCACTTAAATCAGAATGTTATGGCTTTAGCATCTTGGCACTAGTTCACACTGTGCCTTTCTTTGGCAGAAGGAGGAATAACTCAGTGCCTATTAATTTCTTTCTTTAGAGGCTCTTAGTTTCAAGAATCAAGTTGCCTCCCACCCTTCTTTTTAATGAAATGGGTTGCTCAGGTGCTGTAGTTCCCCCATGGTAAGGGCCTTTCTCCACTCCTTGACAGGCTTCAGCTTTTTTTGCCATTTTTTTTCCTTTTTCCTTTTTTCTTCCAATTTTATTGTCATTTTATGTCTACTGAATTCTAGCACTCTCAGTTTCCAAGGACCAAGATAAAATTTCCTTCCTACGTCTCCCCTTACTGAGCAGCAATTGAACAAAGGGGTTGGTTTTTTTCCTTTGGTCTCCTTCAGCAGCTTTTTCTATTGCAAATATTGCCTCCATCCTGTCTCCTCAGATATGTTCTGTACATTTGACTTTACTTTGAGAGGACCTAAGAGTCTTTGTTGTCATCGTTTACTACTCATCGGTGTCTGTTTTGTTGGCAGAGTTCAACAGCTTTAACAGATGAAAACGGGAAATAGCACTTGGGCCCTTGGATCCCTGCAGAAACAAGGGCTCCCTGTGGAGCAGTATGTTTTAAGACCAGATAATTAGTCAGTTTAATCTAGGTAACTTGTCACTCTAGCATTGTTTTTGGCCTGTTTGAGGTTGTTTGTTTGTTTACAATGTGTTGTTCAACTACGGTAAGTCATACGCCTTAGCAATGTGTACCAATAAAATGAACACATGTAAATATCTTTAGCAATCAGACTTTCAGTCTCATGACAGTTTTTGGGCAATTAAACAAATGCCTTGGCACGCTAAAATGTACTTGCCTACTACTTAGGGACACTGGGAAGATTAATTAGCTACTATGGTAGATTAAATCAGACATGGCCCTTTCGAGTTGAAAGACTTCTCTGGGGTTGACCAGAGCAATATTGCTTCCTACTCTCCCACCCCCCCAAGCCTGTGTTGGTGTAGGAAGCCCTACATTAGAGCCCTCTCAGTACAGTCTCTGACAGGAAGGCACTAAATCGATCTGTATAAACTAGCATTTAATAGGCCACAAAACCTGAGCTGGAAAGCAATTCTGAGAAAAAAAAAAAAGATTAGGTTTTTCAATACAGTGATGCTGAAGCACACCTACCCGGGGCTGAGGCGGGCAGACGGTTGGCATTAGGCAGTTCGAAAAATACCCGTGTGGAATCGATAAACAGCACTGACTCGGGGGTGACGTAAAGAGGAAACCAACTCCATTACCAGCCTGGAAGTCAGAGGGAGTTTTGCCGGCGCCGGGCGAGGGGGGTTGGAATAGGGGAGGACGGAGCTGTCAAGGGGGTCCGTGATTGGGGGCGGGGGGTGGCAACCTCGGCGTGGGCCGCCCCGTCGGGGTTTCAGCACCGCGGACAGCGCCAGC
>VXBJ01007466.1:0-47799 GCA_013400055.1 Nycticryphes semicollaris | reverse complement strand
CACCGCCGGCCCCGGCTCCCGGCCGCACACACAGGGCGGAGGGAGGGATGGAGAAGGGAGGAAGGGAGGGAGGGATGGAGGGAGGGAGGAGGGCGCTGCAGCTCCTCAATTATTCAGCGCTTCCCCCTCTCCGCGCTCTCCCCGCCTGCCGCATGTGACCGCTGGGCAATACCCACGGGTCGAGCCCAGCCCCCGGAGATCTCCTTGCACGGAGATGCCACCCCCCCCCCCCCGGCCCCNATCCTCTCTGCCTGCCCAGGTGTCCTGAGGGCTGCGGGTGGCTTCCCCCAAATTACCTGGCTGCTGGGAAAAAAAGCTCTCCCGGCTGCCTTCTCCAGACCAGGGTTTTCCTCACCCCAGGGACAGGGAGTTGGGAACTCCCCCTTGGTTTTCCTCTTCAGCTGTGAGGTTTGGGTGCTAATACTGTAATCCCCAAACAGGCAGAATTAGGACTAAAATAATTCCTCATGCATTGCAGCATGTCGTGAAGTCCAGCCCTCTGCACGGCCTGCCTGGGAGGAGTTAAATATTGGGTGCAGGATATATTTTATATTTTATATTCATAGCTGGTTTAGAGGGTAGCTGGAATTTATGTTCAAGATTTTTCCATTTTTGTTTCTTGATTCTTGCTATTTGGTTCCCTCTAGAAGCACTCCCTCTCTGTAGCTATATTGGTACCATGCTGACATCAAATCCAAAATGGTTTCATCTCCAGTGATGCCTGGCGAGGGTCAGTTTTCAGGCTCCATTACAGCTGCATCCTTTAACTTTTAACAGGGCCCATTCCCAGATGAGGGTTATGCTTCAAATGGAGAGAAGCTGTTTATTCTCTAAACACTGAAATGAATGTCTGCTGGTAAAAATGAAAGGCACAATCCTTCAGCTTTGGGTCAGTTTAGGAAGCTGATATTTGCCTAATGTCAGTGACCCCAACTGCATCACTGGCAGTGACCTTCTGGGGACCTGCAGAGAGCAACACTCTGTGGAGAAACCTACCCAGGGTGTCCACGATCCTATCTTTGGGTGAGGCAGAGGCTCACGTGTCATCTCTGTTTTCTCTTCCAGCCCTGATTTCTGTGGTATTTTTTGTGGCCTTCCAGATGAGTGCCATCAACCATTACCAGGCTCCTTCCTCTCTCCAGCTTAGCTTTTCCTCCCTCTCAGCACTCTCTTTGCAGCCCCGCTCTTCCCAAATGAGAACAGAAAAGACCTCTCCCAGGTTACTGCCAGTCAGGAGGAGGTGTCATCACAGGATGACATCATGTTCTGTTCCCTTCCGGCCGCTCTGGCCAGCACGTTATCACAGCAGAAAAAGCCTCATCGAAGCCCAAGTGTGGCCAGCTGATTACCCTCCTCACAACCAGCAGTTTTGCAAGCTGTGTTTTTATTCTTTCCCTTACTCTTTGATTGCCTGAAAGCAACACTCAGAGCTGCAGCTGCTCTCCTCTCACTGTAGTCCCCCTGCTTCCCTTGTGGTTGTTATGTCCCTTCTCATTCACTGGCTTCCCCCCAGCTGCTTTCGCTCCGTCTGTGGACACAGGATGCAGCTGTGCATGGCTGATCTCAGGAGCTTCCCTTTGACTAAACCTGAGCAAAAGAGACAAGCTTCTCCATTTACTATTGCCTCTTGTTTTGCAGTGAGTGAAAAGGGTGTGTGAGTAAAGGACACGGGTGGGTGGGTGTTTCTGAAACGATTGTCAGCGTGGCCAAGTTTTAATGGGATTTATCTGCGTGTGCATGTCCAGCGTCACTTGAGTCATATTTATTCCTTGGGGCTGGGACTGCACACCCTGAGGGCTGACCCTCAGGCTGGTGCTATTGGCACACCTGGCCTGTTTCAGTTTGATTGGGATCAGCAGAGAGGGGCTTTTGTGTCCTCTTGGCAAAAACTTGTAGCACCCAAAATTTTATAAATCACACCACGACACCACCCCTGCCTTCCACCTTCCCTCCATTGCTCAGACCTCTTGCTCCAGCAGACTTTGCTGTACAATAATTTTCCAAACCCTGTCGATCTGCTTTTTATGTTTATCTCTGTTTTATCCAGTGGTACCTCGTTAGCTACCCAAAACACTCAGCCACCACCTTGAGTAATAAAAGGCGCAAATGTTTTGTCAGAGGCTCACTTAAGCTCTTTCTCATGACTCAGGAGTCTCTTCTCAGGAGTTTTGTGGCTTCCAGTCTTGCAAGAAGATGAATTCTACAGCTGCCCCTCTAATAGCACTCTTCAATTTGATTAAATGTGAGTCCATCATCTGGATAAAGAACCGGATGAGACCAAGGTACCCTCTAGACAAGTCCCATCAGCGAAATCACCCACAGATTAGGGTGAAATTTCCCATAGCAGCCAAGCACACAATGACACTTCAGTGGCAGAATTTCCTCTGTCCCCAGGCGCTGCCTAGTTTCTAGATCAAAATAATTTCTGCCCATTTTTCTGTAACAGCAAGTGACAGTCTGACTAGCCATTTAAATACTTAATCCCATTTTGAATTTGACCAAGGCTTTGGCCTCAATCACACTTTATAGCAGGGATCTCTTCCAGCTGCTGTCTCATTATCTCAGCTATTCTGCCTATCAGTATCAAATAACGGCCTTTCCAACTTTGTGGGACATAACTTTCTTTATTGTGACTCTGGATGCACATGGACAGAAGTTGCCTGATCGATTTTCTTTCTTCGTTTTATTAAAATGCTTGTTTACCTCTCTCATAATCCCTTCATACTTGTCTCATCCCTGACTAATTAATCGTGCCATTTAAATACCACGATTCCTGCAGTTTTCTGGGCTCTTTCTTTGTCTACAGATCTTTTCATTAGGATAGTCATCACGCTTTTGACCTGTTGGCCTCCAAGTCCCTCTAGGGCTTCCAGCATCCTCACACTATGGACCCTCTTTCCCTTCATGGAATCTCCTCGAAGAGGAAAGGGTCATCTCTAATTCCTTTATTTTGCTGAGTCTTCCTTAGTGTTGCTTCTCAAAATGTTTTGCCGTCATCAGAACTGACTAATGGTCTGTTGAGGACAGGTAGCTTGGGTTCCCCCGGGATATACCCTGGGCTCCCAACCTGTGTGCTCTGTCACCCCATCCCATTTTTATTGGTTTTGCAGAGGCGCACTGATTTGGGTCATATTTCCAATGAAAAAACTAGAAACACATGAAGTTGTAGCAGAAAAACTATTTTGGAATCGAATCAAATTCCCATCAGAAAGTGCATTTGAAACTGGCGTGAGGGCACTAACAGAGAGAAGCTGCAGCATCTTTCCCTTGCTATTTCCGTGTCTGTGTGTGCTGGCTCCTGTTAGATGAGCAGGGCCAAAGGCATCGTCTCCATCACACACTTATCATTTAGTGGAGCTGGTTGGAGAGTGTCAGTTCTTCGGAAAGATTGGTATTTCATAGACAAGGGCTACTTTTGCCTGCAAGAACCAGGCTGCTTACAGGGGCATCCTATTAAGCAGGCGCTGGGACACAGTGATGGGAGTGGGTTAGACCTCCAGCTGCTCGCTCTGCATGTCCAGTAGCTCATGTCCATGGCTTTGGCAAGTGTTCTAGCTGCGATTTGGTCCAGGGCATCACAAAATAACTTGCTGAACAGCAGTTCTCCTGGACATCAACTGCAACATTCAGCTGAGTATCTCTGAGTAGAGGCCAGATGGAGCCCTGCAGAAGCGCTGGTATTTTTAGAAATGTGGCCAGAATGCTTGGCCACTTTCTTTCTTACTTTTCCATCTGCTGGAAACTCAGTGAGTATCCTATAGGGGTCAAAGTGCAAAGTTAATGCAGGAGGATAAGAAGCGAGATTAATCTTGCTGTCTCATCTCCTGTTGGTGACGGGTGGTACGATGAATACTAGCGTGAGGAAGAATAGTCCTGTAATTAAAGTCCCAACGTCAGACTTAGAAGATCTCACTCAAGTTACTGTCTCTGCCACAGGTTTTCTGGGTGAGCTTCACTGTTTGCAGTCCTGTTGCTGTGAAATGGTGGTGAAAACACTGCCCAGTCTCAGCAGGTGTTCTGGCTGCGTAGGATGTAATTTCTTTGCCTGAAGGACTGTCTCTAGGTGGGATCCTGACCTCACTGGGGCAATTTGGCTGGGCAGATGCAATTAGCTGGGCAGATGAAAGCAAGTCCCTTGACTGGTGAGCTGTACCTCTCTCCTCCCTGATCCCTTTGGGAAGTCTTACCCTGATGCACAGCGATTGGCAGCAGAAACAGCAGAGAATGAGCCCAGCGCTCATAGGGTACCCTCTTCATTAGTTAAATTACTTGTCTGGTACGTCCACTGCAGTGGAACTGGCCATGGGCTCAATTTCTGTTGAGGGGATGGGAAAGGGTTAATCTGCCCTGCTAAGCAGCATCTTGGACAGGTTAAAAGATAACAGTGGTGTGAATGTTTCTCATAAACCCATATCAGGGCACTTATCCCCTGGGTGGGGAGGGGAACCTCAGTGGTGTGGAGGTATAAACAGAAATTGGGGTAAAAACCCAATGCAGGGAAGCCTGGGTGTGCTTTTCCGTGTGATTTTATCCAGCTGAGATTTCTCCCAGGCTCGCTCTTTCTCTCTCAGTATCCCCTGTGCCAGGTGGAGTGGAAAAGATGAGTGATGCATCCATCAGACATGTTCCCCGTTCAGAGAGACATGGGTTGAGGGAGCATTAAAGGTATCCCTTTCAGAGCCATATGCGAACGTACAGCCCGAGTCTAGTTCCAGTATGACCTGTGGCCTCTCCCCTGGCTGGAGGCTGTCGCTGGTGCCTGCAGAAGAAGCGACATCCTTTGGTTGTGCTCTCACCCTCCCCCAGCACAGAATCCCCGCTGGCACCAGAAGAGCTGCATTAACCCTGGCCACGGGCAGATAAAGACCTGTGTGATTGGGTCAGGGGCTGCATGGGGTGGGGATACATGTGGGGACACCCCACCTTGGGGACAGGAAGCTGCAGTTCACGATGGGGCTCCCCTTCCTGTGCTGGGACAGGGGCTGCCGACAGTGCCTTTGGGGGAGGCTGGGATAAAGCAGCTGCCAGGGAGAAGGGATTAAATGATTCAGTGTTAGGAGGCTGCTGCCTTATTTAAAGGACCACACGCTATATTTTTTTGTCTTCTTATCCAGAGAAGACTGCATTTATCATCAAACCAGAGAGAATCGTGCTTTTTCTCTTCTCTTTTTCTTCATCCCATGGTTTAATATGTAGCTGGTAAGCGCTATGTGTCCATAAAGTCACACCACATCTGCATTAATGATTATGTCTCAATCAAGTGAAGCTTGATACTTTGCTGAGTATCGGTTCCCTCTGTCCTATGAGTGGGTTTAGCTCTTCTGGATTTCAGTTAAAGGAACAGGGGTGCAGCTGGTGGCAGGATTTGGTCTTTGTTCTCTGTTCCCGGAGTGACAGATAAAGTACTATAGCACAAAAATGATACCAGTGCTGGGACATTTGGATTTATTAGCAAATATCATGCAGGATGTGACTCTGACTGTGTTAGGAAGGACATCCCCCATCGGGGGGTTCCCCAGGAGCACAGCACCTACTTGGTGTCTCTAAGGTCACCGAAAGCTGGCAGCCACTTCGGGTTTGATGCCATGTACAATGTTCAGTCTGTGTCTGCCCTCACTGACCTGTTCTGGTGGTTCAGGGCTTTCTCTGGAGTGGTGTGTCACAGAGTTTGCCACCCCACACGTGCTCTGTAAATAGATACCTCTTGGGCTGAAAAGAATGTCTAGGTGTAACCATCTACTCGTCTTAATAAATCTGTGGTTCCAGCAGGAGCCATGCTGGGTTAGTTTTAGGCAGAAACTCACTGTGTCAGTAAAGAGCTCAGAGAGAACATTTTTTCTTTGGTATATTGGAGCAGGTGCTCTAAATGGTTTTGTTTACTCTGCTATTGCTTTGAGGGCAAGGCTTTGGCAAGGGGACACATCCCATAGCCCAGTTCACCTGCGACGAGCAGGGGGCAGGAAAGATGTGTTGCTGCAAGAGCTACTGGTTCTGGGAGACTGTTGGGGGACTGGCTTGCTCTGACATGGTGTTGCATACACCAGGCTGTGTTTGGTCTCCATCTCTTTCCCCTGTTGCCTCTCATAACCCCCATCCTGGACTCATTTCAGCTCCCCATCACCTGCATCTTGTTGTACGAGATGGCAGAGCTGGGCTCTGACAGGCCAGTGGTACCCCCCCCCATGCTGCACACAGGGCAGGGGAGCATCCACGAGCCATCTGTCCCCACTGCGACACGCTATGGGGACAGTTCCTGTGTACCCTCTGCCTTGCTGCCCACCCACAGGGGAAGCTGTTTCTGTCATGCTCATGTAAAATCAGCATTAGGCCACAGTATTTGTTTTGGGTTTGTGCACAGGTAGCTTACACACTACTGCNTGAGGTCTCCCCTCAGCCTCCTCTTTGTCAAACTAAACAGTCCCAAAAAATTATTGGTCTTCAGAGTATTTTAGCATTTACTTGCCAAGTTTTACCCACCAACTGAACTATTTCTTTCAGTTTAATACATTTTTTTTCCTCCAAACAAAAAACAAACAAACAAACAAACAAAAACCCCCCAAAAACCCAAAAAACCAAAAACCCCAAGCCAACATTTTTTTTTCTGGGGGGAATTAAAAAAATGTGAACGTTTCCTTGGCATTTTAAGCAGCTGCTTGATTTATCCATCTTGCTGCTATGAGTGGATGGGGCTTTGTCCATCCCAGGGTTTGAAGAGAGGCTGCTGTTTGCGCGAGAGCGCTTGCTTTGTGTGCAAACATTAGAGTTTCTTGCCTGTTGTTTGTTTTTCACAAAAGTGTAGCTTTTTTTGTGTGTCCAGAAAAACCGCTGTCATCCTGTGAGCAGGCCTTGCAGGAAAGGAAAGGTTTGTGAACATCCCACGGACTAAAGCTCAGTGACATCAGCTATTTAGCTGGAGAGCACTGCACATCTGCTCTGAAACCGGCAGCACTGCAGAAAAAATGAGGACTATATTGATCTGATAGTTTGTTGTCATTGACGTTTCCATTAATCTACTATTCCCCGATGATTTCTCACTGCTAAAGCCAAAGGGCAGTGTTGGGAAGGGTCACCACTGAAGGCAAAAACGTTACCCAGGTGACACCACAGCGCAGTTTTCCTTGGAGTCAAGGCAACTTCTCAGTTGAAGCTCAGCCAAGGTATTTCGTCTAGGTCATGCCAGGTCTGCTCAACCTGATTTTGTGCCTCAGCTGAAGGACAACCAGCCAAAGCCTACACCTCTGAAGTCACCATGGATTTAATATCGTAATGCAGGCTTGGCTGAGTGCTGCTTGAAAGAGCAGAGTGACCGGGATTGAATTACCTGCAGCATATTAGTTGAAAACTCCTATGCAGGAACCGCAGGGCCCGATGCAGCTCAGCTTTCAGGGGAGGCTGATAAGATCGTAGCCCGTGGTTGCATAGTTTTAGGTTTTAATTCTGTATTCATTATATCATTAACAGAGATCGGGGGCCAGGCTCACTTACGAGCTGCTGATGGGATCTTGTGGCTGCCAGCTCTGCTGGCTTTAGGTACCCATGGCATGGAACAACCATCCTTTAATGACCCTCATTATGGGGGTTCAATAAGAGTACCCCAAAGATGCTTTAAAAATAAGGCAAAAGAAGGAACACAAACCAGATGGCTTCTCTGGAAAATGAAGATTGGATTTTTGGTTAGTTTGTGTATCTTCTAGTAACTTAAAATAGCCTCCTTTCTGTTTGTTGAGACAAATAAGACAAGACATTAATATGCACATCCTAGCAGTAAATAGGCTTCAAGTAAGCTTCTGCAGTGCTGGGGGAGGATATTAGGACAGTGTGTTTTTCATCACTGATGTGCCAGCTAGTATGCAAAAAGATTCTGCTCTTACAAGGCAAGGAGAGAATTAGAAAGTTGAGGGAAAAATCCAGTTTTTCCACTAGTATGCAGACAGAAAAAAAAAGGTTGCTCCAGAATGCTAAAAAAATAATAGTACTGCTTCTCATCCTGTTAGATCTAATGCTAAAAAATAGGCGTTTTGGGGAATGGGTTTTGGAGTGGGTCAGGTATAGACATGATGTAGCTCTTGAAATCAGGTGGATTGTACATAAATAAAATGCTGTTTATGTTGACCCATCCCACTTTTTTTTTTTTTAATTTTTTTGTTGTTATTTTCCTGGCCCTGAACTTTGCACATTTTTAAAGACAGGCTTTTAGAAATTACATCTCAGGAAAAAATCCACTGGGCTTTTCCACAGAGGAGTTAATGGCTTTTATGAAAAGGTTTACCTAACCTGAGGTGATGTTTTCAGTCTCACAAAACCAATGGAGATGGAACAAGGGCTGGAGAAGGAGCTGGTGCCATTTCCTCTGTGCATAGCACACAGGAAAATGTTTTGTTTCCTGCTTTTGGGTACAGTAAAATAGATTTCAATTAAAAACCAGGAGGATTGAGTGAGTAATTTCTTAATGTATCCAGTCAGCAAAAGAGAACCGAACACATCAATTAGACAAACCATATTAATGCTAGGGGTGCGTCCTCACTGTCCACATAAAGCATCGACAGCCTAGCTTCTGCTCAAATACACCCTGATAAACCTGGGCAATAACCCATCTATATTTACCTTCTTGATTTATGAGAACAGAGATTAGCAACGACTCCGAAGCATATGATTCAATCATGTTTCTCATGGCTTACACAACTGCTGGTTATAAAATTATCCCTGTAAGCAAGGGAAAGTTCCAGCTCCTGGAGGGGGATGTAAGCCTTCAATGGTCCTCACAACCCAGCCCTGGAGATGGTATTTACCTCCTGGATCCACGGAGTACAGTCACCTTCATCCACATTCTTTATATTTGGGTATTGTGTTTGACTCTGCCTGTGAAAAACAGAATATTTGAACTGTGTTTTGATGACCTGCATTGAACCATGAGCCAGGGCTGCGGGTTTGCTGCAGGGGAAGGAGATGTGCCACAGATCCCTTGGGGACAACAGGGACCCCAGCTGCCCTAGCCTGGTTGGGGCTATATGACATGTGCTGGGGGCAAAGCTAATGGCAGGTAGTTTTTAACCATGCAGGAGTATGAGAAAGCAAACAAACAAGCCTAAGCAGCAGGGGAATCATGTAGTGTTACAAAGGGAAAGAAGAAAAGCCCTCTACTTAGTGCTCAGCATCATCTCTTACACACACAGTACCGCCAGCAACTAAAAAAAGGTTTATCGTAGAATCATGCTTCATTCTTTTCATAAGGGCCTAATAAAAACGGTTTTGAACCCAGTTTCTTACTGCTATTCCCTTTGTGCTGGGGGATCACAGGGAGCTGATGGGTGCAGGGCTGGCTTTTCTGCAGCCCGGATAACTGGGGCTGGCCACCAGAGTCCTGCCTGCTGGGAATCATCAAGCTGAGGGACCGGGGATAAAGCTGCTCTGCGCTTTATGGGAACAGCAACTGGTTGCTGCTGACCCAGAAGCTGCTCCTGGTCACCCCAGGGGACAGCGGAGACCTGCCCAGCCTTCGCCACTCCCCGCTGCCTGTGCAGACACAGCCCCACAGAGAGGAACAGCAGCACCAATGGCAGCAAAAGGGATTAAAACCAATGTTCTTTTCATCACAGATCTATGCTTTAAGGAGAAACTGGATGGGTCTTCTGTTGTCAGCTTCGTTGTGCTGATAGAGGATTATTCCTAGTTTGAGATCAGAACAGAGACCTGGCTGCTAATTTTACCATTACGGAATTTCCCACGGTGGTTTTATTGCCCAGATGGGAGTAAGGAGAGTTATATATAATGAAATTTTGCTGTAGGATAGCACATTTTATAGTGTGCAACAGTTATTTAACACCCCTCCCTCCCACCCTGCTGACTAACGTATGTATGAACAGGCTTCACCCAGCTTGAATTCCCGCTTTCCCTTCCTGTTCACTGGGGAGAGTGAGCTGCCTGATGCTCCGTGCCGCACAAAGGGCACACGGTGCCCGACAACACCAGTTCTTTAAATCAAAACATTATAGAGGTGCACACCTGCAGGCTATGTGTATCCTTTTGTGTCCACACTAGACCCCCAGACCAGTCCGTCTTGGGATTTCTGTCGAGTTCTTGGTGTTGAAGCATACAGGAGGGGTGGTTTACTGGATGTTTCACTCTTTCCACTCTGGAAATAGCTGTTCAGCGGAGTGATTTCCCTTTTCCTGTGGGGTACTAGTCCAGAGATGTGATACACTTTGACACAGTTGCTGCAGAGCATCACCAGCCACTGCTGGGTGGCTTATCCCTGGTGGTTCTTCATCAGCTGGTCTTTGGAGAGGGAGACAGTGAACAAGGGACATTGACTTGATGAAATGTGTTTGAAATGTGTTTTCCTTTCTTTCTTTCTTTTTCTTTTTTTTTTTTTTTCCCCAAAAAAGAAACCCCAGTGTTTTGTTGACACAGAGCAAGTAACAGTTCATTTGCAACTCCCCAAATGAAGCTAAATTACTCTGAATAAATTGAACATTAAAGCACCATCTGAGCAAAGCCAATCTCCTGATGGATGGTTCAGTTCTGCTTGGAAATACCTAAAAGAAATTAGGCACTAGGAAATTTAGGCATGTTCAACCTGATGGGTTCCTCAAAGGTAACCAACGACAGCCTCTACCAATCCTCCCAAGTTGCTATTCATAGAGCTTATCCAAGTCTGTCCTCCATTTTTTCCGGGTTTTCTATGACTCATAAGATATTGTTTCCTGCTGGCGGTGGATTTTGAGTGAGTTTGAATATTTCCAAATCCGAGCATATTCACAAGTGGAATACTACCAGTCCATCTGGTAGTGCATCCAGCAGTGCAGCAGCTCAGCTCTGGACTGATGAAAACAAATGAGCATTTAAATTGAAGAATCATTTGACATCGTGCAGTTAAAGGAGATGTTCTTCCTCATGATAATTAACGATTTGAAGGCAGTCAGCAGGGGACAGGGAAGAGAAAGAAGGGAGGGATGGCCTTGGCAGGCTGTGCCCAACCAGGGAACCCATTGCTGGCTCCTCTCTGTAGGAGAAGCAGTGGACATCTGTGGGGAAGGGAAGAAATTCATACCCAACACTGACACAGAAATCTAGAGCCAGACCCATGCCATCTCTAAGGAAATTTGTGATTTTTGCCTCTGGTAGGAAGGACCACTGGGTAATACATAGCTGTCAGTGTGTGCCACGTGGTCAAATCCATCAACAGACCCCTGTGTGCTTGAAGCAGAGCTGAACTTGCCCTGCTTGTTCTGCTTTATCACTGCCCTCTCCCGACATTTCTCCCTTTTGAAGTTGTAATTTCCTGTCAAATTGTAACTGCAGAGCTGTGCACTTTAATCCTGTGTAATTACAGTCCTCAGGAACTCGGTCATCCCCTACATCACACATCCACCATCCCTGCCTTGGTCCTTCATAAGCAGATTGAAGTGTTATTGCAGGAGGTAGGTGAGAGGGGGAGTGTCTTGTTTTCTAAGACCTTTCTTGTTCCCTCCTGCTATTATTTTTAGAGCTCTGACTCGAGGTTCACTGCTGCAGAGACAACCTCCTCCCTGGCACTCCCTCCAGAACCAAAAGCCACCCCACTCCCACCTTCAAAGCAGATGTGACTCAGCCTGCAGTCTGGGGGCTCTTTGTTTAATTCGGAGGAGGATGAGTCACAGGAGGGAAAGGCAGAGGCTCAGCTGGCAGGAATCAGTGAGACTACGGCCTTGCAAGTCAGCTCAGCTGGGCTGATTCACTTCAGTGGAGGGTCCACTGCCTTTCTACAACAATCCCACCCACCCACACGGCCTGTGCTGGGTAAACACCATCAATAAGGGGCAGCTGGGTCTGAGAGGTGTGAATAATCATCAGGCTGATTGTGATGGAGAGACATTTAAGAAGTCTTCCCCCTTGATTTGAAGGGCTGGGAAAAACAGTTCTCTGTTAACAAAGCTCTCATTGGCTTTCTGCAGTAAGGGCATGGGGGTATTTCCAGGCAGCATCAGGGAAAAGGCAAACATGCTGTGTACAAGCACACAAGCTGCAGCCCAATAGCCCTGACCTGTAATTTTCCCAGTCAAGTCAGAGACGCAGGAGCTGGCCTGATCAGGGCTTAAATAGGAGACACACCTTGTAGGTGTCTGTCTTGGTTGCATTGTACTTCATCAGCAGGCAATGTCTCATCTAGCTGTAGATCCTTCCCTAGGAGCCACATGCAAGGGGCAACCAGTCTTGGGAAGCAGCAGAGGAAATCTCCCTGTGTGGAACTACAGACTGTTGCTATCTCAGCAGGATGTGGAGAGTCCCCCTTGTCCAGCACCATGGTTAGTATAAGCCTGTAAAGGCTTGCAGCAAGTCTCTTCCAGTTTTCAATTCAAGTGTCTTGCTTTAGAGGTACAGAAATGCCATCTATAAAAGTTATTTTCTTTATAAGCATTAAGTATGAGGATGGCAGTCAGAATCATAGGGAAAAACAAAGCTTCCTGCAGCTGTTTTATTGAGAGCATAAAAAGAAGTTTTTAGTTTGCTTTTTTTTTTTTTCTTTGTCTGTGGTGTTGCTGTTGGTTTTCAGTTCATTCAATGTATTTTGTCTATTCATACCTTAATTTTTCATGCTCTTTCAGCTGGGTGCTGTTCTCCTTCATATTCTCTAAATCGTGTCCGATTACTACATCCTGAGGGTGATGCAACTTGGAGTCAATAATTGTATCCTGAAGAAATTGCATCTAACGTGTTAGGGCCCTACTGAACAAAAAGCAGGTAGAGAGTGCTGGGGTCTCCTTTGGCCTGGACTTGTAAGCACCTTGCTGGATGGGAGGTGGGATGTGATTTAAAAGGCAACTCCTAGATGAGTTGTCCAGAAACTGTCACTGATCTGGAAAACAATTTTTGTATGTTATTACGGAAGCAGAATTGCCATCAGCTTTGTATCAGGTTGGTTGTTAAACAAAGACTGTTTGGTTGCTGATGGGAAATGGTCTTAGTCTTGGTCCCATTCTGAACTGAAATAGGGAGAGAGTCTTACATGGATGGAGCCCAAGGACAGAGTAGAACTGTTGAATAATACATCTAATGGGTCAGTTGTTGTTGTGCAACATGGCATACAAAATGGCTTCTTATACACCTGCCAGTAGTGGTAACTGCTCTTGTCAATTGTCTGCTTATAGATTCTTAATTAACCTATGTTATTTATAGAATGGATTGCAACAGGGCATCTCATAAAACTAAAATAAGTCAATCTGGCATCTCAATAAATGTTGCTGTTGGGCTGTGGGAACAATAGATGTGCAACGAAATTGACCTGAAGAGATGTCAGCTTGAAGGACCTTTCACATTGGTCTACCTTAGAAAATATATAATGGGAAATACATGTGTGATCTTGTCCAAAAATCTTGGGGTAAGCAATATGGGGAAGTGTGTAGGTAGGTGCAGGAGAGCCCATTGGGTTTATTAGAGCAGCATCAGGATGAGACCTTGTTGCTCTGCGCCAGGATGGGCCTTGGCTCAGAGGAGCCAGATGGAGCATTTCTGTTAGCACCACCAAGCTTCAGGTCAGCATCTCGGTGTGGCTCACAGGTGACTGATTTCTGCTTGCATAGTCTTAATTGCCCGCAGCTTTGTGAGCGGAAAGGCTGTCGTGCTTGTAGACATTTTCTCCATAAAGTCTTTATTCCTGTGGAAAGGAATGTTTCAGATAAAGACTAATTTCAGCCGTTAACTCAAGTTTTGACTGAAGACTTCATTGTAGCTGTGCAAGATCTGACAAAAGAATGTTGCAAGCATAATTGTTGGCTTTTTTGAGCAAGGATGAAAGATTAAAATACATGGCACAGAGTGAATAAAAACAAACCAAGAGCAATCCTGCTGTCAAGTGTCCGGTGTCTGCAGGAGAGAGGCAAGAGCCCATGGTGGATGCAGCACATTGCTGGCAGAATCTCTTATTGGGTCTGTAAATTCTTGTCCAAAGCCCAGAAAAATCAAGGGGCTCCTATTGAGTTCCTCGACCTTGAGATTAGGCAGGATGTAAAACAGGAGGCCGTGGATAGTGATAACATGTTTTGGAAAAGTTATGCAAATGATGTTAAAATACACGATTTAAAATATTAGCTCTGGCAGGGAAAGGCTGCTGAAGTTTCAGTCAAGGGGAACAAATATTCCATAAATTAAAAAGACAGGAGTTGGCTTTAAAACAATTGCTTTGTAAGCAAATGTTCCCTTTTGTGGTCTGCATGAAATGTGCTGCGCAAAGGGATAGAGCTCAGCTACTTTCCAAGGGGGTAAAAACCGCCATCATCAAATCAGCCTGAAGAAATGGCTCAAGTTTACACTATTGTTGGCACCCAGTAACCTGGCAGAGGTTCAGCAGCTCTTCTTATTTTATTTATTTAATGGAAGGGATCTTCCCAGAAGGGGACTGTGGTCTATTTGTAACTGTAGTAGAAAAACTTCATCTTTATGCCAGCTCAACACCATGGTGAGCAAGTGTTGACTTGTGTTTTAAAATCAAAGCCATGTATCTAGTCCAAGATGTAAATTATTTTTTTTAAAGTTCACTTTTTTTTTTTAATGCTGTAAATATGCATGTCTTTGATGCTTTCAAGGTGAAGTCTGGAGTGTACAACACTATTTTCTGTGATGATTTCCATTATCTACTAAATCTGCAGGGCTTTTATCCACCATGGCCTTGTTTCTCTGGGAGGAAGGAGGTCACAGATTACAGGAGGAGCTGACAAAAAGAAGTCTACTTTAGCTGGGCAAGTAAAACTCAATGGCAAGGAACAAATTAATAAAATTAACAAAACCCAAACACGTGCTAGTCAGTGGTAAATTGTTTCTGGGCAGAACACGGTTGGTTCAGTCTCTTCTTCCCCTCCCAAGTGCAGTCTTTCCAGTATCATGTACAGTTTCTTTGTACAGTTTCTTTTTTTTTTAATATTTACTAAGGATCCTGCCCCTGAGCACTCACCTGAGCACCCAGTGGCTGAGCTAAGGGGGAGGGTACGTCCAGACTGTCAACTGGAGATTTACCCTAAAAATGCTGTGCTTGTATGAAACTTCCCCAAGTTCTTGAGTATGCAAAAATCTTGACCCAGATTTGGATGTGTGTTTTCCACTGCCTCGCTGATCCCTGGGAGGCTGATCTGTTGTCCAGAGAGAGTAAACTTCTGCTGAAAAATGGGCAGGAATTAAGGAAAGAGAAGCAATTAGTACAGATTTGAAATAATAAAGAAACAAACCAACCCAAGCCCAGCATTAAATCACAACATTGCTTTGTGAATCTGATTAAGTAGCATTTTAAGAATCCCTGCTTGCTTTTCCCTAATCTGAATACATATATATAGATAGATATTCCCATGGCTGGTGGGGGTTACCACTCTTTCTTCTTCAGCAAAAGCAACCAGCACATCACTTGTATCCATATCAGCGAGTAACATTTTGTTCTGGGGACTCACAACAATTCCTGGGTCCAGACTGGACCCCACTCTGACTCCAGACCTTTAGCTCTGTTCCACCCCCTTTATAATTACCCACCCTCATGATTTACCTGTTCCTCCATTACTTCCAAGAGGCTTTTGGGGATGAAATCAGTAATGCTTGTGGGGTGACACCAATGTACTGAGACTCTCTGGCCTTTAAAACATCTACAAGAAAAGCAAGTAATTTGTTAGAGGTTTTTGCTTTTGTTTCCAAGCGATGGAAATGACATTGGAGGGGGAGATGTTAGCCTTATGTTGCTGAAGAACACTGAATTTGATTAGTCCCTGCTCTGCTTTTCTTTTGGCTGGAAAAAACCCCAAAACAACAAACCAACCCTGTTGCTCTTGCAGAAACAAATTATTTGTGTGCACCCTGGGATGTGCTTTGTCCCGTTTTCAGGTTTTGTGTTGTGCTGTAACAACTTCGTATTGTTTTTTCTTGCCTGGATCTTTAATGCTCACCTTCCTCTGTGATTTCTGCTAGNTCCCCTTGTTTTTTTGCTGGTTTGTTTTTGGGTTTTTTTTTTTTTTTGGGTTTTTTTTTTTTTTTTTTTTCCAAGGGAACATTTCTGTATTAGAAAGAGATCGCTGGCCTCCTGTCTCAGGGGCGGAACAGCAGTCCCTGACTCTGATGTTGGTGGGACCCCACCTTGCTTGCAGTGACTTCAGGTGGTCACAGAGTGAGGACTATTCCCTTAGGTGGTGCTGACCTGGCCGTGGGGTGTTTGGGGAGAAACTGGCAGCTCTGAGTCTGGGTGCACACTCTGCTGTGAAACCTTGTGGGGATTTATCCTGTTGCTTCTTGAAGGTTCAAGGTAAAGAGACAGCTCCTGTGGGAGGATGTGAACAGTGAGCTCGTCCATCACAGCTCTCAAGAGCAAAAGGAAACAATGCGGAATTTCTTCTGGAGATATTGTTAAGCTTTTTACCCATCGCTCAGACACGGTGTCTCCTCGCAGTTACTTTTTTTTTTTGTTGAGTGCACTAAAAACATCAGAAAAATTCCTGTCTTGTTTAATGCAATTGCTTTACTCCCCAGCCCTGTTCGCTCCTGTCCTCCGTGAATCCCTCAGCCTGTCAGAGCTGTGCTGGGAGTCCTCGTGTGCAGGTAAAGAGGCCTTGCTTTTTTCTTTTTTTTTTGAAGTCTCAAGTGAAACCACAGGTTTGGGAGAGGACGGCCACGTGGGGTTTTTCCAAGGATGACTGGGAGTGAAAAGACTGTGCCTGTCACCTGCTGGGTGACTTTCCCCTAAAGCTTTCTTCCAAGTGGCTGCCAGGGACAGCCAGCTCTCTAGAAGAGCAAAACCCCTGACAAATAGAGCCCTGGAATTCATACTTCTGGTAGGAATTTTACCATCTGCTGCATCACCAAGCTGATTGCTGTGACCATCCTGTGGGCTTTGGCAAAGGCTACATTAGACAGGCCATGGCATGGGGCTGCGGGGACAGCAAATGAGAAGTGACCAGAAGGGAGCAACAAGGTGGGTTTGCTGTCCTGAGGTTATTTAGGTGATGGTTTGGGGGTAGCTGGGGGATTGTTGATGCTACCCTACAACTTGGTGATCTGCTGGAGATAATTTCACCACCTGAGTCAGGAGGTATGACTGAGTCGCCAACTATAAATGCAGAAGGACTCTAAGGCAGTAGAAACCAAGAGAAGTTTATGGAGAGGTTGAAGGCAAGGTAGTGTGCTTGCAGATGGACAAGTATGAGCAGTATCTAAGCGCTGGAAAACTCTGCGTGACTGGCAGGTGGTAGAAGGCATTTTCCAAAACACTTCGCACTAATATCTCCCTTTGCAGTTCACTGGACTCCTGTCAGAAACACTTCTTGTGCATGGAGTTAACATCCTGAAATAGTAATACAAATTTAGCAATAATAACAGTTTTGTTCCCAGAAGTATAGTTTCCTTTTGAGCTGTTAGGATGGAATATTTCACTCTCTCACTATTTCCCCCTGGAGTTACAGTAGGTGTGTTTTCCCTTCCATCCTGTTTTTCCTGACTCCTGGTGAAATTATTTCTTTTCTTTATTTTTTTCTTTTTTGGCTGATGTCAGTGCAGGGTATCTTAGGCCTTGCAGTTCTGGCCAAAGCTCTGCTAATGCCTGGGAGGAACAGCCTCCACCAGCCTCTTGCCTGCTCTATACACATGCAGAACTGTTGTATGGAGCTCAAAACACCATCCTGTGCTGCCAGAAGACTGTTTTGGAGATAAGTAATATAACTGAGTTCCTGTGACTGGGGTGAAGAGCTCTAAAGAACTTAAAATAGGTAAAGGAGGAGAGAATAAACCATTTTCTCGTAACTAACAGGATCAGCATGGAGTCAGAAATTACTACTTCTGGCTCTCCCAGCCCAGCCTGCTGTTCCATAATGTTATTTTCTTTTTTCTTTTTCTGTTTTGTTTCCTTCCTCTTAAGTTTGAAAAGAACTGGGTGTAGATGAGTGTCTCGTTTTAATGCTGAAGTTGCAGCACACACTGTGTAATTCCATGGTGACAATGGTGTCTGGGCTGCAGCTCTTCATGGCCCAGCCACCAAGCAGCCTTTGCTTGCAGAGCTGAGACCATGAGTGAAACATCACATCAGTTTTGATGAACTGGGATATTTGGACCCTTGATATCCCAAACTACTACAGCCAGTTCCTTGCCTCTGTTTTCTGTACTCTGACCAAACCATGATGGAGCCGTGTTCTCTTCCCTACAGCAGGCTCGTGTCAATGGGCACCTCTGCCTGGTGAAGGGGTGTGTGTTCCCTGTGTTTTCCCATTTTGCTTTCCCATTTCTTTTGTTTTCCCATTCTGTAGGACATGCATGAATCCTCAGCAGGGCACTTACTGCACCCACACGCAACTTCCAGCTCCTCTGTGGAGGCTGCTGTGGCACTCTCCTTGTCTTCAGGAACTGGGAAACAGCTCAGCACACAGGAGAGACCCAAACGGCTTTAAAGTTGCCTGGAAATTTTGTTTGATCAAGCACTTTTGCTTTCATATCATCCTAAACTCTTGTAAAAATGCAAACTGTGGGTTATGGGATGGTGGGTTTTTTCTATGGCTCCGTTTTAATCTGATAGCCTTTCCTTGGGTATGTCAGTGCTCTCTGCTCCTCTTTCCCTGATGATACAATACTGCCTGTTTCACAAGGACAATAGAATTTATTTAACTTTTTTTTTAAGTAGAGAGGAAAAGCCATCTTCAGAGGATTTGAGACATCCTTTAATGTGGTGTTTGGCCTGGAAAAGTGGTGGACTAGATGTGTAAGATGAGAACCAGAGAAATAGGGCTAAATAGAGGTTATGTTACAAAGTGTAGCTCTGGGTCCCTGTTTAACAATCCCCTTGGTGGTGGTGTGAAATCTCTGAAGGGAGCAGATGCTGGAGCAAGTGGTGAATACTTTGAAATAAATGACTTAAACTAAAGGTGCTTTTCTGAACAGGATTGTGGTGACCTTCAGGGACAATGACTGTTGAGCCACCAGCAAGAAGCTGATTGCTGGTGGTGAGCCCAAGTGTCCCTCTAGCTTTGGCTGTTCTTTTCATCTCTTCAGTACAGGCTCTCCCTGTTCAGACTCAGATCTAAAAGTGCAGTATAAAGAAGGCAAAGCCATATTAAAGAAATTGAATATGGCATTAGTCATTCCTTGCGTAAGAGCTGTGCCTGAAGAGGAGGAGGCAAGAAGAGCAAGGCATCGTGCTGTGGTGCCAAGGCAGCCGAAGCCCAGATCTTCCTCAGATCTGCTGCTCAGAGGCAGCAATATGTTCGATACTGAACATATTGAATCAGCTGGATTATTTCACAACATTGTCTTGTCAATAGTCAGTGTCAGTTTATCCTATTCTGTTCATGCTTTCTCTCACTCTTAAGGGATTAAGTGAAGAAATAGGGTAATGTTGTGGATTGGACAGGAATTAATCAGGATTTCCTATCGACTGCATCAAGAAGGTATTATAACTGGAAAACTTCCAAGATTCTTTGTGTTAAACTTGGAAGCCTTGGCTCACTTTTAGTGTTTGGATTCAATAACAGTCTCCCTGATTAAGGACCATGAACATTTAGCTGGAAGCGTTGACCCAAGTTGGACTTTGAGGCTGTGTTTGTGCTTGTGTTGAAGGAGTTTGGATCCAGCTTCCCTGGTGCAAGAGCTCAGTCCTTGATAATGTTCAGGTGTTAGAGCTGTCCATGGCACTCCCTGGGCACCAGGCAGAAGTCAGTATGGGTCAGACACCCTTCACCATAGGCAATTTGGTCACAACCTTTTTGTTCTGACATTTCAGAGAGTTAAGCATTATGGACGCAGGTCATCCTGTGCCAGCTGGCCAATATCTGAGAGAACGTTTCTCAGCATAATTAATCTATTAGCAGAGAGGTACCCTGATTGAGTTGATAGTTTGCTTACTGAGAGCTGAGAATTCCTTCAAGATTTGGCTGTTCGGGGGCAATAAATCTTTCCCTCAATAAAGACTTCTGGATTTGACCCAAAGTAAATTAGTTCACATGAGTCAAAAAGCCAAGGGGGCCCCACAGAAACCATAAGTTGTATATGAGGGACTACAAAAGCAGCCTCTTTATTGTTCTTTCTCTTGGTGTTCCAGGGAATATATTGGGCAAATACCATGGGAATTAAGGAAATATTTTCGTCAACAGAAAATCCACAGAAAGTCTCAAAAGGGCAACCTTGCTAATAAATTTGTTGATGATAAATTCTGCCTTGGGCAGAAACTGCTGAGCGTTATGTACAGTGCTTAAACTTGATTATTTCACATTGTGCCACTCTAATCACTTCTGCGAATTAATGTATGTGAATTAGGAACCAGATTAAAATTATTCTTGGGGGTGAAATGTGTTCTTTTTGACGAAGCACAAAATTAGTTGTTTTTCAGCAAAAACCTGGTTGAACTGTTGTTTATATGGGCTTCTTTAGAACTGAGGCATTGATGGTTTGAGTCCAAATTTAAGAATTTAACAAAAAAAATAAATAATTGCAATATGTTCAGAAGCACTACGTGATGTTTTGCTTGCTGCAAGATAACCCCAAGTTATCCTGGGGTTTCCTCTCCACTGTTGGTGGCCGTATATGGAAAGGGTGTCCCTTTCCTGTTAGGGAACAGCCTCCCTTGTTAGGGAAGATGAGAAACTGTATGATTTGAAAATGGATTGAAATAAAGCTGCTGTTGTGCAGGGAGCCAAGAGGCACAAAGGCACGCAAACTGTGGGCACGAGAAGCAGGATAACAGGAATAATGCCTAAGCTCAAGGGAAACACTCTGTTTTAACCACTGCCTCCAATGGTCGTGCTTGTATGGGTAAATGAGTCGGGCTTTGTTTCAAAGATTCTGTATGTTCCCACTGTATTTTTTCAAAACAAGAAAATCTATAGGGAAGTGTCAAAGCGAGTAACCATCCTTAAAAGATGCCTGTTTCATTTCATTCAAAGTGACCTTCATATTCAGCTTTTACCAGATCGGCTATGACCAGTATAATCAATTAAGAGCTGAGTCACTAGTCACTTATGTTTAGGTACCTGAATCACTCCATGACTCATGTCTAATCCAAGATATTTCTGTGGGAATCACTGGAATTCATGCCTGTGTAGGGCAGATGGCTGTGGCAAGTGAGATGCATTGTCTTCAGGAAGTGCTACCATCCCTTGTTGGCTGTGGAGAACCTGGATGTGGTCTTAGTCTAGACAAGAACCTTTCAGGGGGACGTCTCATTGTGTTATGACATGAAGCCACCCTGTGGTTGATGGACTTGGCAATGTTATGTTTATGGTTGGACTCTATCTTAAAAGGCCCAACCTAAATGATTCCATGATGCTACATCTCCCTTTCCCCAAGTGGAGATGAAGCCAATGACAGGGCTGGAAGTGATGCTTGAAGCAAAGTGTGCTGAAGTCCAAAGACCACCTAGGCAGCAGAAATATGCTGCTGGAGGGCCACCAGAGTACAGGCACCTCCTCCTCCAAATGCTCTGACAACAGTAGGTTTTATGGCCAGTGTTCTCAGTAAGTTTCCAGCTGAACATACTTATGATCTACAACAGCTCTATTAATCCCTGCTTTTGTAGTTGTGCCACAGCTCCATGTGGACCGATTAGGTGAAGCCTGGCAGGAATGTGTGCCAACAGCATTAGTGTGTGCTGCTCAGCTATTGTACCAAATGGGTAGTTTTCACAATGGGGTTTGCAATTTTATACTAAAATTTAATGTCTAGAAAATAAGCAGTTTGCAGTTTTAATCCAAGTATCTCCAAGCAGGTAAGGTTTGCATTATACAGATTGGTAAATTTGAGGGTAGATTAACATTTTAGGGACAACTGGAAGAGGTTCACAGGTTACAGCTCAGAGTCTGGTTAGTGACCCTTGGCAGGGTTACTGCCTCTGTGATCAGGTCATCACTACCACGTGGGCACATTCGGCTTCTTCTGCACAAAGTCAGCTGATTAATTTATTCCCCAGACCAGAGATCAAACCCTTGTCTTGAGTCTGAGTTGGGTCTGTGAACATCCTGTGCTCAAAGTCTGTGGGAAGGTGTCGTCTTGTTTTTGTGATGACCACAGGTTGGAGTTGCTGGGCATTAGACTTGTGCAATGCTGCTGTAACAGTGAAAAGTCATCAGAGCCTGCTCAGAGGATTTATGGATGAGCCAAAGGTCTTAGGGCAGCGAGGAACTGAATGTACAGTTCCTGGCATCCTCATCGTCCTCCCAATGCAGAGTATGATATTCCTTCCTGTTAATTTAGAAAAGTTTTATGAATGCAAAACCATTTTCAAGTGGTTGTCTGAGCCTGTAGGCTCTCTTCCTGTGAGTCATTTGCTTTGGTGTTAGGTTTAGTCTACAGCACAGGCTGGAATAAGGAATAGGTTCTCCATAAAGAGATCACCAGTTGGTGCAAACCCAAGGCCATTGCAAGCAGCTGCTGAGTAGCCCACTGGGCTAGTCTGCAGTGTCAGCATCATTAAAACTCCATGGTAGCATTTAAACCTGCTCCGAATAACCCAAAATCAACATATTTTCCAGATGAGTGAAGGATGTTGGCTGGAATAAAAGCTTTGTTTTGTGGATGTGGTCTTGCCTTCCAGTTCTTCGTGGGCTTTTTTAATCAAGAGATAATCAGCTTATTCAAAGGGTGGAGGAGACTTGCCAGACATAACACTGTTGGTTTAATTTCCTTCTGTACTCATTTTTAATTTAAAATTTATTCCCATTCTCTCTTCCTAAAAACAAATGTAACTTTTTGAAGATATGCCAGGACAACAAAAAGAACACTGCAAGTCCATGGCGGTGTCACATATGGACTTCATGGGCCATTTACAATAGAAATATCTGTGACAGCACTAGATTAACCTTCCAGGGGCTAAGCAGGACTTCTAGGGGCTGGTGTGCTTTCAGCTGCATGTCAACCTCTCCTGTCTGTCAACCAGAGCAGTTGGGTTTTAATTGCAATTTCATGTCCTGCAAAGTTGGACACAGTGTTTAATACCAAACAGTGGAAGTTAGCTCTTCTTTTGCAACTTCAGAAAAAAAGTTCCTAGTTATAATGTCTAGTAAAGAAGCCTGAAAGATGTATGGTGGGTCTTCGTGGACCGTGGGGACAGCGGATCTCACTTCTGAGAGGAGGAGCTGCTCTATTGTCCAAGAGAGACTATTGAGAAGTTGAGAGAAGAGGGTGACTGCACCCGTCTGCATTTAAATGTCTCTTTGACTTCATCCTCCATAGGCCTGTGCAGTGGTATCTACTGGAAGGAGTCAAGACTTGCCAGCGACTGGGCAACAAATGCTAAACCTCTGCTGAAACACTGTATCTCCAAGTAAGGATGAAGAAGGCTGGAAGACCAGACTGTCTTTTCCATTAAAGTTACCTCTTATACAGTGTGACTGAACTCCTCTGACCTCCAGTCTCTGTGTAGTAAAGAAGTGGTGGTGTTAGGCATACAGTTAAGAACAACATTAGGTAAAGCTGAGAGCAAGCCCTGCACCCTCCCTCTGGAAATGCAATGAAGAATCAAAAGAAAATACCCTTTGGATGAAGATGGAAAGGATTTGATGCACTGGTTTGCATCTTTGAGCTCTTCTAATGAGTACTTGAATCTTGCAGTTCCAGGAAGGATGAGGTTTGCACAGCCGCTGGTAAACCGGAGGTTTGATGCCTTGCAAGGCAGAGGTGGCAAATGCCATGTCCATCTGAAATCCCCTGAGAAACAGGCAACCACCTTCAAATCCATCCCTCAAATCATTCAGACCAAGATGCTAGAGTTAAAGCTCTTAGGCATCCAGTGCATTATATCTTCTCTTGAAAACTGCCTCTCTAGAAAATAAACCAGGTCATTCATCCCAACCTTCTGGCACCAGCTCTGAACGCAAATACCAGGTTGTGCAGCCTGCTCATCTCTGCATCGCACGCTCCAAACTGGGAGGCTTTTTGTGTGCAATGCCTCCCGCAGCTGGCAAGTCCCCATTTTGTACTAGACAAACACTGACAGCTTTATTTCTTGTTTGTTCAGTTGCGAAGATCCTCAGCATCCTGGTTTGAATCGAGTATTGTGGTTCCTCGCTGGCAGAAATGTAAATAACAAAGAAATTTCATGTATTTTAATTACCTGAAGGCGTCTGTTTTAATCTGGTGAATCCTCTTATGTGATAAAAGTAATGTTGCTATGGGAACCCTATCTAACAGGAAAGGTAGCACTAGTCTGCATGTAAACAATTCGGAAATTGGTGCAGTGAAGGGATTTTTTGGTTGCTTGGCACAGAACTGACTTCACGTTGGAAGTTTAGTCTGATGATACGGTTTTAAACGCGTGCATATGAGCGAAAGAGTCATAGATGTAACTGAGAGGATCCCCTTCAGACATCTTGGAAGTTCATATAAATGTTTCTCCCATGTAGTCACCAAAATACAGTCCACCCCCACCAGCAATGCATTTGTATAGTGTGTCGCTCTCATCAGTATTTATTCAGTGCTTTATCTCAGTAACGTGTAAAGTCTACATGGGCATGAGATACTTCATGAATTAAGCCCTTAAAGGCAGATCCTAGCCAGTAAGATACTTGTGCATCTCTGAAGCAGGTGAAGAGCCACATCAGTACCCAGAGAGAACAGACCGCAGTGTAGGTGACCCCCACCGTCCCCACGTGATTGGTGTGACACCAGCTCCTGCTATGCTTTTGGCTGGAATGGGCAGGCCAGGGGTTCAGTTAGTTGGATATGGTCCTGTTTGTCTATAAATCACTACATCTCTTTGCTTTGTGTAAAGCTTCCAAGGATGGCAGTGCTGCCCAGATGGGTATGTGCCTGCTGGTGGGTCCCCAAAGGACAGGACAGGCGTCCTCTGCCTTGCCTGGAGCTCTGCTCAATCATCCCAGCCTGCAGTTAGCGTTTGTGCCAGAGCTGCATCGTGAAAGGGTTTATTCGTTTACTGAGTGGATGCACTGATAAGAGCCCTGCGATAACTGGCAATAAAGCAATAATGACAATATGTTTCAATATATTAGCAAATTTTCCATGCTATAAAGTCTTTTCCCCTTTTCCTAGATTAAAAGGAACTGACGACAAGGATATTTCTCATTTCAGTTTCCTTAAGTACATAATATTCAGTATAGGTCTATTATATTTTACAATAGACCTGGTTTATGAGGAGCTTGCTTTCCTCCAAGGCAATCCTTATGGCCTGTGTGCTGGTCCAGGCCATCATTGAAAAGGATGCTCCTGTTGTAAGTTTGGAAGAGATACTGGGTCACTCTCGAGTCCAGAGTGAAAGGGAAGAGGAAAAGATGAAATCTGCTACTCACTAAGTAATTCTATGTTGATTACACACTAAAGAGAACTCATTGTCTGCCATTTAACTGTGTACCTATCACTGAAACAGAGGTAGGCTTTGTTTCATAAACTGAAAAAATATACATCAATCTACTCCATATACTGCTTATCCACAGGTTATCATGCAGTGATGGGTAATATGTTTCTGTCTACTTGCATATCAATAGTATGGTTTCCACGGACAACGTTTCTAAAAGGAGTTGTAAATTTTTGTCAACCGAATATTTTATCTGCAAAGAAAATCCTTGTAGAAGAAAACCATAAGATAGGCTGCATAAATACACTCAGTTTACAGATTATTATTTCAGTGAATGCTGTCAATGTGCTGACATAATTTGAATGCAATTATTGCTTCAGTACAGGGAAAGGTTTGGTATAACAGACTAGAAAGGCTTGAAATTTTCCTGCAAGCGTGGCTGGCAGGAAGGGGAAAATCCAAAAGGAAAATCCAACTTCTGAACTAACATCAGAGACTTTTTTTGGCTAGAGCACCACATGGACCAGCCTCAGTGTAAGGTTTCAGTGATCTTAAGGATTTTATCCAGCCTTGCCAATTAGAAGATCATATTGTAACAAACTGAGTCTCAGAAATCATAATTAGGTTCATAGAAAATAATCCTACTAGCCCAACTATTTCTGTTTCAACCTGCATCATTGCAAGCAACATTAGGGAGAGTTAGCTGTTGTTCACATAGCACAGGCAATCTCCAAATACCCTTGTCTGAGGCAGTGATTTGGGGAGAAGGGGTGGGGAGGGAAGAGGCAGCACACTGGGAGTATCTGATTCCTGGGCACGAAAAGGTACTGCAAACCATGTTTCGATACTGCAGTATTAGGTTAAATTAAAGTCATGTTCCTGCCCAGCTAGATATGAATCATTAGTACAAAAACAATTTCCTAATTATCTTTCCATTTCAGAGTAATGCAATGAATTTTGCAAAGCTGTAATTTTATCCTGGTTTATTTCCATGTCCTCTATTTTCTCTAGAGACACGCTCTGTTCTCCTCTGAGGTTATTTCTGACGTGATCTCTGGCAGCAGGAAAGGTGATGGTGTGTGGATGAACTCATTGTCAGCTGCTTTCCCAAATTCCCTGGGAAGTCTCGCTGGGAATATGTAAACTGGTACAGGTGTTGGACGGACTCTAGTGAAGCAAATAGTCTGCTTTAATGGTTGAATTGATCTTCATGGCAGATAATAAGTATACTTTTGTAGCTGACCTGGCATATGGTGCTATAGGTGTTTTTAGGTGGTTTGTATAAAACAGATTTTAAAAATGCAATAGAGGACCAAGTTATGAGAAGGTTCCTGAAAAGTCTCTGTGTTAATAGACATTTCTTTCAATACCTATAGATATTGGAAATGTTAAATAATGGAGTTTGTGAAAAAAGCTGAAGCAGGGAAGTATTAAAGGAGGAAATTCTGCCACTCCTCAGCCTCCAAAAGCGTGAACATTCACATGCTCATTGTCACAGGGCTACCTTGGTGGGCTTCAAAACACTTCTTCCCTATAGAAAAAGGGGAAAAAAATCAAACTTTTGTGATGGAAAGCAAGCAACGTACCATCACCCTTGCCTGCCTGTGGGTGAGCTGTGGGCCAGAGTGAGCTGCAGCCACGTTTCCAGCAGATGACCCTGCCACTTCATCCAGGGAGGAGAATAAATGTGTTGGTACTATCCCGGGAGGGGAGGCATGGGAGAGTCCCCAGCTCCACTTAGTGGGCAAAGCATAAACAACATGTAACAGCTCAGCAACAATAACTGAAGCCAACCAAAGAGCATTATTAAAAAAAAAAAAAAACAAACTTCAGTGAAGCCATGTGTAGGAAAAAGCTTTCTTTGACCTTGGAAGACCATCCGGAAACCCTGGTTCCCCAGGAAGGACCCACAAAAATTCATCTTGTAATGAATTCATCTGCAGCTTCTGGGTTTCTTTTGGGGTTATGGAGGGATGTGGTGGAGCAGTCATGCTCAGACAGATATTATTTATTTAGCCACAGTCATGTTTTCCGATGTTTTTCTTTGAAGGTCCTGTGAAACATACCTGCAAGAAGCATCAGGAAACAAATCTCCCAAAGGCAAGACTTCACCCTGGCAGCAAGGGTCAGCCCAGGCAGTGGGACAGCTTCCAAGGAGCAAGAAGGAGGTTTGTGGTTAGCCCTGGTCCTTCAGGCTGCAGGTGAGGCCACGCGGGGATTTCCAGGAGGTTGTTAGAGCCAGGAGACAAGAAAAAGCAGAATGTTTGTGCAATCATTTTTTCTCCTTGCAGATATTTCAGTAGCTCTGTTGATGAGTTAAGGGCAGTTCATTAAGTCATTTCCACTGGTTAGACAGTGTACATCTTGCCTGAATTGCTTGCTTCATTGACTAGTGCTCCAACTTTTGGCATTTCATCAAGAAGAGTGTTTTAGGGATATGGCTTAATTAAAAGCATCCTTCAGCCTGGCCGCAGATCTTTCAAAATGCTCCTCAAGCAACAGCCCTTCATGTGCCATTAGCCACACCTGATTCCTCTCCTCTCCCACTCACCAAGTCCAGTTAAGATGATAAATCAAAAAATTAACACAAGTCATACAAATGTGGTACATTTTGAGGGGCTGTTTGCTGTTGCATGTTTTCCTGTACTCCACAGGGTTTGGGGCTGTGTCTCCTGTACTCCCACAGGGATCTTGTTATTAAAGGGTCCCTCAAATCAGAAATAAAGAATCCTGGTCCCAGGGTTTCAGGATTACTTGCAGACAGGATGGTTCTCACGGCATGTGAAGTTTCATCAGAACAATTGTTCCCCTGTTTCACTGTGTCAGGGACATCAGAGAGGAGGGGGAACTACAAGTGCTTTTAGCAAAGAGGGAGAGCACCTGATATTGCTTTTTCCTTATTCATTTTTAAGAGAGACAGTTGCAGGGGAATCAAACAAAAAATGGAAGTGTATGCAATGAATTTAGAAGTATAAAAAGAATAGTAGATTTATTTCATCTTTCCCCCTTCCTTTGAATCTCCCTGCATTTGGAGAGGTGCAGAGAGGATAATGTTTGGTGGCTTGGTGGATTTGGGTTGCACTCCACTTTGGATATCCAATTTATATATACATATATATATAAAATTTTCTTTTTTTATAGCTGTCTGTGAAAATCAGGTTAGAGATGCTCCTAAGCCAATGCTGTTTCCAAAAGTTGCTGGATTTATTTTTCCCATCCTCTCTGTATCTCTGCTGCCATTCCACCCATGCTGCAATCACTGTGGGAAGCTGATGAGCACCGAGGTAGCAGCACAGCAGATACTGCATCCTCAGTATAATTTTTGGCAGTTAATTAGAAGCTCTGCTGCTCACATTAAAAAAAAAAATAGGAAAGCTTTAATTATATTTACAAAGGGATCTGAAAATTTAGCTGGCGAGTAGCTCCTCTGTGCTTGGGTAAGTGAACTGCCAATGGTGGGACTGATTCTGAAACATGAGTGTTCTTGTAGCATTTCAGCTCTTGGAGAAAGCATTTTTGTTGGATAAAAAGGGGTGGAAGAGTGTGGAATAGTTTCCTATTTACAGTCAGAAGTGTGTCTTCTCTGCTCGGTGCCCTATGCTGGCTTCAGACATAGTTTCATGTGTCACTGTGCTGTGTACCCACTGTCACAGAATCAGGGAATTGTCAAAGCTGGAAGGGACCTCTGGGGATCACCCAGTCCAACTTCCCTGCTAAAGCAGGATTGCCCAGAGCAAATCACTCAGGGCTGCATCCAGGCAGGGCTTGAAGGTCTCCAGAGAAGGGGACTCCACACCCTCCCTGTGTGGCCTCTTCCAGTGCTCTGCCACACTCACCTCAAAGAAGTTTTTCCTCATATCTGAATGAAACATTCCATGTTCCAGCTTATTTCTGTTGCCCCTGAACCACTGAAAAGAGTCCGGCTCCATCCTCCTTCCATCCACCCTTCAGATACTTGTGAGCATGAAGAAGGTCTCCCCTCAGCCTTCTCTTCTCCAGGCTAAAGAGTCCCATCTCTCTCAGCCTTTCCTCATCAGGGAGATGCTCCAATCCCTCCATCATCTTTGTTGCCCTACGCTGGGCTCTCTCCAGTAGTTCTCTGTTTCTCTTGAACTGGGGAGCCCAGAACTAGATGCAGGAATTCCAGTTGTGGCCTCACCAGTGCAGAGCAGAGGGGGAGAATGACCTCCTTCAACCTATCAGCCATACTTTTCCCTGTGCAGGTTTTCTGAAATCCCCAGGATTCCATTTGTCCTCTTGGCCAAAAAGGCACATTGCTGGCTCATGGATAATTTACTATATATCAGGACCTCCACATCCTTCTCCTCAGGAGTGCTTCCCAGCAGGACTGCCCCTAAACCTATATTGGTGCCTGGAATTCTTCCTCCCCAGGTGCAGGACTCTACACTTGCTCTTGTTGAACCTCATTAGGTTCAACGCTGTCTCCGAGTGTCTGTGGCTGCTCCTTCTCTTGCTTCATTTATTTTTTAATTTTTTTTTTTTTTCGGTATGGGGTGTAACTCTTCATCCTTTCCACTGATCTCTGCTCATTTCAGTGTCTCTCAAAATATTGGCAGCCTTCAGGTTTCCTTTTTAATTGTGTGTCTGAGCGCTGTGTGCCTGCTTTAAAGACCAGAAGTGTAACACAGCAGTCTTGTGTGGTGATGGGCCTCAATTAAAATGCAAAAGGTGGATGGTGTTTGAGAGGGGAAATAGGGGAGGCTTTTAACAGTAGTTTGAAGAGTAGTCTGAAGTTCTGTACTGATGTCAAAATCTACTGTAGAAAGGTTTTGTTTTGAGATTGGAAAAGATGCATTGCCTTGGGAACCCAGACTTGTAACACTGTCTTACATCTTACATTTAAAATATATTATTGCTCCGTTGTATGATTTAATTACCTAATGCATTTAACATTTCTGGATAACGCTGTTACTAATATTTTCAGAGTCTCTCCAAGGTACTCTTTGCTTGCTGTAAAGCCTTTAGCAATGCTCTGGCTTTGGACTGGATGAGCCATTTCAAGCCTGAGGTACTGAGAAGGGTGAAACATGGATGTGGCCTGGTTTGAAGTGCAGCCGGGGTGTAGGTCTGCGTTTGGGCTCTCCACATGTAGGAAAAGCTGTGATGCTGCAATGTCCTGTGTGACCAGGGTTTGTTTCATGCCTTTCATCCTCCTGAAGTTTGCTCAATTTGCAGGAATTTAAATTAATTCTTCAGGACAATGCATTTCTTCACTCTCATGAAATCCAAGCTGGAGTACTGTGTCCAGCTTCGGAGTCCTCAGCATGAAAAGGACATAGACCTGTTGGAGTGGGTCCAGAGGAGGCTTCAAAGATGATCAGAGAGCTGGAGCTCCTCTGCCATGAGGACAGGCTGAGAGAGTTGGGGTGTTCAGCCTGGAGAAAAGAAGGCTCTAGGGAGACCTTAGAGCCCCTTCCAGTCCCTAAAGGGGCTATAGGAGAGATGAGGAGGGACTCTTGATCAGGGAATAGAGTGATGGGCCGAGGTATAATGTTTTTAAATTGAAGTAGGGCAGATTTAGATTAGATATTAGGAAGAAATTCTTGACTCTGAGGGCGATGAGACACTGGAACAGGTGCCCAGAGAAGCTGTGGCTGCTCCATTACTGGAGATGTTCAAGGCCAGGCTGGATGGGGCTTTGAGCAACCTGGTGTAGTGGGAGGTGTCCCTGCCCAGGACAGGGGGCTGGAACTGGATGGTCTCTAAGGTCCCTTCCAACCTAAACCATTCTATGATTTCCATTATCTGTTGTCTGCCATGTCTGCCAGGCTGAAGGATGGAAGGCAGCTCCATGGCTCACAGAGGGACACAGGACTCCCAGCCAAGGCTGTGGGATGGAGGGACTGGTGATTGCTCACCCTCCCTGTGCTCCTCCAGCCTCCTGGGTTGGGCTCTGCCAGCTTCCCCACCAGTCCCTGATTTTTCCTTCTGCTGTTTGGGTGGCTGGTTCAGCCTCAAAATCCATTTAGCTGCTGTGCATCTGCCAGCGCAATGCTCCAGAGAGACATTATTACGTTAAGCTGCAGATCGGAGAGATTGCAGTAATATTTTTACACTAAAAGATGTGTTGTCCCAAGATGCCCCTAATGGCGGGGGACCGCTGGCCACCACACATATTTATCTCCTGCCCTAATTACCTTCAAGCTGAGCATTTGCAGTAATGCATTGCTGGGAAAGCTTGTTATTTTGGAAAGCAGAGTTAAGCTGCAGGGCAAGGAACAGCCCCAGAAGCAGGATGAGTGCTTTTTCATCCCTCTCCAAAACCATAACCTATTTCTGGACCAGTCATTGAGAGGATTACAGTTTTATTAGCTTGAAGTAACCACAGACTACAGTTTTCTACCCGTATTTTGGCCTCCTTCTGTAGGGGTTGGTATTTGTTACCTGAAACAGGCTGGGACCTGTGGCTGGCTGCCAGCTGGGATGATGCAGTCACTGCCACAGGGTACATGCACACACTTAGGTGACCACATACACGGGCTTAATGCCATGCTGCTCCCCATCTTCTTTAGATTCCACGTGCAAAAATAAAATAAATAAGTAAAAAATAAAAAAGGAGACAGAGTTTTAAATGAAAAAGGGATAGAGGCTTTATTTCAGCTCTTTTTCTGTGTCCTTCTGTCTCCAGATGCCAGCTATACTTGAGTATTAGTGGGAGGTGGGTACTGAACTCCTCCTTGTGTCCCCTGACAGTCCTTTCTCTTAACTTCCTCTTCAAAACAGCTGTGCAATATAGACAAGACGCTGGTGTTACAGGTTGACAGAAACAAGAAAACCACGTCATTTGCCCCAAACTGTACAACTAGTGCGAATCAATCCCTGTTAAACAACAGTGCAGGTCAAGATTGAGCAGGGAAGCACCAGCAGCTGCTGAACTTCATGTGTGGCTGTTCTGCTTAGGGTCCTGGCTGTGCTGCTGTGTTGCCCCACCCTCCCTTTCATGTTATATGTTGATTTTAACACCACAGAGAAACTAGATCACCTGCAGAAAGGAAATGTCTACTTTTAATGGGATGCTGGGCTGTGTGGAAGCTCCCAGTGTTATATTCATCAGCCATTTGCCACTGGTTTTGCATTAAGCAAGCAATTACTGCATAGCCCAGCACAGGCTCCCATGTGATGCTGAGGCTGCCCAGCCTGGAGCAGGGTCACACAACCTGGAGGGGATGGTGTTGCTGGGGTAGCCCTTGCTTGCTTGATGCCACAACTTTCCTGCCCAGGAAAGTCAGGGTTCATCTACTGCGTCCCTGTGGGTTTCAGGCAGGATCATTCAAAAATAAGTAGGTTTTGTTTGTTTTTATCTGTTCATCCCAGTAAAATAAAATTTTAGCAATAAACAGGTTTGTGTGCAAACTCTGAGCTTCAGAGAAGTTGAGTTTCAGGATGGAGACGACCTGTTTCAGGGTGTTTTCGTGTTTTGGAGGACGCTAGATCCATCCTGAAGTTCACCATTTTATCTGCCTGGAACCACAAATGTGTCCTCCAGATGTGTTCACCTGCAGGCCACCTAAATAAGATGGACATTGCCGTATGGGCTCCTTAACTCTGAGGAGTTGACTCTGAGTAACTGAGGTCACAGCACTCGTGACCTGCCTTTGCCCATGCAGATACCACACTTTTGACCAGCAGCCTAGAGATAAATTTGCCTGTGGCTTGCAAAGAGCAGGGTTTGGCAGATGTCTCCTGATGTTTATGCTGTTCATGAGGCTGCAGTTCTGTCCTCGGGCTGGGACAAAGAGTTTGTAAAACTCTTCATCAAGTTGGGAAGCAAGGGGAGGAAAAGCCTGTGATATTCTACAGTGACTCAGAAAGGGAAATTTTCTGCCTGATGAATCTGGCAAGACGTTACAAACCATGAAAAGGGACTTGTCATTGTGGTGGTGATGGGGAAGGTAAAAGAGAGATTGATGCAGGAGCTGAAATATTCCTCTGGCAGGAGAAAGCATGCGACATTTGAAACCTCTGAATATTAGATTGCCATCTGAGTGTCTCTTTGCAGTTAATGATCTGACCAGGAGAACACTTTGACGGAATAAATGCATATAATTAGAGACATCTCCTACTTTTCCTCCTGTTTTGGATGACAGTCTCTTCTCACACAATTCTCCAGCATAATTTGCATGTGCATGTTAATTAATGCCTGCTGTAGCATGGGGGAAAAGTAGGAGTCCATGTGGCAGTCTGTGCTGCAGCCCTTCCTCGGAGGTGGAAGACCAGACGCGTGACCTGCAGGGCTGCACTCCCAGAGCTGGGGGCTGGGTGGGGGCCTCAGACAGAGCAATCTCATTTTGCAACCCATGATTCCACCAGCAAGGGAGCAATGCATTTTGTCAATTAGTGCAAACAATTTTTAAACATTATGAAAACATTTAGATAGGTCATGATGAGGTGATGCAGAGGAAGAGCCTTAAAGGAGGATGGAGTTTTTTGGGTGCTTTGGGCCGAGGGAGCTGTGTTGGCTGCCCAGAAGCATCCTGCAGGTCCACACTTGCAGCATGGAGAGCAGGGAACAGGCTGACCTGCAGAGACTGTGGTCCCTGCCCAGAGCTTTCAAGTCGTTGCTGCTTGCCATTCCTCACTGGAAGAAGCAGCTCAGAAAGGGCTTTAAAAAAACAACAGCAAGAACAAAAAAAAAACCAAAACGAAAAGCCCAGCATGATCATTAGGATGAACTGCTTGGATTTATTGATAACAAGAAATGAGTTGCTAAGCAATGCGTGGGGAAAATGATTTGGAAAATCAAGGTGTGTGATACCTAAGGAGGGAGGGAACGTGTGTATTAGCAGAAAGTATGTTCAGGTACCGTAGCACAGCAAGCTGGGCACTGGGGCTGTTTTGGAGAGGAAATGCAGCATTTAGCTCTATGGATTATTACTTTTATTAGTTAATCCTTTATCATACATCACTTGATGGGTTCTGGAACTTTCAGGGCTTGAGCTTGCAGAGAAGCCCAGCTTGAAGACGCATCCTCACTCTTCTCTCTTTAGATCTACGTGAACATATCTACCCCTTAGTTAAACAGATTTTCATTATCTTGAAAAAGCTGTCAAAACCATTTAACTATGAAAAGTCACTAACCAGTTCACTTATCTTCAGAAGGAGGATGTGTTTATGGCACTAATTAGCTCCTGTCAACATATAATGAATGCCTTTACCTACTCCAGCATGTGAGTTTCTAACCATTCAGTCCCACTTCTGTCTGGGAGACACTGGTGAGCATCAGGGCGCTACAGACTTGGAAGGGGATGAGGTCTCTACTGTGCAGTTTGTGGTTCCTTGGCGTGGAAACGATGCAAGGATTTTTGTGTCCAGATCCAGCCCTCGGTACAGGCCAAGCTGCAGAGTTGTTAATCAGCAATAGCCTCGTGAGTAAAATTGAAGCTCTTTTTCTCCTGGCATTTATCCACAGCATCTATGTGCAACCCTTTTGTCTCTTCAGTCTGAGCAAAGATAACGAGTTGTAGCTAATGACTCAGGGAACGTTTTATGATATCATTGTGCTTGGCTTTTCTCCTCCTGCCATCCGCTCGCTGTTCATCTGCAGCCCGTCCTTGGGGCTTTTTCCTGAGATAAACTCTGTGTGGAGCGATACGGAACGCTGACTCCCTGCAGCCTTGCTTGTCTCACGCGCTGGGAAAGCAAGCCTGGCCCACGCCTCCTCCTATCAAACCATCAGCAACATTGGTCTGAATGGCCACAAACAGCAGCTCCCCCAACATGAGACCCTCTCTCCCATCAGCACATTTTCCGGTGAATAGAGGCGGATGTGTCTGTGTTATCTCTAGGATGGAATCGCCTCCCCCCCCCCAGACACATCGCCTGGCTTGCACAGAAATGTTTCTTGTTTAGGCAAGAGGGACAGAAAGCACTGGGAGGAGTGTCCTTGTTGATAAGGGATATGTTGAGCTAAGCAAGGCTGGAGTTTCTTTGGACCAGGCCCTCCATGGAGGTGGATGAAGGTGACTCTGCCAAGCTCATGCTTAACCGGCACTGCCTGACCCTGGACAGGGTCTGATCCATTGCAGCTCATTAAAGGATGATCCGGGTGCATGGGGAGAGATTTATCATTATCATCAGTGAAAGTTCTGTGGCCAAACGTCAGGGCTTTTTCTGCCGAGCAACATGAGGAACTGGGAGCGTGCCCTGAAGATTTTACTCTTCTGGGTTTGAGGTGGCTGAAGGAGAAAGGATTTGGGATGGCTGTAGGGAAATTTGGTCATGCCATATTTGCTGTGTGGAGAAGCTGGTGGGCTTATCTGGGTGAATCTGGCTTTAGAGAGGAGATCATGGTGGTGGCAAGGAGGGGAGCATATGCTCAGGGGCACACCTGAGTCCTTAGAGACACCCAAATGGTTACCATTACTATATCATTAGGACCAAACCAGGAGCTGGTTGGTAGGACTTGTTGGGACCAAATCACCTCAGAAAGAGGCACAACAAGCTCCAAACATTTCCAGCTTTTTTTTTTTTTTTTTCTCCATCCTGTGTTGCACCTTTTGTTTTTGCAATGACCTGCTCTCAAGCAGGATGATGGCTGGGAGCTGCCAAGCTTGGTGCTTGGCACTTTCTGCTGGAGCACAGGCTTCTGGACCCAGCTTGGTGTGGGTTTACATTTTTTCATTCTAAAATAGCTACCCAGCTGAGCTGGGGCAGGGCAGGGTTCCCTTCTTCCGAGTAGGGGCATACCCTGTGCTAATCATTTAATCTTCTCTGGCTATGCTTTCTCTGGATGTAACAGCCTTACCAGGGCTTTGTGAGCATTAATGTCTAAAAACTGCTTTGATGAGTGCCACAATTAAAGACGTTCTGCAAGCTCAAGGAATTGCGATCGACCAGCTTGGGAATATATTGCAAGTTGCTGGCGATTGTCCCTCAGATGCTGTATATTCTGAAGAGCAAAGGGAGATATATCTGTTAACCCCTCCAGTAGGATCCAGACCCCTGGGAGTGAGGGGGCTGCCTTGAGGACAGCTGCTGGGAGGGGACAATGTCCTGCCCACAGCACTATAACAGAAGGGACGTTGCTCAAAACCACCCTTTGCCTGCCAATTGTGCTTATTTTTTGCTTTCCAGAAATGTTTTCTATTCAGAAGATTGCAGGTCACCAGCACTGCCTGCTTTCAAGATGGTACAACTGAGATCATACTAATGAACCCTTCATTCTCAAGCACTTTCTTCCATTTTTGGCATTTAAATTAGATCCAGACTGCAGTTGGCCACCCCAGTCATTCCCGTGCCCTGACCCTGGATTTAGATGAGGGACACAGTGCTGTCTTATTAAAGTTTCATGGAGACATTTCTTCTCATAAGGAACAGTTTAAGAAAAAAATAGTTTATTTAATGAACCTGTTTTCACTCGGACTATCCTGTAATTTGCCCTCAGATCAGTCTGCAAAATACCTGAGGATGCTTAATGGCAGTGATAAAGACGTCATAAACTAAGAGGAGCCAAGGAGGTCGGCCATTTCTTCCCTAAGACCACTGGTTAGTCTGTAGCATGAGTATTTCTGTGTTGGGCCATGCTCATGTCCTTGCTGCCTTGTGTGAACAGGATTTTACCCTGCTGCTGCCACTGTTCACTGCCAGGTAGCGCCGGGCTCCAATCCTGATCCTGATCCTGCCTGATGTGCTGGGGGTCCGGCCACCCCTGAAGCTTGAACAGGGTGTCCAGGGCCTGGGATGCATTAATGATTTGGCTCTTGGTGGACTGAGCCTTCATCAAAATAGGGACCTGCTCAAGAAACACCAGAGGTGTCCAAGTCTCCTTTGTGCTGGGTGGCAGCTCGGTTTGTGGCAGTGCTGGGTTAATGGTTGGACTCAATGATCTGAAAGGTCTTTTCCAACCGAAACAATTCTATGATCCTTTGATTACTCCATTGAGGAGCTTGGTTTGCCAGAGAACAGGATAAATTACAGAACAGTCTAAACCAAAAGGTAGAGGTATAACCTCTTTTCCACTGCCAGCCTGGTCCCTTGGTGGTGAAATGCAATGTCAACTCAAGTGACAGTAAAATTTGGATCAAAAAAAAGGAAATAAAAGAAATTCCAGGACATATGTTGTAAAACATATATGAATATTTCCCTGCTTCTGTTTATTGGCAACCAGAGTTCACTTTAACCTAGGGAAAGCAATCCAGATGCACGTCTCTGGACAGTGTCTCTCTTTCAGTGTCTTTGAAAGCTTTCAGAATGAAATTCTGATCATTTTTCAGCCTCCAGCTGGTACCTGGAAGGTACCCCAGCTCTGCATCCATCCTTTGCTAATGCAGACAAGGATGAGACAGGATCGGGGTGTCTCCAATATATGTCCTCCTCTGGTGTTCAGCAGCTTGGGAGGAGGCATTCAGGTCATGGCTTGAAAATATAACAACACCCCCACCCCCCTCAATGATATTTTAGACTAATTGGAGGCAAGAATTGATGTTTTTAATGAGATTGCCTTTAATGGTGTGAACCTTCTTCCTATTTCCATCCTAAATTATTTACGGCCAGCTCATTCCTTGTAGTTCTTGTGGTGTTAGCTTAATTATTTTCTTTTCCTGCTGTTACGCCTTATGTACTTGTAAACAACAATTGCATCCTCTCTCAACCTGCTCTTTTTTTTCCCTGCTAAGTAAGCTAAACTTCTCTAGCCGCCTCATAAAGTTGTACTCTTTTATTTCAGGCAATAAAATTATTCAATCCACAAATGGAGGACCCGATCAGGAGCCTGATTGCCCGTTCCAGTTTATCTCTGCTCAGCAGGTGAAATGTTGCTTCGTGGAGCTGCTGAGCAAGCCTCCACTGGTTTTAACTTGACCACGACTTCCCCTGCCAAATGTAAGTACTTATAAAGACAAACAGAGAAGCTTAAATATATAAACTGCTTTATAAATGCGGGGTTATACATGCATAAACAGAAAAGGGGTTACCCCATTTGATTATCTATTGAGCCACCTGCACTGCTGGTATCCAAGCCTGACTTTCAAAGGTTTGAGGTCTTCAGGTTGCATTTCTGCTTAATTGTCACTGATTAAACTAATTTACACTAAATTGCATGAAACCGAAGTGATTTTTTGTGGGAGCTAGAAGGCAGCATTTCCAACTGAAAAGGTAAGGCTTTTCCTTAGCTTCCTCATCAAACTCCTTTACCAAACGTTCTTAGTTGTGTCATAAGGTCTGCATGTTGCAAAATTTAATGTTTTCACGTGTTTTCTGAGGCTTAGAGCAGAGTGGTTTGCTTTGTTGGCATCAGGATGATGGCTATGCATGGGAACCATGTCATGATATTTCATCCGTTGGTGGATTCTCTTCTTCTCTTTCTTGGATTTATCCATATTTCATATTTGGAGCTATGAATGGATCATTTCAGAAAAGAAAATGTGATGAAAACTTGGGGAGAGCAAGTATTTGGCATCCATCTCTGATGTGTTAGGTCTGTGCAAAATCTGCTGCTCTCCTTTGAAGGCACCAAGACAACGTCCTCATTTTCTCTAGCAGCCGGCAGCACCCACTGAGCACTTGGGAAATGTGATCTATTTTCTTCCAAAAATCTGATAGAGTGTTTGAAATATGTGACTGGGAATGATTTTGAAAAATTGGTTTAAGCAGTCTTATTTGCTTTCTGAAACCATGTGAAAGCATCAGTTTTAGGAAAAACTAACCACAACCACAGCAGAAGGATTAATTCATCTGTTTTCTTAAGGAAAAATAATTACTACAGATCTTTCGAAGCTTGCGAGGAGTCAGCAGTAAAACCTTCCCCAGAGCTGTCATATGTGACTGCAGATCTGGCTGTGATTCTGTAAAAATCAATCGTTCCTCTTCACTGGGGCCAGCCAGCGGGAGGAGGCACCTCTGCGCTGGCATCTGGAGAGTCAAAGCTGCTGCTGAGACTTTCCCTTCACTGAATACCTTGAGAGATGCAGCATCTGCCATGGTTGGTGGCTATGAATATATATGAGGGAGACAGCTTTCATTTAAATATATGCCAGTTCTTCATTGCTGGAGATGCATGATACCCAGAGGGAGGATGCCCGAAGGGGAAGGGGAGCTCGTCACTGGTGGTGGTGGTCCCTGGTGCCTGGCAGTGGGTGAGCAGGTGTGCAGAGAGTGGAGTGGGAAATGAAGGATTTTGTATTGGTGGGGAAACAACCTGGAGAAAAACCTTGCAGGAAAACTGGGTGCAGAGCAGGGTGTTCATGCTGAGGCTTTCAGGAGCTCAGAGACACCCCGGAGCACCACAGGGTGAGTGAGGATGGTCCTGATGGAGACGTAAGGGATGCTGGCAGGGAAGAGCCTGGTGGGACTTGAATAGCTACCAGCAGGCTAGTGTAAAATATAAGTCCTTTGGAAGGTGGGGCCCAGACAAATGCAAATAATAAGAAGAAAATAAAAGAAAAAAAAAATTAAAAGCCTATCTGGAGGGCAGTGAGTGTTTAGAAGGGAAGGGGAGGCAGAAGAGCTGGGTTGGGTCAGCTCCTCCTGCTGCAAATCCTCTGGCCCTGGTAGGATGGATTCTTGGCAGTGATTGAATTTCTGGATTTCTTGAGTTGCTTTCCCACTGAAAAAGACAATTTTTTCACTACACGTTTTCACAGGAAAATGTCAGNAAGAAAAAAAAAATTAAAAGCCTATCTGGAGGGCAGTGAGTGTTTAGAAGGGAAGGGGAGGCAGAAGAGCTGGGTTGGGTCAGCTCCTCCTGCTGCAAATCCTCTGGCCCTGGTAGGATGGATTCTTGGCAGTGATTGAATTTCTGGATTTCTTGAGTTGCTTTCCCACTGAAAAAGACAATTTTTTCACTACACGTTTTCACAGGAAAATGTCAGTTCCAAAAAAAAAAAGAAAAAAGAAAAGAAATTGTTGTTTTTATTGTTATCTGTTATCTGCTGTCAGTTTTCCTTTAGGCTCTCCCTTTCCTTATTGTAAGCTCTCTAGATGGGGATTTATTCACCACTTTCAAAAGACTGGCATGAAGTTACCATGTCAGCAGAAGTAAATATCCATATTAATGTGAATTTCCATTTAGTTTGGTATTTTCCTTTTGGAAAGAGTTGTCAAAAAATTAAAAACCAAAGTGCAAATTTTGAATTAATTTAAAACTTCTTAATCGGTTGGTTTTAAACTTTTTTGGAGGGAAGTGTATTGTTTCTACCAAAAAAGCCATAAGTAAGGATTTTTCACCAGGCATGTGTTGTCATGTGAATTTTATCAGCTCTCCAGACAGCAAAGTTTTGCCAAACAAAAAGGTCAGGTAAATGACAGCAGAGGTGGGAGCAACTCTTGCTCAAGGAGATCTTTTTTTTACAGCTTTGAAGATCTTTCTGACTTTGAAGAAGACCTCACATGTTCCTTCTTCCTAATTCTCAGCCCCTGGCTTGTTGAGAGGTGTTGGACATTTGGAGCTGTTTGGCCTCTAAACCTAAAGGGAAATCAATTCACGAGCAGCCAGGAGAAATGAGATTTCAGCTCCTCTTTTAGATACTTGTGAAATCATCATGTTACTCCTCTGCGTTTTTGTTCAAAGCCCTTGAAAATAAATTGTTCTGTGAGCAGCCGAGCTGACACCTTGTGGTTTGCTTGGCCCTCTGTCCTGCCCTGCCACTTCATAGACACACCTCCATGGGTGTCTATGGGTCCCCAGTGCTCCTGCCGTGTCCCCTGGTGCCATCAGACCAGGCTGGGCATGAGGTGCTTTTGCCTTTCCCTGTTTTCCTTCCTGTTTTAATCACCACTTTCTTGAAATCTAAGCAAATGCAACATTCTGTGAGTGTTACTGCCATGGCAAATAGGTTCAAAACCCATTAGGAGAAGTGTGATGGGAGGTGGACAGGCCTGGGGAGAATCCTGCCCTGCTTGGTGCACACCAGAGGTCCTCCATGTCCATCTCTTCATTTGCACAGCCCAGTGCAGTTCTCCCACCTCTGAGACCCCAGGTGTCCCAGCACGTCCCCATCCCTGCTCCATACAAGGGTTTGGGGTCGCCTTTGTAGTGGGTTTGTTCAATGATTAGCAGAGAAGCGTGGGGGATATTCTGTTTGTGTTGGCATCTGCTGTTTTGTGGGGGGAAAATAAAAGGGGGGGGGAGTGTTAATTGTGTGACTGGGTGGATGAAGGTGATAAGTTCTGACTTCAAAGGCTGCTCTAGCTCTGGTGGTGTTGAGTTACTCCTGCACGGTCCACTTCATCATACAGCTGTTTAATTACAACTGTATGATGATGTTGGAAGCGTGCCCATTTGGTCCACTGGGCTATCTGGATAATAACCCCAGCAGCTCTTTAACGCAGTGACTGTGAGTCAAAGCCATGGACCTGGTTCTCCTGGGAGTTTTGGGTTGTTTGGAACCAAAACATAGCTGGGACCTGACTGTGGAGCCAGACCATGCCCCAGCTTTGATAGATATATAACCACCTATGTTTAAAGGCTTACAGTGGTCTCTGAGTAGACCTTGGTGTAGCAGGCCTCTCCATCATTTGCTTGAAAAGCAAACTTAAGCATGATGAGTGATTTCTTGGCAGGAATATCAAGTGTTACTGAAGCCATGGAGACTAAACTCCTCTACCAGCAAGAAGGCTTTAAAATCCCAGATTCTCTTCATTGATTACACCACTACGGCTTGTGCCCAACCTTGGTGGACCTTGGTAGTCCCTGTACCTCCAAAACTTTGGTCAGGTTTTGCAGTGATGGAGCACAGCCCACCTAGGGGCACACACACACCCCCTCCCCACCTGAGGCAACGACCCCACATCTCTTGACAATGTCCAGGCTGCCTGTGCCTGTCCTCATGCGATCTTGGGTCTTACTCCCCCTTGGGTGGACCTATAGGAACCTGAGTAAGTCCCAAGGGCCGATGCTGCTCATTGCATCTAAAGCTGCTGAGCATCCTGCAGGAGGGTGCTGGGATGTTGCTAAACCCCAGCCACAACTGCCTTTCCCCAATGTTTTTCCTTCTGCCTTCGTGAGCAGGGAAGCATGCAGCACCCTCTCCTTCAGGATTCAATGCCACTGTAGAATCATTCTCCACTCATGGTCTGTGAATGGAAATAAAAATGCTTCTGAAAGAACCTGTAAGTAATTTCCAATGATCCTTTCCAGGATGTTTTTAAAAAATGAAAAACCCCTCTGCTCTCTCTAGTTAACCAAGGTCCTTTGGAGCCAGGAGACTACTGAATATTTTAAGAACAATGTTATTTTGCAGCAGCTCATAGTTAATGAATTCCCAATTCATATTTCACAGTAGGTGAAGAAGAAAAGAAAAATCCATTTTCAGCACAGCTGTAATGTATTTTCCAGTCACTTGTGGAACCAATTGTGCTCAGACCTGCAGCTTCAACCACTCTCACAGCTGAAAGGGGGGAGGAGGTGCTGGAGGCTGTGCTCTGGATGCTCTCCTTCTGCCAACACAGCATGGTGAGGCCAGACTGCTGCAAGTTTTGTCTGTCTTGTGGGGTTTTATAGCTCTTTTCACTCCAAAGCTTTTCAGTGCTCCTGAACTGCAGTTCAGGTGCTCCACCATAGGTGTTGTGTAGCGGTTGATGTGCTTTACCGGGGTCCTGGCTTGTGGTCAGCCAAGGAGGGTCCTTCTGCCCTAGGACCCTCCCTTCCCTGGGGATATCATGATGGAAAGCTGCCCTTGCTGGTAGCACACGTGTCTGCCGTGAACGGCCCCAGACATGGACAGTCCAAGACACTCCAGGCACAAGGAGATGAGCCACAGCTGGCACCAGCACAGAAGCTGGGCATGGCAGGTCAGCTTCTGGCTGCCCAGCCTGTCCGAGAGCAATCTGTCCCAGCAGATCCCACACAGATTGAGCTATTATGTCCTGTGAGTCCTTTTTTGAGAAAGAATTTTGATCACCATGGCTATTCTACATGCAGGCAAGCCCTTGCACCCAGGCAGAAGAGTTTTCCTGGGCTCCTTGGGCTCAGACACGTGTGCCAGAGCTGGGCACAGAGAACCACAGAAGAGCTCCCTTCAGGCACCAGACATGGTTTGCTGCTGGGAAAGGTTTTCATCTCTACTCTATGGTTTTGCATTGTGCTTCGTGGCTGGAAGAAGAGCTAAGAAGTACAGACACATGGGTACTCCTTTGGCTACTTCAGAACCAGGGTCCATCATCTGCTGCATGCTTCTAATTGCATTAAAAATTGTGCATCTTGGAGACTGCCAGAGGCTCCATTTTCATATTACTTGCTATGCGCTCTCCCCATTTCTCCCAATTCTGCTTTTGCTAAGTGCCTGCCAAAAAAAATACAGCAAATATTCCCTTGTCAGGGCAATGCTGCTTAATTCACGGTGCATTTTTTGTTTGTACTTGTTAATGCATCCACTTAAATTGTGCTGCTAGAGACCTTGAAGGGAGTTGCAGAGGTGAAGCAATCATTAGGAATTCTCATCTGCTGGGCGATCAGCCACCTTTCACTCGTCCTCGTCCTTTGGATTCAGGATCAAAGGAGCGAGGCATCATCACCTCTTTCGGTGGTGACCACACAGGTTAGAGAAACAGATTAAATATAGTTTGGTTCTAGCAATAAAACCTGTGTGTGACTATATATAGATTGCTGCCATATCCAAGGGGATAAGTGGGTATCACATAGACCTCTCCATGCCACGCTTGACCTTCCTGTGGTGAGACCCAACCGGGCTTGGGAAGTCCATTCAGGGAAAGGGTTGTCTGACATAAATCTGTTATGATATTTTAAATATCTCCACTATAAACAGAAGCTATTGTTTAACTACTTTCCAGCACAAAGCTAAGGAGGTTTCTTGGTGCATCTTCCACAAATCCAGGCAGTTGGAAGCTCCAGGAATAGTGCTGGATGTGATGGTGTTTGCTGGACGCAGCTCCTCCTGCAGCTGGCACTGAATGGCACATGGGTGAGGGGTCTCTGCTGGCGAGCTGGCAAACAGAGCTGGTGTGTCCTGATTGCAGCTGTGTGCCTTTTTCAAGGTTTTTAATTAGTCTGCCAAACATGACAACAAAACTCCCGTGCCTTATTCTGGCTGGGAATTTGAGGGTAGTGGACTGCAAGAATGGAGCCAGACTGGGACCAGCCTCTCTGGGTCACTGTTCTTCCCATGACTCCTCTTCTTCCCCATGAACCACCTGTAGGAGACTCCCATGTGTGCTGGGTGCTTAAAACTTGAGGAAAAATATTTATTTCCAATCAGTGAGATAAACTGTCCAGAGAAATAGATATGGGAGGAAACCTCCCCAAGTTATGTAAATGTTTCACTAAAACTGAGGAGTTTCCAAGGAATGTTTTGATTTTGGTTAATCAACCAAGGAACAGTCTGTCAACAATTCCTTCTAGCTCTTGGTCCTGGTGAACTAATCATTTGCTCCTGGGCTCTTCTAACACACTTCTTCCCGTAAATGTGATACTTTTGGGCTGCTACTTCAGCAGGTGAGTTGGAGCATCTCATCAGCTTACTCTCAGTAAATATTTTGCTTGGATCTAGACTTCCCAACCTCACTTTGAACCAAGCTTTATCATACCTCACCTCTTCCATGGGATTCCAATTTTTAAAGGCTTGGCATAAAGTAATTGTGGTTCTGTTTGTGTCAGTCTGGGCTGTCACAGTTAATAGACCAACGTCCCGTGATGTGGATGCTAATTCACATCCTTGCTCTGCTTCTCACTTGCCTATTGTTTTCCTTGGGTTGTTATTTTTGCATCTGCAATGATGGGAAATCAAAGTGCCAGTTCATTAATAGTAGGATCTTGAAGAATTTTAGCTTCAATATTTGGGCTGCAAGGCATTGTAAACAGTAGTGAAATCAATGCAGTTCCTTAGGAACAGAAGCAAAGGGGGAATCTGAAAGTACAAGTGGATGTGTATGCGCATACCAACATGTTAATTCTTGAAGCTAGTTGAGAAAAATACCCAGGGAAATGTAAATCTGGTTATGGAAAATGCATGCAACTAAAAAAGTATCTGGAATATTGTGCACCAACTGGGCAAGTATCTCTTTTCCGTAATCCCACATTCACCTTAGAATTTTTAATTATTAAACACAAATTTAAAATTATTTGCATGGCAGTGTTACAGAACATGAAATAACCCTGCTGCATGCAACCCAGAGGGACATCTGCCTTGTGAGCTGTATGTGTCCCCGGCCATGGCCGTGCACCACAGAAGCTCACGTCACTGTGGTGCTTTACATACAGACTCTCCAACAGGGCATGAGCCTTATTATTATAGTACTAGTTAAAAGGAAAAAAATTTCCAAATTATCATCAAATTCCAAATATCCACATCATTCAATCTGGTTTGGAAAGTGTAGTCCAGTGTCTGTAATTGCAGGTGAACATGCCATGAGAAACACAGGCATCTGTCTGTGCTCATTGGCAAGACAACGTCACACCCATGTACTTTCCCGACAACACTTAGGAACTGAAAAAGGAGAGAAATTTTCATTTAGGTTGATGAAGCCCTGGGTTTTTTTAGTACCGATCTACCGAATCCACCACTTACCTGAGAATAACTAATTTAATTGTAGTTACACTTGTTCAGCTCAGAGAGCTTCCTGGTGCACGTGCTGTTATGACGGATTTTATTTTTACTGCTGGCCAAACCTCTGTTCTTCGTGGCTTTGTTTTGCTGGGCTGATTTCAGATTGTTCCTGCACATTTCAAGCCCGCCTTGTGCTTTTGTAGATTTGATGGCAGAAGGTCAGAGCAACTGTGCTTGGCTGGACCCAAGTGTAGCAGTCAGTGTCTCATCTCCATCAGTGTCCTGGTGTGACCTAAGTAGGTATTTTGGTGCAGCTGAATAGCAACATGAGTAAGGACAAGGTGTCCCATATCTCAGCCACTGGTGGAATCAAGACTGGACCATCAGCCCATGGCTGCTGCTGCCCATCCAGGCTGGAGCCAGGTGATCTGGGTCATCTCCTGCCCGGAGTGAGGGGTCCTGGGCAGGACACGACTGGAACTATTCAGAATGAAATATGATCTTCCCCCTTGATCTCCACCCTGTGCGGCAGAGATGGAATTTGCTGCTGTGTTTTACGTTTGGAAGCCAGCTCTCCTGTTATCACACCTTGACATGAGCAATGGATCAGATACACCCCAGGGAAGGTTTATGAAAAATGAGTGCAGAGTTGCTTAACCTCTACTTCCAAGTTCAGATGAACACTTGTGCAGTGAAGTTCAAATAAAAAGAGAGACCACAGTGCTGTCCCAAGTATCAGGGTAAATAATGAATTAACAGTCCTTGTTACCTCGTATGGATTGCCCATTGCAACTCTCCAAGTGCATTGCTTTGATATTATTCGCTCAAGCATTTCTAGCAACTAACTCTTGCTCCATGGGTTGTTTCTGATGGGTTTGCCATTAGCTTGCTTGTGTTTGCAGCCCAGGCCAATGGTCAAACTCGAGGGGACCTTAACTGTGCCCCATGTTCATTCTTACCTCCACCAGTCCGATCCTGGGCCAAGATCAGCGTTTAGACAGCAAACACTGCTCATGTCTTCACTCTTTGCCCAGGGGAGGGTAATGGTGCCAGTTGTACCCCCCTTGGAGGTCACAGTTTTTGAGCTCCTATCTGTAAGGTCCATATGCAAAACTATCTTGAGGGGATGGGGAGGGGGCTGGCACATGAATACCATTTGTTTTAAAGGGAATTAGGCACCCCATCTGCTTCTGGGGCTTAGCAAACCTCATATAACTGACATGTATTCTTGTAATCATGACCCTTTTTGCTTTGCTATAAGAGACACAAGAGACCCCGAGGAATTAGGCGAGTAACAGCAGTAACTTCTCGATGAGCAAGCAGAGCTTTTCCCAGAGGTTTTTGTGCACAGCAGCAAAATGCCCCTATTCTGCACCAGGGTCCCCACAATTCCACCCCAGCAAAGAGCATCTGAGCTGTAGGCAGGGAGGCAGCTGGTGCTGCTCATCCTTCCCATGGCACCCCTGATGATGGTATCACCTTGTAAGGAGCCTCAGAGAATCCCCCCCCAAAATGTGCTGGAGCAAAATCTGGGAGGTTTTTGGGGGGTATTTTGGCCAGTTTCTGATTTTTTGTTCTTTATTGATTTTTTTGATCACTGGACTGTTGTTAGAAACTGCTCCTGCTAAAGGTGAGCAGAAAAGTTGCAGCTTTGTATCACAAACTCTGCAGTTTTACCCTCCCCACAGATAATTCTGCACCTGCAAAAACATCGGCTGCTTTGTGCTTTTTTATGGTGCGTGCCGGGAGAGGAAAAGAGCCTTCCTGAGCTTTCCAGGGTGGGTTTGAAGGTCAGAAGCCAGTGAGAAAAAGCAGATTTCCTGCACCTCCTGACCTCCAAGTGCATATGGCTTGTCCCAGAGCTGAGGTGTGGTGCTCGGGGTTATACTTCTGGGGCTGCAGCGTGTAATTACAGAGATACCCTGATGATGTTTGGAGCTGTGCGGTGGCCCAGTGCTCATTGCCAGCTCAAATGTGGTGCAACGCTGCCCACACCCTGCCACTGTCACCCCTGTCCTCTGCAAGGAACTTTTCTTGGGGGATTATACATGTATATACATTATATGGATAGGATTTTTATATAATCTACATCTCTATATATTTTTATATATA
>VXBJ01007465.1:69750-118263 GCA_013400055.1 Nycticryphes semicollaris | reverse complement strand
CAAAGAGGGCTTTCTTTCATATATATGGGAGCAAAGATTACACTAAAATATCAGAGGTCACCAAGATATAGACTTGGCCAAATTAAACATCATCATTTCTTGAAACAGGAAATCAGTCAAAATAGCTGAACTTCCTTGAATTCCAAAAATGGCATTACTACTCCTGTCTGACTAGGGTGCATTTCACAGCTGTCTGGTTTTTTTTTTCTTTCATTTGTTTTGTAGTCTCAGTTGTGTGATTACAAATGAAAGCTCCATCTTAAATTTTTTTCTGTTGTTCCTGTCCTGTCAGCTTTTCATAGCCTAGCTCTCTATTAAAAGCATACTAGATGAATGAAAGCAGTTTTAAGTACTCCCTTCTTTTTTTTTTTTGCTAAATTGGTCTAAAGGGGTTTCGATGCAACAACGAGCTTTGCCTTACAATGCATGGCTTAACTGCAGGACATTGTCTACTCCATTACACAGGTCCTTCAACAGAGTTAGAGGCAGAGCCTCCTGCCCCACTAATTTCCATCCATATAATTTATTGTGCTTGTGCAGATGTAGTGAGTATTGAGCTGTTGAGGTGTAACTTAGGAAGTTGATATTGCTTCCTTTAGTGCACGTGGATGTGAGGAAAGCCAGTGTGTTCTCACATGATCTCAGAATCACCATTATGTCTTGTGTTCACAATTTAAACCTACATTTATGCTTTGTATCTATACACACGTGAAGCACAGGCAGCGTTTGAGATTGTGAAAGGTTCAATGTGTCCCCTCTAGCCAAGGCCACAAGATAGTTTTCTGGCTGTCAGTCAGTAAAGGACTAATCTCCAAGGAGACACATGTCAAAGACTGGAGTGCCCTAGCAAAGCTCTGGGTTAGCTATTGGCTCCTTACCTATCAAGCTGAAGATTTCTTTCCAAGAAGCTCTTTGAGGAAAAGAGAGGCAAAGTGTGCTTTCCCATTGGGTAAGAGATAGTTCTCTTTAATCATCATTGGTATAAGTCCTGCTAATTAGATTGTCCCAGCAATAGATGGAAGATAGTATAATATTATTTCCCCTTCCCTCCCTCCCTCTCTCCCTCCTTCTTTCCCTCCCTCCCTCCCTATCCCAGAAAGAAATTGAATTTTATTTATGCTAACAATCAAACCAAAATAAAAAGACCTCCAAGTCTACTTTACCTACAGTCCCTCCTTTCCTGTTTTTCTAACACACTTCTGCAGATCAGTATGTAAACAATGTGTTATATTGAGAAAGCCCAAATATGACTTACAGCACTCTTGTCTGGGGCAGATTGCTGAGTACAGTCACTTGTGAAATGCAGGCCGCAAGAGTTTGTACTAGTGGGAGTTGTAGCTCTGTACGGTATCTGCTACTCGTGAATAATACCTGCACCCACCTACTTTTTAAAGAAATTATATAGCTCCAAATTCTGTTAAGTACTTTATGAGGCAGTGGGATATTTTTAGTCTCATGTGATGCAGCATGTCCTGAAATAACCTAGTGGAACATCAAATCAGTTAGTACAGTTGTAGCCCACAGGGAGAGATGACTTTGCGAATTTTGAAAACCATGGAAGTTATTCAATCAGTTCTGGGCTGCTTACTGAATAAATTGGCGGCAAACCAGGGTGACCAGTGGGTATCTAATAACCTAATCCTTAGATGCTTTTTGAAGGTGAGAAAACAAGCTGTTTCTATTAAAAAGATCATTTGGGGAGGAGGAAGAGATCTCTGATAGAATCTATTTCTCACGTGAGTATTAGCAGTTCTACTACCCAAGTGGAGATGGCAGAAGAAGCAGGATTCACTTTCCTTATCCTGTTTTTTGCTCCTGAGTCAAATGGTAGGCATTGTTTAAAATTATCATGAGGGGAAACCTCCCGGACAGCGGCCAAACATCCTGTCTTCACATTGCTCCAAGTCCTCACCAGCTGGTTTGGAATTTAAACTCTGATCTCCTGCCCGATGGCACAATGAACTGCCACAAGACCGTCTGGCTGGCTCCAATTAAAATCTTTCAAATATTTTGCACTTTTTACAGACTGAGAATGTTCTTGAGTCCTTAGCAACTGCTTCACCCCCACTCCCACGAATCTCCAGACATTTTGCATGTCAGGCAGCACAACTCCAAATGTGCTGTTTTTGTTTGACCTATATTACAATGTAAAGCTACTTGGTTCTTTAATTCACTGCCAAATAAAGCTGTTGTTATCTCTGGATGGATAAAGGGAACTAGGCCAAATGGTGATAAAGTCTCAGGGATGAAATGAGATTAAACCAGTTCTACCTCACCTTGCTATTTGCTAATTATATATGCGCTGGTCAGCAGAGCTCACTGTCTGTCTAATCATATGTCTAACGGTCAATTAAAAGGGGCTAATGTCCGCAAATTAATATCCAGTGAAAAGCATTAATCGGCATGCGGGTTATGGCTGTTCTTTTCTCACTATTTTTGTCTTTTAAAGACATTTTCAGGGCATGAAACAGTGTGCTTCTAAAACACAAGAGAATTTCTTTCTCTCGCTCTTTTTTTTTTTCTTTAAAATTCAAAATGCCTTGGCAAACACAATTCTAACGCAGATTTACAACCAGGTCAAAGAACTACCTCGCATTTCTTTTTTAATTAACACTTGGCAATATTGTTAAGGAAGGCATTACTCAGAAAGTTGGAGTCACTTTAGCACCAGAAATGTCTCCAGGGCATCAAACAATGCTGCGAAGCTTCCACAGAAGCCCTTGTGGAACAGTTGCTCACTTTACATCTTTGCTGTCACTGCATAAACACAGATCCCTCTATGAAATGGTTGACTTATAAATAAACTCAGTAGGCAACTTTGTATGGCTTGTTGAGGGAGGGTGGAAGGGAGAGCTGAAGTTTAGTAACCCCTGGCCTGCCTTGTTTGAAAACACAGACAACAGAGAAAGCAGCAGATGAGGGCAGAGGTGTAATCAGGAAACATGCTGCTGTTTTCAGACTGTCCCAGCGTATCCCAGCAAACCAAAGGCTACATCTCCCAGGTCCTTTTCCCTCTTGGCCCCAGCTGCTCTTGCACAGATGTCAGGGCACTGGAACAAAACAAGTGCAAGTGGCAGGAGGATCAGGCCCTCTCGCTGTCACCTCAGAGTAGCTCCTCTGGAGTCAGTATTTGCTGCTCAGGAGGTGAGAGGGGGGGTTGCAACCTCAAAGATCCCCTGCTTTTGAAACACCCACCTTGACAATGCCCACTTCCATTTCGAAGGAGGGAGGAAACAAAAAAATGGTGGGGAAATGTCTGGTACACAGAGGCCACCAGTAAGGGAAAGTGAGCCAGGAGGGCAGGGAAGAAGCAGGAAAGTAGGAAGGCAAGAGAGAAGGGCACACGGACAGAAGGGCTGTCAGAAAAATACCTCTAGCTGCAGTGTCCTCTAGCTGAAGCAGGTGTGAGAGAAGCACAGGGGAAAATGGCATAAAAACATTAAAATGAGCAAGTTTGTGCACAACTGGTCTTTTGAATTTCAAACAGTTCACAGGTCAGGAATAAGGAGTGGGGTACTTAAGAGCATACAGAGTCTGAAAGATAGAAACCTGAACAAATGCCAGAGTTTCAGGCAGTGTAATTTCTTTGAGACAGGACACATATGGAATAAGTTGTCCTCAAAGCAATGAGCATTAGCAGATGTCTAGACATCTTTATGCAGAAAGGCACTGTCGGGTATAGCATGACACAGCAGGGAGGTGAGATTGCATTTAAAAGCGGACTGTCTTTTTTCCAGAAGAATAGCTGCCTGTATCTTTGTGTCAGTAGGTTGACATTCTTCTGGAAATCTAACTGCTGTAACATTTATAAATGGCTAATTCAAATTGATCAGAGATTGTTCAATCAGAACTGCTAATGCAGAAATTTAAGTTCTTCTAGCAGACTCTTTTGCTTTTATTCATATCAAGAGAAGCCATCAAAGCATCTTGTTTCAACCCAAATATATTATGTCTTCAGTGCCACTCACTTGCTTCTGGATACTGCATATTTTGTAGACCGGTATCCACTATCATTGATGCTGACATAGTGGGATGTGAACTATACATCCTTGGTATTCTATAGCAGTAAATGATCAGCATCACTGTCTATATGCATGCTTTAATTTCAAATAAAATTTTCCTGGCTTCAGCTTCCAGTTAGATGAAAGATCTGTTTTTACTTTCACCCAGTATGTTCATCTCCTGAGGGTAACTTTACGCTGTAATCAAATCACCAGCTGCAGACAGTTGACTGAGCGAGAAAAAACATATCCTGCTCTTCAAAGTCACCACACATCCCTTTGTGGGGAAATACCCAAAATGGAAGCTCCACATGTACCTACAACATGGGTACTTATACCCAAGCTGGCTAGCTCAGTAGTGGTAATGGTGTGGCTCCACAGCACTAAGACAGAGCTCAGAAGCTTATGATCAGTGGCACAGAATCTAGTTGGAGGTCTCTAACAAGTGGGGCCCCCCAAGGGTCAGTACTGGGTCAAGTCTTCATCCATATTTTCATCAATGACCTAGATGAAGGGATGGCATGTACCCTCAGCAAGTTTGCTTATGGTGCAAAACTGGGGGGAGTGGCTGACACATGAAAGCTGTGCCACCATCCAGCAAGACCTGGACAGGCTGGAGAGTTGGGCAGAGAGGAACCTGATGAAGTTCAACAAGGGCAAGTACAGGGTCCTGAACCTGGGGAGGAATAACCCCCTGCATCAGTACAGGTTGGGGACTGACTTGCTGGAGAGCAGTTCTGAGGAAAAAGACCTGGGAGTCGTGGGGAACAACAGGATGACCACAAGCCAGCAATGTGGCCTTGTGACCAAGAAGGCCAGCAGGTCAAGGTAGGGTATCCTGCCCCTGTACTCTGCTCTAGTGGGGCCTCATCTGAAGTACTGGGCTCAGTGTTTGAGTTCAAGAAGAACAGGGAACTGCTGGAGAGGGTACAACAGAGGGCCACAAAGATGATTAGGAGCCTGGAGCATCTCTCTTATGAGGAAAGGGTGAGCTTTGGGTCTTTTTAGTCTGGAGAAGAGAAGGTTGAGGGGGGATCTGATCACCACCTATAAATACTTAAAGGGTAGGTGTCAAGAGGAAGGGGCCAGTATTTTTCCAGTGGTTCCCAGTGAGAGGACAAGAGGAAATGGGCACAAAATTATACATAAAAAAATTCATTGAAACGTGAGGATGAACTTCTTGACTTTGAGGGTGGTGGAGCACTGAAATAGGCTGCCCAGAGAGGTGGTGGAGTCTCAGTCTCTGGTGACGTTCAAAACCCACCTGGACAAGTTCCTGTGCAACGTGCTCTAGGAGGACCTGCTTTGGCAGGGGGGGTTGGACTAGATGATCTCCAGAGGTCCCTTCCAATCCCATATCATTTTGTGATTCTGTATCGGAGGTATTAAAGAAAGAAGTTTCTTCAGCTTTACATTTCTTCTATTTATTCTCATGTCTCTTTTTTTTTTTCTATATAGAATTGTGTTAAAGTATTAGTCAACTTTGATTTTCACATTTTGTGAATTGCTTTCCACACAATTTATATATGCATACACACAAGCCAAAACACAAATAATATTCATTTTTTGCACTTTTCCTTTTATTTCAAGTAAATTAAAACTTACCAGAAGCACATAGAATTATCTGAGTAGTTAACAAAATTCTGTAAAAAATTTTAATACAAATGATTAGTCATATATGTAATAAATATATTGTTTGGTGAGACTTCATCAAAGACTTCAACTGTTTTATGTATAATACTCTGCCAGAAACAGTAGAGTTAGCTGTTCACACACCTATGAGGGCTGCATAAATCAGATAGTCACTGTAATATGTTAAAGATTCTTCAAAATGTGAAAAAACATTAACAAAAGATAGTGAAACAGACTTACTACTATTGATATTTTTTTAACATGTAGTAGGTGTAAATTTGTTCGCAGAATTTCAATATTAAATTTAAAGAGACTGTTGTTTAAGAACAATTATCCAGCTGGAATTGAGGGTTGTCATGCACCAGTCTGGGGTAGAACACAGGCTATAGCATTTCATTTTTTTGGTCTTTATTGGATACATAGTGTAGTAGTTAAGAAACACATCTTACAGAACAATGATAAGCCTATGTCCAAAATCAATGTATGGATCAACATCTACTAGAAATTCATTATAATGGCTACTTTCTCTTACAGAAAAATTACCCAAACCATTAAAAGTTTCAAAAGGCAAAGGTGTCACAGAAAGTAGTCTCCATTTATATCAAACAGATTTTTCATGATAATTATTTATTACTTATAAAATATTGCTTTATATCTGTCAGGAAAAGATGTCAGGAGACCTACATGGCTGCACAAGCTGCTGCTGACAAAACTGAAAATGAACAGGATGTATACAGAAGGTGGGAGCAGGTAACTTGGGAGGAATATAGAGACACTCTGTGAGCATGCAGAGATGTGGCTAGGAAAACCAAAGCCCACCTGGCACTCAATCTGACAAGGGATGTCATAGGCAAAAAGAAGGGTTTCCGTAAGCGGATAAATGGAAAAAAGCAAGACTAGGAAAAAAGTGGGCTCACTGCTAATGAGGCAGGGAACCTGGAGACATGAATAAGTCTGAGGTATTGAATACCTTCTTCCCCTCAATCTTACTAGCAAGTTCAGCCTTCAGGAATACCAGGCCTCAGAGACCAGAGGAATAGTATGGAGTAAAAAAAGTATTTTGTTGAAAGAACATCAGGTTAAGAATTATTTAAGCAAACTGGATATAATTAAGTCCATAGGCCTTGACGGTATTTTACCCGTGAGTGCTGAGGGAGCTGGATGATATTGTGAGGCCCCTTTCAATAATCTTTGAATGGCCATGGTGATTAAGAGAGATGCCCAAGAACTGGAGGAAAGCAAATGTCACTCTTATCTTCAAAAAAGACAAGGAAGATCCATGGAAATACAGGCCAGTCAGCCTGACTTTGTTCCCTGGTAAGAAGACAGAGCAACTAATGTTGGAAATCACTTCCAGGCACATAAGAATCAAGAAGATGATTTGAGTAGTCAGTATGGATTCACAAAGGAGAAGTCAGACTGTATCCTCAGCAAGTCAGCTGGGAGGACTGGCTGATATAACCAGAAAGTTGTACTGCTATCCAGAGGGACCTAAACAGGCTGGAGAAATAATCACATGCACCAATATATGTTGGGGCTGATAGCATGAGGAAGAAGCAAGAAAGCAAAATACCTTTACTCTAAATTTAATTCTAAACATCCCATGTAAAATATGTGGATTATAGAAGTGGTTTGAAGGTTTATTAAGGAATATTATTAGTAAATGGCATTGTACTGAATAGCAGGAAGAAAATAATAGTATGGAAAGGAATCAATGTTAAGCCCTGTAGTAGTTAACATCTTTGTTAACGAGAAGGGATTAATGGCATGTTAATGAAACTCACAAATGAGTATCTGTTGAGCTGTTTCATATATATACACATATATATATGTATATATATATAAAAGAGTGGGATGGGATAACATGGAAATGGAAGGTAGAAAGACAAGAAAACAGTTAAGGAAATTATGCTGCATCATATAGAAAAAAAATAAGCGAGTTTGTATATTTACATACATATATATTGTGTATATACATAAAACAAGAGAGAAATGTGAAGAAGCAATACTGAAAACCAATAAGGGAAAGTAAATTAACTCAGGTTTGAGAGAGCACAGCACAGAAAACCATGGAGTTTTAGGCTTCCTAACTGTCTTTTGAAAGGTCATAATTGTCCCTCATGCCATAACATGTGGGCACCTCAAAATCTCCAGAACATTCAACTATATGATAACTCTGCAAGGAAAATATTTTAAGACAATTATTTGAAGATACTATTATGTTATCTTACAGGTAGGAAATCAGACACAGTAAGATTAGAATCAATATAAGACTCTCCTAGTAGTAACTATCCTAAAAGTTATACTTCACCTGAAATGATTATAATGAATTAATGCAAGGCATCAGCTCTGCTTTCTGCCTTCTCTCTCTTCTTGGCTGCACTAACTTAATGGTGGCAACATTTCCACTGGCAAGGAAACCAAGATGCAATCACCTCTGTGTAGATAGAACTTCCAAACGAAATGCTTTAACTAGTACTAAAAGCTATTCTTTACCACAACTGCTGGAAGGAGTTCAAACTTACTGGCTAAAAATAGAGGAAAAAGGAACCAAAGGAGGATTGTGGGTTTGCATATAGGGAATGCAACATATATAAAATGTATTTGATTCCAGAAACAAATGTTCTCCATTACCCTGAGTATTGAAATAAAATATAATTCTAAATAAATTTAACAGCCAGCTATATTTACAAATGCTTAAACTCTTTCATAAAGGATTCCTATGAAATGAATCCTTTCCCATAACTGTTAATGGAGCAGCACTGACCTAAAAATTATTAGCTACTCACAATTAGCTTAAAGTTCCTGAGATCTTGTTGACCTCCCTCTTCACCTACCAAAACTCTGCCTTTAACTACAGTCTTAATCTGGCTACGAGGCTCACAAACTTCAAATTTTTTTGATATATAATGCAAAACATTGTTTCAGAGTAGACTCACTTTGCTGCTTCCAACTTGCACAGAAAAGTCACATACATTTTGTATATAAGCAGGTTTTGGGCCGGTTCAAATGTCAGCTGTTGATGACACTGTGCCATTGATGTAACATTGTCCTCCTTGAGCTGGCATAAAAGCATGGACTCTGTGGAGTGTGCTCTTTTTCATTTCCACCGAATTACAGTCTGATCACCTGGGGTCAAATGCAGATCAGATTCATACTGTTTTGTGATCTAGTAATGTTTGTCCACTATTGATTATGGAACCATGGCCTGCTATGCCCTTGAAGGTTTTTTGGTATGCACACATTAATGCCATTAGTAGTTCTCTCTGAAGATGGCTTCTTTGAAATTAACAATCCCTTCCTCCTTCTTTTTTCTTCCTTTGAGAAAGAAATTCACAATTGTGATGGATTTTCCTGGAGAATAGAAATTATGTGAGCTTAAAAGATTTTTCTCCTTTGTTCTTATGAAGCTTGTTGCTTGACATTCTTAGCTATTTCCTTATTTCTTTCTATTAGTTATACAGACATTCTATAAACCTCATGATTTCTGCTGACAGTCTTTAGAGATATTCATAGATGAAAATAACTGTGGTCTGAGATCCAAAATGTTATAATCTTTGGTATTGTTATGCTTATTTTCTCCAGCATTTATGTTTTGAAGAAAAGTACTGTCCTGGCTTGAGGTAAAACAGAACCAACTTTCTGCTCAGTAATTTTACATTTCAGCTAGGCCTCTTCTAACTCTCTGAAATTAACAGCATACTGTGGAGAAAACTGCTCCTTCTCAAAATGATAAGACCAATGTTTGTACTTCATGCCAAGGAACAGTGTGTGGAAACACTCTTACTTAACTTATTGCTATAACAACGAAGGTCATCTAATTTCATTGTTTGCTCTGTTGGAGAGTTGGAAACGGAAAAAGCATAGAAGGGTCCCACCTGTGGGAAGGAGCAAACAGGACAGGTGGCTCAAACCTGACCAACAGGGGAATTCCATCCCATCTACCCCATAATCAGTGTAAAATCTGAGGGATCAAAGGGTCAGCCCTCTTTCTTCAATGGCTGGTGTCTGAGGAAGACCCTGTCTGTTCATCTGCCTTTGATCCCAAACCATGTGTTCCTAACTCCAAAGTTGGCATCTGGTTCCCATCTGTCGCTGAGTGCAGTCTGGGACTTCCCCAGTGCCTGCCAGTGACGTCATCCTGGGAGCTTGATATGGTTTTGTATATATTGTATGTACTACATTATTTCCTTTATAATTTTAATATTATTATTTCATTAGTTTAGTTCATGTTAAACTCATAAATCTCTTTATCTCTTCCTCTCTTTTCTTTGAAGAAGGGGGAGGGATGGACCATCTGTCATTCTGATTGGCCAGTTTGGCCTAAACCATGACTAGTACTCATTCTGCTGTAATTATTTACAGAAATCTGGAGAAAAAAAAGAACTGACCTAACATTGTACAGATATCTCCAGTACAAGACTGTTCCTGTACAAAGGGAAAGGTCCCCCCAATCTCAACTATTCTGTGGAAATCAGTGTTAATCCTCTCATCATCATAACTGATGCTCCAAAGTTCAACGTCATAACACATTTGTCCATCTTTGATAGTAGGAAACCATGATTCAGATAAGATTCAATGTCAAAGAGAGTTCAGAACTTTATTACAATGTGAAAAATGAGTTCAGAATATACCTGAGATTCTTATATACTTCATTGTCATAATTTCTGCTCTCCTGTATGAGACTAGGTGTTGGATTCTGAACTGATCTCATGTCACATAGTTTTACAAACTCCATCAGTACTCTTTCACTTATGACTGAATTGAGTAGTGTCTATTTAAGAGAATGGAGGAGGTTCTTGGTCTCACATTAAACATTTGCCAAACTGTTGGCTAGGAACTCTTCAAGCCAAGCGATTGCATCCGCTATTCAAGGTTACTCAGGGTTATTCAATCCTCCTAACTTTAGGCATATAATTTACTTGTCTCTCAAAGTTAAATTCCTGCTCTGAATAATCCCCTGGAGGAACTTGTCTTTTTGCAATAATTATATAGGAAGCTTAAGGTGACTGGCCTCAAATCTTAGTCATACTTAAATGCTTGAAGTTCAGTGTTGTTAAGGTCCCTTTCTTGTGTTTATCTTTTCCTGAGTAAATGGTCTAACTATTTGGTTGTTATTATGAAAGGACATTTCTTTAAAAGAATTGTTGTACATACCTACAAGAAGAAGCAGCATTCAGGACCGTGGATTCTAGGAAGAATGAGGCAGCATTTCCTGAACTGAATGCCAGTCCTAGATAGGAACATGATTTCAGATACACATTATTCCTCATGTTTCCTCTTGAATGACAGCCTGTCCCACACACTGACCTTCACTGGGAATTGTTCATGGTAAATTGCATGCCCAGAGAATAGGGGACCAAGGCCCAAGAGTGGTATTCATTAAGTATCTGAACCTTATAATAGCAACATTTTAGACAGATCATGTTTGTATTATTCACAACCCTGTGAAAAATAAATCTATACCTTTGTATCTGATTGGAGATCAGATTCCCAACTTAATTTCTGAAATCACATGAACAGTGAGCCACAGATTTCACACAGATGCAGTAAGATTGCGATAGCTCTAAAATACATGAGCAACATGCTTACTGAGTGTGGCCCTGGGCCTTCTGTGGAAGAAGCAACCAAGCAAATAGCCACCTTAATACAGTGCAGTGGCTGTGCTAATTCACCTGATACAGGTGAGTTAGAAATATAGAAACATAGTTAATTAGCCTGAATACAATATTTTTCCGGAGCTAGGATCCAAACATAGAACTCTGCTTGCTGCCGTGGAGAGGCACATGTAGCCCCATCGCTGCTCTGTGATCACTGGCGTGCTCAGCAATGCGCAGTGCAGGTCTGCCTTAAGGACCTTGTTTGCACTTAGCCCTAAAGGATTTGCCTAAAATTACAGAGGATATCTCTGTTTTTTTCAAAGAAATAAGCCCAAAATCTTTTAAGGCCCAAGCTAACATTAGAACCACTGTGACATCCCTTCCTGAAAAACCAATTATTTAATAATACTTTGATATGTAACTGTTTAGAATACACACCTAAAGCAGTACAATCGGTTCTGGCTCTTTGCTGGTGAGGGATATTGACAAATTGTAAGGAAAGTGAAAAAAAGTTACAGAAATAATAAAAAATCTAGAGGGAATGAAACAAGAGAAAAGATTGAAAGAGCTAAATAATATATTTAGCATGCTTAAATCATAGTCAAGATGGAACATGGAAAGGGTTTACTAATATTTAAAGGATGTAAACATCATAACAAAATATAGATTACTTAACATAAAAAAGTGCCTTGGTTTGGTCTGGACTGGCCACTAAAACGAATGGCAAATGTTCTTTTTAACTTATTTCCCCTTCAGAGAAGGGAAAGCATCTCCCTTCAGGGAAAGAAGGATGAGAGAGAAAAGAGAATTGCAGTTTAAAATGAAACTAAACTAATGAAAATATTAATAAAACAATGAAATATATACGATATATGCAAAACTGGTATCAAGCTTCCAGGATGATGATCACATCACCATCAGGAACTAGGGAAGTCTCAGACCAGACTGGACTCAGCAATAGACAGAAACTAGATTTTGGATCTGGAGTCAGGAATGCATGGATTGGGATCAAAGGCAGATGAACAGAGTCATCCTCAGACTTTGGCCATTGAAGAAAGAGGGCTGATTCTTTGATCCCTCAGCTTTTAAACTGAGCATGATGCAGATGGGTTGATCAGTTTTTGATCACCTGTCCAGTTTGCTCCTCCCTGAAGATGTGAACCCTCTATGCTCATCTGCTTCTGAACTTCTAACAGGGCAAATAACAAAGCTGACCTTAGTTGTTATAGCAATAAATATAAGCAAGAGCCTCTCTGCATATCATTCCTTGGTATAAATTATAAACAACCAGGTCTTATCACTCTAGAAGCTAACAGTGTCTGAAAAAACATGCTCTTAATTTCAGAGAGTTCAGTTAGTTAGAAGAGGCTTAGCTGAAAAATAAAATTACTGAACAGAATATTGGTTCTGTTTTATAGCAATGAAAAATGGGCCTGAACTAAAGTAAAAACTACAAGCAAAATTCTGGAAAGCTACATTTTTGAGTGCATATTAGAACTCCTCTGCTTTAAAATGTGTGTTCCAAGTCCCTGTTACCTATCAGAGTGTGAAACTGTCTCCTGGGAGAGAAGTTGGGGAACTTCTGCCTCTCTCTTACATTTAAATTTTGTCAATGGACACCAGAGATAAAAGATCAGCATCTCCCTCTCTGTTCCCCTTCATTATGAAGTTGTAGACAGCAATGAGGTCACTCTTCAGCCTCCTTTTTCTAAACTGGAGAAACTATGTATCCTGAGCCACTTCTCATAAGTCTTGCCCTCCAGAATACGGTTGGCCCTTTTGGCTGCCAGGTCACGTCATTATGCATATTGATCTCACCATCAGTCAAAATCATCATATTCCTTTCCGTAGGGCTGTACTCCATTCTCTTTCCCCCCATTCTATACATATATCCAGGATTACACTGTTCCAGGTGCATCATCCAGCATGTGTCCTCGTTAAATTTTATGATTGTTGATTGCCCAGTGCTCTAATTATCAAGATCTCTTTGTAAGGCCTCTTTACCTTCAAGTGAATCAACAACTCCTCCTAATTTAGTATTGTCAGCAAACTTACCTAGTGTGCACTCAACTCCTGTTTCCAGGTCATTGATAAAAACACTGAAGAGAATTAAAGGGCCCTAAAAGTGGAATCCCGCTAGTGACAAGCCACCAGCCAGATGTTATTTATATGCCACAGACTCTTTAAGCCTGACCCCTCCGCCAATTGTTCACCCACTGTAATATGTACAGGTATATAGCTGTATGCCAGACATTTTGTCCAGGAGATTACTGTGAGAGACAGTATCAAAAGCTTTCTAAAATCTGAAAAGAAGTCATATCCATTGCCTTCCCTCCATCCACAAGGTAGGTCACCCTTTTATGAAAGAATACTCAGTTAACAAGACATGATGTTACCTTCATGAACCCGTATTAGCTTTGAATGATGACTGCATTGTCTTTCAAGTATTTTTCGCTAACTCCTAGAACAGTCTTTTCAATAATTTTACTGGGCACTGAAGACTGACAGACTTACTAGGGTCTTCTTTCTTTCCCTTCTTGAAATCTGCCCCTTCCAGTTGACTGGGACTTCTCTAGATTCCCGATACCATTGATAAATAACTGAGAGGGACTACAATAATATCAGCCAACTCTCTCAGTACCCTGGGATGAATCCCATCATGCCCCATAGCCTGGTCTTACATGCTTGTATTAGGGCTAGTCACCTAAACAGATCTGCAGATTTTCCTTACTTTTACTAGCCATTAAATTATTTCTTAGATAAATTTCTTAAATAAATTTGTTGCCCTTAAAAATGATGTTTAGGTTTAGGATATATGTTATAGACTTTCAAGAATGTAAAAAAAAATCCCAGAGGTTTAGCCTTCATCAGATTGGGATATGCAAAGCCTATATAATAAAGCTTTATTTTTATTTCAGGGTTATACGTTGGAGTCAGATGTGCCAACCCAAGCATATTACAAGATCAGATTGATTAAACGGACAAGTTTCTTGCTGTGCTTTTGTTGTTATTGAAGTCTCCGTAATGACAGTGACAAAATTAAAGTTCTTCCTCATCACCACATAAAAGAGGTAAAACACCTGGGAAAATAAGCTGTAGCATATTACTCATCGTTAATAATAATTGAAACGTTGCTTTAGTTCCATTCAGGGTGTATAGTGGGAAAGTAAGAATGTTTGTGACAACTTTAACTGTAGAGTGAAGCAAAAGTATCATGATGTAACCAGTCATATAGACTTATCTTATATGTAATTGTTAAATTGCCTTTGTGGGTATGGAATCTACTAATTGTTTTCAGGAATTCCAGATAAGTGACTTGATAATTACAGCAGTTGTTATTTGTTTTGCAATTGTTTTCAGAGGCCTTGCCCACATCAAGTTGCCATGGTCCTGGGTTTTATATTAATCAACATAACACGTGTTTCTTTTTTGGATATCTATCTTGGTATAGATTTAATTTGACTCTCATTCTACTATTGTTGAGGAGCTCCTTAAATGAATATACAGTTAACAATACATTTAAAAAAAAAGTAATTTTATTTAGTGACCAGCAGCATGCCCAAAACTACAGAAGCAGCACTAAGATAATGAAGCAGATCTTTAGCCACTGCCTTTACCACTCTGCCTTGGGAACCCTTCTGTACTAAAAGACAGTTATTTGTCTTGGCAGAGCTTCTACTTTTCAGCAGCTTTTTGTGGAGAGCAAATATGTAGAATAAGGAATAATGAAATTATCTATCTATCTATCTCTCCCCTTTGCCTCCCTCCCTTATTATCCACGAACACATCAAAGAGGAACGTAAAGGGAGGTAAAAAATCCTGCAATAACAGATAGCAGTTTAAACTGAAGTGACTGGTAATCTTTGATAGATGGTACCTAGTCCTATATATCTTCCTCGTGTCTTTCAGATTCATGGATAAATTGAGGTTTGGTCTATACACAAAACTTCTCTAGACCATTTTGCCAGGAAGGTTCAGGAAATCTCCCCTTTTTTCCAGCAATGTGCTTGCAGAATTCTCTGCCAACCTCATCTTTTAATTTACACTTTAATCTTTGTGGTAGACTCCTGACCAGTTACTTTAAGAAAGTGAGGACTTATGTTTCTATATAGGACTAGTAACTTAATTTCCATATTTTTAAACTAAGCTGTTAATTTTGAAAGTTTATCATGTGTTTATACCAAATGTTTTTTTGTTTGTTTTTTGTTTGTTTGATGGGGTTTTTTTGTTTTGTTTTGTTTAGTTACCTCCCCCTCCCCCTCCTAGTAATTAAGATAAATTAACTTAATAAATGGAATATACAGTTGGGATTTCATTGTCAGGTTCAGGTCAAATAAATTATTTCGCAGTAACATTTTAGTTTTGTGTTTTCCCAGAAGATACAAAAAAATTTCCATATTGGTTCCACATGAATGGTTTCTTCATCCAGTTTCCAATTTTAGCCTAACAGAAAACTATATTATTTTCCCATTATTATAAGTCTGCCGTGCCTGTGGTATTTAACAATAAGTATCTGAAGAGAAATTCTACTGCAACATAAATAAAATCCGCCACTATGCATTAATAAATATAAGGAGACAATAAAATTGGTGAATTTCCCATTATTTTCAGTGGTATAGATTAAAGTCCTGAAAGAACTGCATGACACATAAAGTTATTTAAGTGTTGAGTCTCACAATTCAGCAATGCCTAACAACTGAGAATCCATAAGACTCTGGAGAGTCCCTGAACACATTCATAACTCTAAGATGCCTAAGGGCTCTAGATACCCTGAAAATATGATACAGCCTTTGGGAACTGCTTGGTAGTACTTGGTTTGCTTAAAAAGTCTCAGGGACCTTTTAAGATACTGTCAGAGGAGACTAAGCCGAGATTCCTGACTGAAGATGTTCTCAAATCTTTTTTCTGGTTATATCTCAGGGCAGAAGCATTAAAAAAAAAAAAAAAAAAAAAAAGTATGTGGAGCTGAATTATCTTTTTCATTAAGATAATTGTATGCCACAGACATTTATTATTCTTTATACAGTTTATATCAAGAGATAAAACTTCTAAGGATTATCAAAGTACTGCATTGATGTTGTAGTATCAAACTAAGTGGGTCTACATTAAATTAGACCTAAGTTTAATTCAAATTTTATCAAGTTTTCCTGCTTCACTATTGGTGTTTTTCTGACTGGCATCAGTTTTCTGTTTTCCCTTGGTTATGGTGTGAATGCCAGTCTATAACGTCTTTTCTCTGGTGTTACAGATCCATGATCTTTGAACAACTTAGCTTGAGCTCATACTGTCATGTCTGCTTATTTGGCCATACTGATCCATTTGAACTTACTAAGATAGTAACTAGATATTTCAGATGCACCTTAATGTTTAGATGTGACTTGCTGACTGCCCAATTGCTTGCACATACTGATGTCATGCTCACTACCTTAAAACTATCATGAATATTCAGAGTAGAAGGCACATTATTTAGAATATGAAGTTATGTCCTAAGTCCTAAGAAAGTGCAGCTTATGCAAATATGCTCTGTAAGCAATTCTCTATCTCTCTCCTTCTCCTCCCCACCAAGGAAAAGAAAAATGTAAAATTTCAAACAAAAATATACCCCTTTAAATAACTGACTTAAATTTGACAGAGTGGTAGGAATCTTGAAGACAACTCTGTGCTTCCAAGTATTGAGAAAATACACAGCTGAGTAAAGGTAAGACACAATTTGTAGATGGAAAGAGTGAACTCTGCATTTGTTATATGTGATTGAACGTGAGTGTGGGAGAGAGACTCCCACCCATGGGAAAAGATCTCCAATCAGATCATAGCCAACTGTGAGACACAAACCAGTAGGAAACTAAGCTTTATTATTTTTGTGCCCTCAAAATTATTTATTCCTCTCAGAGCCCTAGCTTGTCCATCTGAGAAAATCTCATTTCTTTATCTTCTCTTTTGAAGGTTTTATGATTGGATGAAGACTTCACAACTGAGCTAAATTAAGGTCCATACTATTCAGCTTAGCTACAGCATCACAGCGATAAGCCTCTACTTCTTTTGGACCTATCCGTGTCACTACCCTGTGTCAAAAAACCATTCCAGGTCACCTGGACCTACCTCAAATATCTCTCTACACAATGCTATATTGTGTGGTCATTCATGGTTTTATCTGTATCAGTTGTTTCATATCCTTATGTTCTCCTTAGAAACCTTCCATTGGGATGGTTACATGCTGAGGCAAGGTAATCCCTCAAGTAGTTCTTCACTGAGTTGGGATCAAAGGGGTGACTCAAGAGGACAAAACACTCAGATTGTCCACCAATTTCTTCTTGAAATGGCTGAACTGGAAGCAGAGACAAACTTAATTTTCACTATGATCTACTAGTAGGTACTTCAGAATTCAGTTAAGAGTTTGAAATAAGTTCCTGTCGTGCTGGAAGTTTGAATTAACAAATTAAGAATAATTCATTAATGATATTTGCAGCTTATGTTGTACTAATTAAAACCAACTTATTTTTCCATTATTATTTGCATATTGTTGTTCTGCAGCTATGCACTTGGAAGGATAATACTGCCTTGAGATGCCAGTTTTTTGGCATCACTCTGTGCTAATGAGTGGAATGAGACAGTATATTCTTATTCTATACTGGAGCTTCTTGTTCTTCTGTTTCAAATATTCTCACAACTAATCAACTATGAAATAACAACTGCTTCACAACCTCTGTTAAAGAAATGTCTGTTTCTACAGTGACAAAAAAAAAATCGCTTTGTAAACTCATTCCCATATTAAAAAATGTAGTCCCTGCAGTCTTTCCAAATCACAAATTAGTAGGAACTGGGAGGAAATACACTGGGGCACATTTAGAGGGGAAAACAAAATGGCAGTAGAAGGCCTAGGGGCATAGTGGCCAAGGAAGAGCCTCTAAGTCTCTAGGTCAGTGTGATTTTCTATTGTGTACTAGGGCCAAGACTAAAGCAAGTTGGAAATATCAGAAGTGACTGACCCTATATAGGCACAGTAAGCCCTGGAATATCCATACTGATCTTAGTGCCTCAAGATTCAAGATACTACCAGATCAAAAAGACTTCAGAGGTGAGAAAACTTCAGACAAATACGTTATCAACAGAACTGGCTCATGAGTGCAGCTTTGGAGTCTGATCCTCTTGGTTTTCCAAGTCAAAACAGCAGCGAAACATAACTATTAACTTACATTAACCCAAAATATCTATCCAGACTTTAAAACTCTTCATAGTCTCAAATAGATAGAAGGAAGCTGAATAATTCCTTGAATAAAGACAAGTGAGACAAAACTAAGTAAATTTGTTGTGAGAAACAAATTTACAAGGCTAGCAAGGCAATAGCTGGATTTGTGGAGTTAATGATATTAAGGCTATCTTAATCGATAAAGAGCCTGTGAGATAGTAGCTTGACGTCCTCTGGGTTTTGTGAGCTTCCTCAGTTGCTGTGGAGGTAGCTTTGATCCATCATCTTCCATGATTCCTAGTTAACTGGGAAATTTATTCAGGCTACTTTATCATTACCCTGTGCCATTAGAACTGATTTATTCAATTTCCCTGCATAAGTAAGTAAGTATCTAAGTAGGAGCATTTAGCCAAAGGTAAATGCTTTTATCAAAACCTTTTAACCACATTCTTTTTGTGCAGGACAGAATGAAGAGGGTGGCCAAATTAAAAAAGAAAAAAAATAGTCAAAGATGTAAAGCATTCTTTAACTGGGGTAGACATTGAGATCCATAATAGCTCATTGAACATATTGGCATCCATAATTAATTAAAGCTACCAGAAGCATGGGCAAAAATTGCTAATTAATGTAATTATAATGTCATTTTTAATTTAAACTGGCCACTAAGGAATTTCCATGTGGTTACATTTCATGAGCATTGATACATTGGGAAGTCTCAATGTTTTTCAAAATTGTAGTCCCAGCTCTATGAAGGCCAGTAACATATCAATACATATGGTATCTTTCTCCTGCTCATGATTCCTCTAGGCTGGGAAAATCCCTCTGTAGCCTGCTGCAGTGAGTGACACTCACAACTGAGACAAACAAGGTAGAGTATGTCACAGAATCCAGGGCTTGATAACAAAAGTTATGGGTCTCAATAAATATCTCAGATTGCTAATTGAGTGGCTTATGTATTATCCAGAATTGCTAAACTATGCACAGCAGGTGGGAAAACATAACAAAATACTGTAGAATCATAACTATGGTTTATGAATTTGTTATTAAAACAAACCACAATATAAATTTTTCAAAATGGTGTGAAGAAATTAAAATTGCTGCAGTGAGTTAGATGAGGCTACAAAACCTCGGAGAAACAAGCCAGTACTTTCCTGAGAGGAGAGACCACACTACTTGGACAATAATATAGAGTGTTTCTGACCTTCTGAAACTCCATCATATTCCCTTAGGGCAGTTTTCACAATCATCACTTGCATCAGCACTGGGTTTGTGTGGCTTCTCAGTGAGTCAAAGTGGCAGAGAGCTGACTGCAGATAAATAAATCCCTTGTTTTTCACCTGAGTCAGAGAGTTGATCTGACTTGGTAGCTGTACAAGTGCAAGAGCTCAAGAAGGGAGGAGGAACATTATTTGTGGCAGCAGCCCAGTCTTATAACTAGTTAATCCAATGATGAAACCACACCCTTAGTGTATATTTTCTTTCCTCTCTCCTATCTTCTGTGGCTGCCCTTAGCTCATTGCCAGATTTAACTTTTCACCCCCATGTAAGAATAAAAGTCTCTCAGATTCCTGTTTCACATCAGCAGTAAACAAAGATTCAAACTCAGAGGTCTATAAGTCCTGTCTCTTCTAAATGGACATATCAGCTTTGAGGCAAAATCTATAACCAGTTTCCAATGCTAAAGTTAATTGTGGTTTTGCATGAGAATCAGATAAAATTCTATGTGGTTCTATCCACCTATGGGAAAAAGCAACATTATTTTACACAAATGAATTTCAAAAGCATATTTAGTGTAATGGACAAGAAAATGTATGAAAGTCTTCAAAAATAAGTGCCGGAGCTCTTTATTCCGCTCCACCTTACCATTTTCTCAATTGAGAACTGCACTTGCTGGCACATCAGTAATTGCCGACCAATTCTTTTCCCTTCCCTAGCATGACTAATTATTTAAGCGGTGTATCCTTTAGGAGGAGTCAGGAAGATGCCTGTGATTAACACAGACTGAGATCACATAATGAAGGATATATTTTCATCTCTTTGATCAAAGCACATGGATAATGAGGGGATCAGACCTTTTTTTTTTTCCTCACTAAAAGGGCGAATGCAGAAGGATGACACCAACGACATTCAGATGGCCTACGGGAAGTGTGATATGGTGGGGAGTAGAGATGTTTATAATTGCTAGTTCAAGCAAGTGTGTTCAAAGGTCTATTACATGTAAGGTGTCAGGTCCATACAGTACTGCAAGCAGATGCTGGTGATATCCACAGAGGTACTTAGGGTGCAGTTATATGAAATGTAGGGCAGGTATCTTCACCTCTGCTTTCTATAGTTTACTATTCCTCTTTCTTTATATGGTCTCTGTAGCTCAACGGTTAATGGATTTGTCAAAAAAACAGTTAAAAAACCTAAATTCCTCTTCTTAATCCCTGGGAAAAAAAGCACATGAGTACTGTCTTNAAAAAAAAGGCCAGAAAAGGAAAGGAAGGAGGACTTTTTCTTTTGGTAGTGATTGACTTAGCTGTTTTGTGTAACTTTTCCTTTAGGTTAGGAATTATTTATAGAAAGTGTTTCCTCCCTTGGCAAGGCTATTTTGAGAAATCATTTTACTTTACCAGAGACAACTCTACGTAGCTCTATACTAACTTGTGGGCTGATCTTTTTACTTTGCTTTTGGTGGGTTTTTTGGTAGGTGTTTTAAATCAAGAGTAAGCTAATGATTTTGACCCATAGGCGCCCATAGCAACACAAGTTGTTCTGTGTGTGTCAAAAAGTTGTGCAACTCTCCTGGTGTCAGGGAGAGCACAGAAGAGCTTTACTAGTGAAGAAATTAATTGCCTATAAGTACATCCGAGTAACTAAACACTGTCAAACTGTCCTGAATGAACATCCTTACTTCAATAAGTACTCCAATGTCCATTGGTGTACTAAAATTATGCAAAAAGACTCCTTTGATTTAGTGGTGTTCTTTTGCATATTCCTACTTTTTTGCAGCATTCCTTCACTTTAACAGTATTTTCCTTTGGCAGAAAGGAATATTTTGTGAAGATCTTTGTGGATGTCACTCCGTTATGGATTTGTGTAAACTAACTGTACTGACCAACAATTTCTGTACCACCCAACCCACAGAGGACAATTCAGGAAAGTCTCTTGATATTACTTGGCCTGCAGAAGAAGAGTAGTTATGCAGTTTTTGTCTTTTAAGCTTGCTTTTCCTCTAAAATAAATGTCCTTCCTTACACATGCAAACAAAAAAACCCCAAACCCTAAGCTACTTTGCCTTAATTTTCACCTCTTTTTAAGAGACCGATCTTGCTGATCCTTCCTCCTTTCTCTCACCAGGACAACCGCTATCCTTAACCAGGAACTTGTGCATACTCTGCTCAGTGTTAACCATTTGGAAAAACAAAACCCAAACATCTGTTGGACTTGTTTGTGTTGTTCATGGGGGGAGTTTGACCCTCTTAACTGAGTATCTCTGATCTAAAATAACACTTCAATGTAATGCTTGATAACCTGGAAGAACAGAATACAAAGAAGTGAGGAATGAAACTCACTGTTTTACCAACTCTGGTCCAAGTAATTAGCTCATAAATTCTGTTATACGGATTCAAAGGGTTACAAAGCCTGCAAAGAGCCACAACAGTGCACCATGTATGTCATCAGCTGATATGAACTAAGCGTACAAGCTCAAGAGGACCAAATTTACACTGTTACACCACAGTATTTCCAAAGATGTTTTTCAGAGTCTTTTAGTATGCAATACAGCTAGTGAATTTCAAAATTCCAGCATAAAATTTGTTGGATAATCTGTCACTGGTATACTAAGACCTAGTTTTTCCAAATGTTTAATCACTTATCAGCTTCTCTTTAAGCATCTGAATAATAGTTACATTTTCTGAAGTGTTCAAATTTCATTTAGACATCTAAATGAAGTGTGAAAATTTTAGAAGTGGTCTTTTTGCTAGTTATGGGACACTAAGCATTTTGGAATAGATGACCACTTTAGTAAAGTTCTTGCATGGAAACTGAGGGTTTTTTTAAAAAAAGCCCCTATGAATAAAGTGTGAGCGCTGAAAATGTTTTAGTACAATTTTCAAGAACTATTATTCATCTGTAATGTCATCTCCAGTTACATCTACCTAATATATTGCTAAGAGTGTCTCCTAAACTAAGTCTTTAATTATAACATAATTAACAATATGTTGACTTACCAATAAATCATCAGATTTCTCTTAACAAAGGCTCCAGATGTAACTCCAACAAAAAATTGTTTATGATTTAATGTCTAATATTAAACTCCATTGTAAGTGATCCTATACAAACATTACAAATAAAGTGGTAGAAACCGGTGTCTGTGGTAAGAAATGCATAATGAATGCATAATTCCATACTCATACATGAAGAGGTAGGAAGGAATTAAAACCACAGATGATATGCCTATTGCAACAGCAAATAACGTGTCAGCTCAATGTCAGGGGAAGACCTGGAAATGAAGAATTTCCCATATAATTTTCTTTCCACAGAAAGGAACCACAGGGCACAGAGCACATCCCAACAGGTAAATTTTGCAACAGCCAAAGAGACTCAGAATTATGTACACAGGAATAACACAGTCTGGAACTCAATAACTCTGGAAGGTCATAACCTTCTCCTTTACAGCTATGTATAAAGGTAATGAATTCCTTGATGGGAATATGACTTTTTGAAGTTACTTCTCTGGCAGGATCTGAAAAATAAATGTCCTGAGTAAAATAGGATACTTTGTTTTATCAGGTTTCTTGATTTGGCAGATAGCTGCTCATGCTGTATGTTTAAGTGAATTATAAGATCAGTGACTTTACATTTATCTTCTGTTTCCATGAGATATTATGTGACTGGGTAACTTTTATGTCTCAAAATATGAAATAACTTGAAATAAAGAATGAACATATGAACACAAGTAAAATCTCTAATCTGTTACAGATTAGTTTTTGCCATTCATGTTGATATTACTAGTTTGAGTATTCGGAAATCTTTTGATTGTTTTGGATTTTTTATTTTTTTTTGGTACAGTTTTCATTAGTTAGCCCGGGCTAAGTCTAAATACAAAAGTGATGATACTATTAGAAAGTGGATCACATTGCATAAGCTTATGGACAGCATTTAGCAGAATTAAAAAAGAATTCATATTAACATCTAGTTAAAACATTCAGCAATAGATGCTTTTTTTTTTTTTCTTTTTTTTTCCCCTCTCTACTGCATGACATGAAAAGAAACAGACTGAAAAAGACGTATGAGGTATCTTCATTTAGGACAGATCTTCCATTTTATTCAACGTCCTGCATGTATGTTTCTGCAGAAGGTAGGACATGACTCAGGAAAAAGAAAACTTTGCACATCTGAAAAAATCTGAAAACCAAGGAAGTTAATAATGCTGTAGTAAAGTGGTAAAACATGAGTAGATAAGTCTCTGGTATGCCAGAAGACCTGGCACCATGATCAGATTTTAGAGGAACTAGGAACAAAGGGTAAAACTCCAGCCCACTGAAGCCTATGATAGAATAAATTGCACTGAAGTTGGTCTATAGAATAAGTCAGTCAAAGGGCATGTCTGCATGGGATATTGTAGGCAGACAGAACCTCATTTTATGCAGGCTCGGAGCCAGCAGGACCTGGGCAGTGTAACATCAATCCAAAAACCATGTAGCCATTTTACTGCAGCAACGCAAGCACAGGATCTTCTCAGGGTATATTATTTCAGGATCAGCAATACACTGGTGCTGCAATGGCCCTTGTAACATTGACTGTTTTTCCACTGCCTGCAATCTGCTAAGCAGACACAGCTAAAAGATAGTGGGACATATTTTTTTTCTAAGGTAAGTGTCAGATAGGACAGGGTGCAGTTTTGGTACATCAGAGTAATGGTCTCACATCAAAAGGTAAGCAGGAGGGCAGTTAAGTGAAGAGATGCACATGGTCTAACTAGAGTGATGAGGTATTTGAAATGCAATTGTCCTGTCTGGAGGCAAAAATTCTGATTCTGAATAAAAAGAACTTCAAATGTGAAAAACAATTGAGCACATGATTTTTTTCACTGGACTCAGCAGAAACTACTGCTCAAAATAATAAATAAACATGGTTATCTTCAATCTTGGGGTTAGGGCAGAAAGCTTGTTTGACTAAAGGGAGAGTAAGGAGTAAGCCAAGATCTATCTATCTATCTAGGTCTCTTTAAGTGTTTATCTATGATTTCACTTTTTATAGCTTTATATGGTAGCTTTCCTGACTTGTTTTAATATTTCATGCATGGTGCTAGGCATAATGAAAAAATGCAAATAATTTATTTGAACAAATTCATTGGACTAATTATTCACAATGAATAATTGACTATCTCTGCCAATACTATTCACTCTTTTCCTTTTCTCCTTTCCTTGATCCTTGGTCTAAGTCACAGTAGATGCTGAAGTAAAAGGTTAATAAAAATGCATCGGATACTGGAGCTTCTGGGATCCTCTTTTGGAAGTGCATATTTTCAAAGCATTCGTACAAGCTTAGAAGGTGAGGAAGTGGGACTGAAAAATACAGTATGTGTGTGGAAAGGTGGGGAGAAGAATATGACAGGAAGAAGGAAAGAAAGAAGAGAATATGCAGCTACTTTTGCCATAATCCTCCCTTAAAGTAAATACTCACTATACCTTTATCAAATAATTTTGTAAACCTGGATTGTATGCAAATCTACATTACTGCAATTGACATGAATCATCTAGTTTAGTAATAAAAGAAAGCTATGAATCATTTAATCCCAGTTTTCAGCCTCTAGTGACTGCAAATGTAACTATCTTCAGCTGAATCCTCAACTAAACACAGATGATGAGGAGCCAAACATTGCTCAGGAGGTTGCTTTCAGCAAGTAATCTGTCATTACCTGATATATATTCCTGTACAAGAAGGTCTGCTACCAGATGTGTTTGTAAGTATTGCAATCTCTCCATCTGATGACTGTACAGATGTTTGGTCCGAGGTAGGTAGCTCCAATTCTCTTTCCTCTCTTTCTTACACTGCTTATGGTAAGAACCCTGTGCCAAATGTAACCTATTGTGTCACTCCTCTAAATAATCTGAGATATTAGTCTCATACCCAGAGGCAGAGAACAGAAAAATAATGTGTTTACATACAGCAGTTTATACTGCATAGGTCTTAAACTCAGGTCTATGGAGTTGTGGCACCTGTATCTCAACTGATATCAAAAGGGAAGAACTTTAACTGCTGGCATGCTGCTAGAAGCAAAGGCCAGTCTCCCTTTCAAAATAAAACTGATGCATCTGACAGACCAGTTTATGGACTCATCTTGTTTTCCTGGTCTTAATTACATAGCTATGTACCACAGCTACAGAAAAAATTTTACTTCCCTAAGATTGAAGGGTCAGCAAAAAAAGAAAGGTGCAATGTCGCCTGATACTTGTGTATGTATCACCAAAAGTAATCCAAGGCAAGATTATGTTCCACAAAATGGTCTCCAGAAAAAGCCACCTGAACCACAAAAGGAAACCCGGTTCTTCTTTCCCTGTAATCTTCAAAGTGCCACTCACGGACAAGGCAGGAGGCAATGGCCTTCCCTTTCTGAAGCAATGAACTGTGAAGACACGATTATCATTTTACTGACTTTTGTATGAAAAGAACTAATAGCTTTTAATATTCCCTCCATCAGATACCTGGGACATCCAGTCTACAGCTAATAAACATTGTGCTAACAAATGCACAGGCTTTTCAGCTATATCTTTCAACTTTTAAGAGGAATTGCCAACAGAAAGCATGCAATTTCACCACAGTGAAAAGCTAGACTGGTTTTACCTGTTCCAGCAAAGAAGCAACCTTACCCAGTTATACGTTTACTTGAGAGGGAGAACAGTGTTGAAGGAAAGAGGGACAGAGAAACGTAAGCACAAGTGGCTACTACTTGCGTTTCTGCATCGGAGTCACGTCACACAGTTTTTTGCCCTTTCTCAGACCAAAGCAGCTTCTGGCAACATCTGAACATTTATAGGGTAGTTTTTCAGCCTATTCACAATGAGGGAAACTAGGGCTAAAGAGTTATTTAAATGACTGTGCAGATTTACTGTCATTTATTTCATTGCCAATCTGACAAAGTCAAGAATAGTTAAAGACCTTTTCCTGGGAATTAGATTGTAAGTGCTTTAACTCACCAGAATGAATGGAGGCCCTCAAGATAGCTGGACTCTGTCTCTACAGGAATTTACTAAGTATGACCTAAGACCAGGCTCCTCAATATGAATAAGTGTGGAAAACCTTGACTGTGGATCCTAGATGTGAAATATATACAAAGCTGTTTAGATCTGATAGAAGTGAATTAGTTCTGGATAAATGTAGAAGAAGGAGGTTAGTTGCTTAGGGAATATACTGATGAAAGCCAGGATATTTATGGACTTTCACTGTCTAGAGGTTTTGAGAGAGAATTTGAGGATAGTACTGATAAACTTAAATGCCTAAATTATGTGAACCTGTCTCTTGGTCTCTTCAAGGAAATTCCTTAAGTCTTTTTCAATCTGACCCAGAAACAGGTTTTTTATATATGTTGGCATATGACTGTTAATGGTTGGTTTTTTTTCAATTCATTTGTGTGCAAGCACTATTGTATTTGCCAGATTTTGCCCATATTTGTGAAATAAATTATTCAACAAATCATTTTCACTATATTTGATCAGCTATAACAGCCTTTCTGACTTCTGCAATCAAGATACCTTTTAAATAAATAAGTATGCTTGCCTCCAGAGACTTCAGGAGTCGAACAGCTGGCTTTCATCACCATGGTAAAAGCCTTAAGGGTGATTCTGGATGAATACTATTATTCTTTCTTGGTATAGGGACAATCTGAGAAACCTTTTGTAATTTAGGTACACAAGAATATTAGAAAAAATGAGTTCAAGTTGGCCGTTGTTGGAAAAGCGGCAACATCCTGAACCTTAGTTTGATATGAAGCAGGTAAGTACCACCAAGGTATCTAATTTCTCAGAGTGAAAGACATGTATGGTGGTGGGTGGATCCATAAAGTCAAGCATCTGAAACTGAGTCTGCAGGACAGCCAGCTCCTCAAGACAGGTCATACTGGTCAAGCATTTGAAACTGAGTCTGCAGGACAGCGAGCTCCTCAGGACAGGTCATACTGGTCACTGAAGGCAGGAAATAAACTATTTAAGGTACCGAAACATAAAACATTGGTAAAGAACTTTGAACACCCTTTTTTAATGAAGGATCTTCAGTCATAACAATCCACTTCACTGTTCTTTTACTGGATAAATGATAAAAATATGCAGCTGTGATTCCTAAACATTGATGTTCAGAAATATTTAAGCTCAGTATGGCATCTACAAACTGCTATTGTTGCTTACAAACGTTCACCTGCATAAAGAAGCAAATTTTCTACCACAGCAATCTCAGGTAAGCAGCTGGCTCCAAATGAGAGTATCATCATTATCTCCAAGTTGTTGAAATAAATAAAAAAGGTTTACAATTGTTTTACTTAACTTGCAATTAAAATAGCCATTTTCTTAATAGAAAATTTGGATTAACAGGTAAATCTGTTGCAGGATTCATACCTGATCCTTTATGGTTATTGGCAGTGTCAGGGTTGTACTTTACAGTAAAGGTAAATTTATACATAATTTATTTAGGGTACATTACTTATTGATAAATGTTTCAAGTGTGTTACAGGTGTATATGGTATGTGCCATGGATGATTATGAACATCTCAGTAAAATGTATTATATTCACTTGGTGTCAATGACTAGAAATGATGAAGCTACCTGTCAAATTCTGCACCCAGCTTTTTAAAATAGTAATTTATTAACACATGATAAACATGTTAGTTATTTATCAGTTATTTAGAAACAAATGGACAAATGTCATGTAAAAATAAATGGTTTTATTATATTTTTCTGTTTCTTGCATAGAAAAATGGATTTATGTATGATCAAGATATGATGTTTTCATTATCTTTTGAAGTATATGTGCTTACTTTTGCTGTAAATCTTGTAATATAAAGTAGGACACTAGTAGGTGGAAGAACTAGGCATGGTTATTTTATCTTTAAGTGCTTCTTTAGGCACTGCTAAACTAATTGCAGAACTGATTCTAAGCACTGTGAAATAAATGCATATGTACCTGTTAACTGAAACAGTGTGAGTTGCAATCTGACTGAATCCTCTTGGATAAAGCAAAGACAGCTTGATGAGAAAAGCATGTGATTTCCTACAGTGAATGATGAAAAGAATATAGTCTTCTGAAGGAATTAGTTTCTAGATAGTTTTTTCCCCCAGAAAATATGGTTCGATAATAGGTTTGGGGCATATGAGTCTGCATGCACATAGATGCAAAGTGCCATGTGATTGCAGCTGTCAGTTCTTCAGCTCCAAAGCAAGTGTATGCTATTAATGACATAAAGCTGGGAGCAGTTTAAGAAACAGATGACCTTCAGGACTAGAAAACTAGTAGTGAGATTACAGTTCACAATAGCTATCAGTAATATTTTTATGATAATTTTCTATCCTATCAGCTGGAAATGATGAAAAAAGAGGCCTAGTCACAAGAGCAGGTGATAGAAAGATTCAGTTAGATGAAAGATATTGTAGGCAGATGTGACTTTTTGATGCATGAGGTGAGATATTTCTTCGTGAGATCAAGATAGCTCCACTACCAGAATACGGTGTTCTTCACAATCATGAAGAAATGAAGAACGTAATGAACAGCCCTGACTAACTTAAGCTGTACAAACACTGTTCAATATTCTTTTTTCTGTCAGGAAGACTCAGATTTATTAAGAGTTTTTGTGGGATTTATAATACCACATGTAGAAGTCTGTCTACTCCATACGTGAACCTGAGGTCATCACCTTAGGCCACTTTTATAGCCAGTAGAGAAAAAAAGCCACTTTTGAGCAGGAAATTGATTTGTCTTATTTTAGATCTATATTTACAATGAGTTGAACTCCACAGAGAGACCCTGACGACCAGTTTGATAACTTACCTAGAACACGTCTCTCCCAGTCCCAATACCCTTTTCACCTGATGAGGCAAGCATCACTTTGGCTCAGCTGCACCCTGAATTAGTGTTCTAAATATCCTGCTAATGCTTCTTTTAGAGAATCTTTTCTTTTCTCCCTGACCAGGACTACTGTCACCCTGGTGCAAAGCAGGCACAGATAAAGGTAACTGCTTCTTACTGAAGTTTTCCTGGCTTCTGAGAGTCCCGTAGACTGCTCTTCACATAGGATCCAGTAGAGCATACAGTAAATCCCTGGGTACATTTTAAACACATTTTTATAGTGTCTGCCTCACAATCCTCTTCTTCCTGTTCAGCTGCAATGAACATTAGCTTCAAATGGAGTAAGCATCCTTTAAACAATTAAATATCCAAGGGCTCATTGTCGTATGGCTCATTCATTACTTTCTGATGTGATTAAACCTCAAAGGTAAAACTGCTACTGAAGTTGGTATGAATTTGAATTATAATAGGAATATTAGCTTTGGCTTTCAGTTGAACTCTTCTCATGGCTCCAACTTGTTTATTGTGTGATAGCTTCTTTTTTCCTTTGTTATAGGATATCATCATTGCATAAAAGTGCAAAACATTAAGATTAAATTATCACCAAATATTTTTATTTGTTCTGAAACTAAATGAAAAGACACTTCAGTGAAATATGACTTCTGTTAATGACCTATTGTAAAACAGTTGTCCCAGAGAGGTTTTTGTGTGTATTGAATTCAGTACTTTATCCTGTAGTGGAATTCAGTGTTTATTTGTAGTATCTAAAGCTTCAAATTTAATATGTATGTAGGTTCTGTGTGATGAAGAGGAAGCAGGGAAAGCACCTGTGGAAATTCTAGAGGAAGAAAAGTCAATATTTTGTTTTCAATTTAGTGTGCAAATGACGCAGAATTTAACTCAGACTTTAAAGCAATGGAAAAAAAATATGTGCGAGTGTCATTCTCCCTGTGATTTTTAGATAAAGTAATCTGAAAGCATTTCTCAAAGGTATAGATTAAATGCTCATTACGTAAATGTACTTCCTCATCAATCTGTTCTTTGTTCATTTAGATAAAGTGGTACACCGTTTCCATGTCAAACAACTGCTGATTACAAATAAATAATTCAACACTGAGATACAGTTGTCCACGACGCATGAAAAAGGGAAACAAATTGGAAAGGTATGTCAATAAATTGACAATATTAAATTTCCATCAACTTACTCTGATTGCATAATTAAAGCTTGCAGTTTGTATAAGAGCAGAAAGGGAAGGGAAATGTCAACAGTTCCAAGCTGCGCTAACATTTGATTTGTTGCAATTGCATATAAACCTTCAAAATTAACCAAAAAATTGTCCCAGAATGACAGAAAATAAAATACTACCTCTATGATATCATAATTTAGGTATTATTGTTTGTTCTAATTATAAACAATGGAAGTATAGACATTGAAACACTACAGTGAAAAGAAATATTATTGCCAGTTATATCAGATCCGTTTTCTCTGTAATCATGTCTCAGGGTTGATACCAGCAACTTTTGAGAAGCGGAAAAGAATCCCTGAAATAGACACTTGTAGAAAATCCTGACCAAAGGGCACATTTTTATACAATCTTTGCTGCCATAGTGGTTAAATTAATTAATGGGGAAAAAAAGGAAAAAGAAACAAAAATCTATTCTATTTATTTACTTTGAAGGTATTTTGGTTATTCAAACACATTCCTTCATCTTTCCATCTATAATATTTAAAAGGTAGAAGTCTCTTCACATTGTTACTACAAGATATTTTTCTTAATCTGAAAGCATGCGTAACCTTTGAGAAAGTGGATAAGTGTATTTTCAGTTTTATGCTGATGACTCTTCCATGGAAGCTGTTGCTAACAGAAAGTCATTTTGCTCTTTGCCTTCCTATCTCTTACAGAAGTATTTCCCGGAAACCAGACATTGATGTTTCAGCAGAGATTTTTGAAAAAGAAAAGGAAAAGACTGCATGATGTTTGCGATTTCTTTGTTCAAAGACTGTTTGATAAGATTCACAGGATAAATTTTAGATTATTTTTCTGGGGCTACAGAGTAGACTAAAAGCTGAAATAGAGTTTTCCAACTGTAATCTTTACCATGTTTCCATAGCACAGAAAATAGTACTGGCTGATGATAAATTAAACAGTAGAACTTAATAGAAAAAAAAAAAAAAAAAAGGAAGGCACAAATAAACACCACCAATAAAGAATGCATAGTAGAAATAATAATGTAACAAGCCAATCTTTGGTTACCAAACCCTGAAGGTACTTCTTAGTTGATATTTAGATATTTACAGTAAGAATATATATTTGCGCATATGGTTTGTGTTTTTTTAACATTATCTTATTAGTGTCATTATGAATACAATTGGATGAGGAAAGAGAGATTTAGCTGGGTATCACTAAACATTCTATGTTTCACTTAAGCATTTATTAGGCTACTGCTAATTAGACTGGAGGTTTTCAAGTATAACTGCACATTGCGCTTTATTATACAATTAGGGATCTAATATGAATATTTAATGTTTTCATTAGCTTTTCTGTATAGAGAAAGGATTGCATCTTCTACAAACAACAAAAGCAGCCATCCACATTCCCAATGGTCCAACAGGGAAAAATGAAGTTTACATCTGTATTAATGTACATTGAAGATAGTTTGATGAAAATACTGGGAACCAAGCAAATTTTCTTCTATGTCTTCTTCAAATTTTCTTCAATGTTTCCATATATATTGAATACAAATAAACATAAAAAAAGGAGAAATCATGAGGAAAATGAAGAAAAGCAAGACATGCAGATCTGAGTTATGAAGAAGGAGTATTCAATTTGTGTTCTTTTTGCTAGCCCCAAATATTTATTTCTCTGATTCTTTGCAGCCATCAGGACTATAGGTAAGGCATATTTGAAGACACTACATTTCAGGAGGGTAGAAAGCTATGGCCCTGGCCTCTGCTGATGTCCCAAATCAAGTTTCCTGGTAGCTCAGGGAGGAAGTAGCAGGTTGCTATCAAGCAAGCAAACACCAGATTAAATTTATGTGGCACATGACTCTTTTCCACTGAGTACTGCAATAAAATTCAGCAGGCATGGAAGAAAAGATGTTAGAGAAAATTGTGAAACAATATAAAAAAATAATTCTGTTCACCTTTTATGTTTCATTTCCAAAAAAAAAGGAATAAAGGAAATGTTGCCAAATATTTGTAAATATCTTGGCTGTAAAACATACCTGTGGTCTAAAAATACCCCATGTCTGGAATTAACATACTTAAGATGCAGTGAAACATACTATAGGAATTACCTTATAGGTATGTTTCCATGGGACAGATGAACTATTCAAACAGCAGACACTCTCCTCTCGTATTCTCCTTCCCTTTCCCCTGCCCTCATCCTCCACTGCACTTCCTTTCTACTGACTCTGCTTCCAGAAACATATGTGGTCTGTCCTTCCTTCATGTCAGCTTGGACTCTCATGTCGTTGCACATGAGCCAGTTCATGTCCCTGTCCTACCTGTTACTCAACTGTAGATGAACTAGCTTACAGTGTGATCAGATGAGCTTAGTGTAAGCAGCAGAAGCTTGCAGAGGGGGAGGAATGGGAGGAGGGCCTCCCTTTTTCCTTAGTTATGAACTTTGTATGTGATGACAGCTTCCTCCTGCACACTTACCCTTGGAGATACAACTGTTCTGAAATGGTTTGAAATTGAAGCTTTACCCAGGTCGCTGTGCTCTTATTAAACTTGTAGTAGTCTCCTGTATTTCAATATTCTTTTGTTTAGTTCCTCAAAATAGGTTTCATAGTTTGCCTAGGGAAGGTACAAACTGCTTGCTGACAGTGACCCCAATGCCACCTGAAAAGCCAGACTGGTAGGATGTGGAGAGCAGTTAGCATGCCATGAGTCACTCCCTAGGATGTTGCCAGCAGGTAGTTTGCAGGGTCTCTGACAGCAAGCCTGGGAATGCAAAGGACAGTGCTCAGCACATACCCTTGGTTTGGAGACTGAGTATTTCGACCAATACAGGTCTATCCAAATAGTCTGAGCTTGGGACAAATCTGCATTTTCTTTCACAGTCATCTATGAAGAGGAGAGAAAGCCAGAAAACATTACCGTTGTCTAAAGGCAGTAGGAAGAATTTCCATCCTGCAAAGTTTTTCAATGATTACTTTGGGATACATATTTCCCCACTGATTTTGGACTCTGGGATTTTGCTTTTACAGATGATGCTTTTCCTCCTTGAAGACTCTTGTGCTTTGTGTTAAAAAACAAGAATGGTTTTGATTATTTTCTGCAGTAACTGAGCATTAAGAAGGAAGGAAAATATTCACCTGTTAAACCATCTTCAATTCTTTATCCTGTTCTGACAGGAAATTTTTTCTCTAAATTTTGCGATATTTACTGGAGAAGAGTGTGACTTGAGATTTAAATACATAAATTCTAAGAAATTACCCTATTAATTAATTGTAGCAAGGGAAAAGAGGGGGTCCATGCAGATTCTTCAAAGACTAGCATGTTTCTGTATTACCAGGAGTAATTAATACCTCATGCTTACTTTCTGTTACAATAGACAAGCAAATAATTTTTTATATATGGGCTTATCTAAAATCTCATCTTCAAATTTTCAGTAGCAGCAGAAGCAGATATAATCAGTCTTTTATTAGTCACATAAGATGTCCCTGTTCCATCATATTAAATCATCTCATTAAAATATTGTCATCAGAAAAAGTTCTGAGCTGCTCAGCAGTAGTACCCTCTTATGACAGAAGAAAATACTGGTTTGGATAAAATCTAACATCCCACTAAATATGTGTAACAGCCTACCAAAAGACAAAGCAGTAAAATAGAGGCATCTCTATAGAGAGGTATTTTATTCTTTTCTTATTATTGATTTTGCTCATGGATATGGGTTTCCAGACTAGAATAAAATGTTTTCATGATAACAGAAATTCAGCTGAGGTTAATAAAGCAACGTTTCAAAAAATACATTACAAGTAACCTGATTTATTGTGTTCTACCAGCAGCTGAAACACCAAAGTTGTACAACCGGATTTGGCAAACAAAGAATGTGTTTGGACTGATCCTGAAATCTAGCCTGGCTTAAACACAGCAGAGGCAATTTGTCCTGTGTCTGTACTGATGCTCCTTCTATTATGTACCAGCATGGCAGTAGTATACTATGTTCCTCAAATTCTTAGTCTAGAGACCAGGCTCCAATGCATATAATGTAGCTGAGATTATTACAGTATCTTTTCTTTTTTCTGTCTGGCAGTGTTGTCTCAGGAATACCTTGCTTCAAGTTGTTTGGGAAGACAGAAGTTAAAACTATTCTAGCATTTTCAGATTGCTGAGTCCTTCCCAACATCATGCAGTGGTTCCATCTTTTCCTTGACTTAATGACAGCTACTTCTTCGTTGGAGTTATACTTGTCTGATCAACTGGTGAAAACAATGAAGAAGAAACAGCCATGCATCTAAAACATGATTCCTACAGTTGCCTTGATCCTCTGAACTGAGTTCTTATTGAAAATCATCAGCCATCAGCGAGGTGTTCATCAGACCTATAAACAACATGGCTTGCAGGAGACATCTCTTCAGTCTGTGCCCTTTAATAGAGCATCCAAAACAGTCTCTAGTTTTCTGGCTACACTTACTCTGCATTTTAAGTTTTGAGGTTCAGCTGACTGGACACAAATCTAATCTCAGGGGAAGAAAGTTTGGTCTTACTTTGCCCCTTAGTCCAGACCCCAGTCTACTCATGCTTGATTTATAGAGAGAACAGAGATAGATAAGGTATGGCACACAGTTGCCTTCGTTTTCTTATCATTTGCCACCTCAGCCCTGTGGAGACTACATGGATGGTCTATGTGAGCTTTGAGTATCTTCCTAAGCACCCAGAAGCACCTTGGTCTGTGTACTAGAAAAGTGGGATGGCCACTCCACTCCCAGCCTGATGTGGGTTGCATGCAGGTATGAGACAGTTTCAGCTAGTGTTCATTTACAAAGTTTGTGGTCTTTTCTGTGGTCTAGATAACCATGTTGCGAGAGAAAATGAAACTTCCTAGAATTCAAGTAGTCTAGTAAAAAAATACATTTTAGGAAGAACTTACTAGCCAGAAGAGCAAACAAACACAGAAAAGAGATGTGAACTGTATCCAAACCTGCTCTTTTTTACATATATGTTTTAGAGGATTCCATACAGAGACAAGTTATTACTCTCCATTTGGATAAGTACAAGGCTTTTGATCACTTAGCTTTTTCTTTCCTTTCTACTAGTAGTCTTGCTTCTTGTGGTGTGTGATTGTTTCCCTTTATAAGGTTAAAAATGTGGCAGAGTTCGTTATTGTACCACAAAGCCATGAAGATCTAGATTGCATGAGTTGTTTCCCACAGTATCTTATCCTGTTGACTTTATGGTGAACATATAGCAAGATCTTAACCTCCCATAGTGCTAGTTTTCCCCTCCTTTTCTCTCTCATCTCCCTACCCCTCTGGGGGAGAAAGAGAGGATGAGCCAGAATCTGCATGATCCTAGTTCCTGGCTGGGGTTATACCACAACAACCACAAATGTCCATTCCTCACTTACCCTGTGCCACTTGACAGGGAGGAAATAGAGGAGTTGGAAATAAAGGAGTGAAGTTGATCTTGGGACAAAGGGGGATGGTGGGAGGAAGGTGGTTTAGATTTTTCTCTTTGTTTTCTCATGATCCAACTCTGTTATTAATTGGCAATAAATTAAACTTATGTTCCCCAAGTCTAGTCTGTTTTGCCCGTCAGGGCAGCTGATGAGTCATATTCCTGCCTTCATCCCAACCACTGGTTCACCAGTCTTTTCATCCTATTTTCTCCTCCTGTCTTGCAGAGGAAGGGGTGTGAGTGAGCAGCTGGGTTGGTGTCTGCCAGCTGGCTAAGGTTAACTCACCACATATTTTCAAGAACAAAATATTTTAGATAGGCTATATATTTTGGTCAGACTGAAAGTTCAAGGTAGCTAGGTCACGACCTGTCCGCCAACTATTTATAACTACATATGTTATATTAATTCAAATTTACCTGACTATTAAGCATATATTTATGTCTTAAACCAGTGTTTATCATACATATCAAATATGTCTTATTAATGGGTTTATCATGTTGCACATACAGTAGTTGACAAACATGTGAGCTGAAAATAATTTCATAACAAAATGTTGAAATGTATTCAAAAAACATGTTTGTCCAACAATGAAAAATAACAGCAACACTGCATTTCTAAATCTGTGCATGAAGAATATTCCAATGGAAAAATGGGATAAATGTGCCTGATGAAATGTAAAATCACTCTAGAGACTTTTTAAATGGTTACCTATTTTTCCCCCTCATACATTCTGGAAAACATTGCATAAAAATAACTTACAAGATCATGCAAGTTGATATGAACATCTAGTCTGGGGGTTACTGAAATTCTGTGGGGCTAAAAAATACGTGAAAAGCAAAGAAACACCCAAAGAAAATGATAACTTGGAATGAGGCATTAATAGTGCAATTTTAATGTTCTTTCAAGAGGGACTGGGTATCTAAAGCTCCCCAGGCCTCCTCATCACCTATCTATGGATGCAAAAAAAAGACATAATTTGTGTCACGTTATCAGTAAGCAGCTAAAAATTCAATATTCCATTCTAGTGTAGATGTTCATTGTCCTTCTTTTAACACCATATGATTTCCCTGCAAACCTCATCAATCAGTATTCACTTCATATTATGGCAGGAGTCACTTGAGTGACTGAGAAAAATCTTGGGAACTTGTTCCTATTAAAGTTTGTATCATGGATCAGGGAAACCTTGAATTTCCTAGTTTAGGGCTTTGCAAACTTATTTACAGACTCTTTGTCAAAGATGCAATTGGGGATCTCATACAATCAGACCATCTCTTTTATACCACTGGTTTATTCTCAGTTAAATTATTGACTATTATATAAAGGGGTTTAGTTCAGTATTCTGCTAATGATGCTGCCATTAAACTGTAAATCAATGTTCATTGCTGCCTAGCTGTCTGGTGTTTCATTATAAAACTTTAATATAAACTTTGGATTTAATAGGCTATCATTCACTTGAGACTGTTGATTTTAAAGTGACAGTTTTTGGGGTAAACTAAGATTGATTTCTAAATTGCTTGTCCTATACTTTATGGGTCCAGCCCTGAGGTCCTGTCATAGTTAAATCTCCTATTGACTTAATTTAAATGGAAGTCTGCAGTGCCACAACTAAAGATACAATTCCGGTTGTCACGTTATTCCCAAATACAAAGTGAGCAAGATTCACCACTGAATACACTTCTTTTTCAAGAAGGTGCTTTTCTAATTGCTAAACCCAGGGGAAAACTGTTACTAGACAAAGCTATCAGATGTGCCTGGTGTGATGAAGCACTGCTGGGGACTCTAGAACTACCTCACCTGCAAGACAAAGGCCTTCTTGAACCAGTGTGTATAGACATACTGTGAATGGGATGTGAAGTTTCTAACACAGGCATGCTCATCACCACACATCGCAACAGTATTGTTTTTGCCAGGGATAGTTAGCTTCTGGCTATGCTGTTTCTAGGATGATTTCAGTCAGGCCAAAACAGCAAGGATATGGACCTGACATGTGGATCTGGAGACAACTCTGTCATGGGGTTTGAACATCTCTGCACTGGGCTCTCTCCACAGCTGATCCATTGGGATAGAGATCGTGTCTTGGGTGCAATCAGTAGGAGCTATTCTGGGAGGAACAACTGCTGAAGAAAGTTAGAGAGAGAAGCGCTGAACTGTTTCCATTGAACTCAGTGCCTATTAAGTAAAAGACCATGTTTTGATCACTAATGAACATCAGAGAAGTCCTGGGAACTTTTGTTCTGGATTGTTTCCTGACTATCGGTGAAGTAATTTAAGTAAATTTGCTTATTGAAAATTCAAACCAGAAAAACAGCATTAGAAGTTGCCTCTTTGATATATTTTTGGTACAGTTGGGCACCTGGATAAACTAAAGTCATTCTCCTGTACATTCTGATGGGTTGATGTGACAAACAGACACTTGTCAGACTAGATTTTCCATGTAGAAGTCTTTTGCCAGACTCATGAAAACTGCACTTGGGAAAAATACTCCATACAGTTCGTATCGCATATTTTCTGATTGTTATGCTCACTGTTAACTACAATTAAACAGAAAGAAATAATTAACAGGAGCATTGTTGCATTGCAGTCTCTCAACAGATAGTCATTCCAGTGGGAGATGACAGTAAGACCTTTAAGCAGCTGCAAGGAAAGAACAGCTGACAACCTTTGTTGGGCGTGCATGTGAAATGTATAGTCAGTGTACTTGTTTTATCCTTTGTTCTAACATCTGTGACTTAGTCTATATGCCACCAGCAATTACTTGTAGAATTCTGGTAAAGAAAATAAAATATGATTACAAGTAGGAAAGCAAATATGATGAGTTATCATGGCCATTATAGAACGAGAATACTGATCTGGCACTCTTCAAATTGCTTAACTGCACTGTAAATGCAATCAATCAGCTTTATTTGTGTAATATATTAACTCCTTTTAAATAATTTTTTAAATCTTCTAACAAAATACGTCCTTTATTATATCAGTTCTCATTGTATACTCCTCTTTTGGTCTCTCTCGTTCTCACTCTCTCTCAAAGCCTTGTTTCTAGGAGAGCTCTCATATCAAATATGTTGCCCCAAGCTGTTACCACTTCATGGTTCATCTGGCAGGAAATGGAACTTCAATTGGAAGGGAGAATATAGGTTTTCATGAATGCCTCTCACAACTGAGTGTCAAAATTCTTTATTCTGTACTAATTTTCAGGATAATTAAACTGGGTCAAAGAGTGAGAAGTATTTGGGTGGCTCTTTTCAAAATACATTAGCCTCTACATTGTTGCAAGGATGTCTTATAGTAGTGTATCTACTTTATGTTTAGAAGTATATGCAATAACCTTTTTTCCTGTAATTACTCTCACTCTTTAATTGCCTCTCTCCACTGCTCCGAGTGTCAGATTTTCAATGGAAGATGCTCGTGTTAAAGGAGCAATGACAATAATAAGTGAGAGGGAATTTTTGATGATGATCTGTGATGCACTAAAGAAAGGTAGGAAAAAGACTGAGTTCCAGATGAATGAACAATTGCTTTGAGCAAAGCACGTTTGTAGTTGCCTGAACTGTGGATTTTTCAATTAAAAAAAAGTTTGTATTATGTTAACAATCTTACAGTTCATGCATCAACAGCATTTTAATTTTTATTTACTTTTTATTAGTTGGATTCACTATCAAGATCAGTAAAACTGATCTCTCTGCAAAAATTATCTTCTGCAACACATTTTTTCTCTCCCTGCTTTACTTGTGTAACTCAGAGATTGACTAATGGTTATGTTTTGTTGAAAAAGTCCCTTTCAGAGTGGAGTTAGCTTTGATACATAAAGAATAAACACAAGATATTAAACTTTTTAATCATATGGGAGGTTATATTTCCCTTTACGCTGTTGGTGTCTGTCACTTCTGTGCACTAACATGGCCAAATCTGAAGTTAAAGGAAAAGAGCTACTTAATACTGTAGGTTAATTGCTCTTCATTAGACTTTAATTTTGCTGTTGACTATATACCAAAAAATTAGGCCCTTTTTCTTGTCATGATGAAAACCATAAAAATGCAATTTACTTCAGCCATAAGAATTCAGGACGTAGCTCTTCTTTTGTGCTTTTGCAGGTGTGGTCCTTCAGATGTCACTGGTGTGGTAGCAGATTAAAAGACAAATCTATGCGACATTTGGCATCATCAGAGATTTCTGACATAAATATTCCATCCCCAATGGCCTGATCATGTCACCATTATTCACAGAACATATTTATACATTCAATAAGTAATCACAATGANAAAAAAACACCACAGAAATTCCCAGCAACAAAACTGAGAGGTCGCAATTCTGCTGTACTCATTTTCATCAGATAAACCAATTAGGGACTTAATAATTCCTTTGCACCCATATATAGTACAAGTATTGACAAGATGAAATTTGTTACATATAGTAGTGAAAGGTATGATGGCAGGGATGGTCTTGGTTTCTGAGAACCAAAAGATGTAGTTATGGTGTGGGGCCATTGGCAGTTTGTTTTCCATAGTCTTTGAACTGCATTGCCCTGCAAAAGTGCTGAGAATAATTTGGAGCTTCCTGAGAGCAGCAAAATGTCGAGAAAATCTTTTGCGTTGTGTGTGGGAAAAAAGAAAGAAAAGAACATTTGATATTAGTTAGAAAAAGAGTTTAATTTATAAAATGACGAGATAAAACTGGTACGGAAAATACAGGAAGAATAGCTCTGATATGATTGAACATTGGACAGCCAGGAGGGTGGGAGAAAGGATTATAATGAATATCCTATTACACTGAGCCTCAAGCAGAACTCTGTGAGACAAATTTCATTGAAGGACAACTACAGGAAGAGTCTGATGTCTAAATTTCCCCAGAGGACATACAGACTGACAGAATGTGTTTATAATGCAGCTGAAGTTTTCAGAGAATTGATACTAGATCTAGCACTGAATCTCAAGATGTCAGCAAGTCCAAACCCCTGCACTGAGGCACCCCTTAATCTACAGCTATATCTATATCAACCCAAGTTTTTTTCTGACCTCTAAAAACCACAAATGAGTTAGAGGTTGTAGTCTCCAGAAAGCCCTAAACTTTTTTTTTTCTTTTTTTTTCTGTACACTCAGCTCCTACCACATACAACATCTTTAGGTCACACCCACAGTACAGTGAATATACCTACTGACAGCATCTCCATCCAACACCGGACTGTAGTCTCTCTTTATGTGCAGGGCAAACAGTGCTTTTTGCAGGTGATGGATATAGTGGGTGCATCTACCTCAGCTGCTCAGTACTTAAGAGGGGTTCCTTTTTTTGGTACGTATTTGCTTTATGTCTATACATCAAGTCGAGATATGTCCCTGAGGAAACCACTGCCATGCTCAAAGTAGTTTCCTCCATTTCAGATCCAAGGTTTCAGAGACAGAGTGCACTTAGAACCAGTACCACCCTTACAATGGATGCAAGGTCTTTTTGCAATTTGTGTTCTTTGCATGGAACGTAAGGACCTAGTACCAGTGTCTGGCAGGAACGTTAACGCGAGCAAAGACATGAAGTGTACATATGGTCCTAGAATCACCACAGGTTGCAATGACCCCACTTCTTCCCTGTTTGTACTGCATAGCTCAGTAATGTAGATATACCTTGTCAGCCAGATGCTAGTTAAATTATGGTTTCATAGCAAATAAAGATTTTATTTTAGATTTCCCCCCATTTTTTACTCATCTGTCTTAAATCATTCAGATCATTGTAGCAATTATAAGACTTCAAACAGGTAACTGTTAAGGCGAGTATTATCTGCATCACAGTGCCTTTCCCTTACAACTCCAAAGAAGGAAATATTAGAGTACTATGTCATTTTTGGTGTCTGCTGCATAAAGCCCTCTTGGTGTGGAATTGAGACATAGTCTGACCAACAACCTACCCACAGGAACATGAAGATGTTCCTGTTTTAGTACCTTACACTCAGCATCTACTTAGAAATGTGCTCCATTTCACTTTCCCTTTATGCTTTCTCCATTTTAGGTAGGAAAAAAAAAAAGAGAGTGACATCAACTGATGTTCTCTGGATACAATCTCTGCATGCTCTAGAGACTGTTCTACTACTAGTGCTAGAAAGCTGCAGTAGCTGCTGACAAAATGTTAGCAGCTTGCTTGTTTTTCTAGCTCTCTATTAATGTATGATTTTTTTCTTCAGACTACAGCTTTCCTAAGCCTGCCAAATGTTTATAGCATTTATGATTTAATTTTATCTCTAGCTTTAATGTAAGTAGATATATAAACTGAAAAAAATCAAAAATATGTGCCTGTTTCTCTCCCACCATGTTTTTTCACTCAATATCTCTAGCCAGAGAAACTAAAGTAGACTTCATAATTTATTGCATATTTCATCCCAACAAAAAACACATGTAGAGGTTTTTCAATTCATTCTTAAACTTGCATTTGATTTGAACTGAATCTGAAATGTGGGCAAGTACAGAAGTAGGACTTAGGATAGATATGGTTTTAATTCTGGAAATGTTAAGAATAATAACTTCATAAGAAAAGTACATCAATTTCCAGGCAATTATAATTATTTTAAAATAGGCAAGTCTGGATAAAAGGGGGTCCTGTCAGAAGGACCTGTCAGAATATTCAGGATGAAGTTTACTTCTATTAGGACACGAAGCATAGCAATAATTTACTAAAGGATCTGACTCACCTGTACTAAGAGGATAAAAGAGGATCTAGCACTTCACCACATGTGTAACTCTGTAGTTTCATTGCCTAACAAAATTGAAAGTGGACCTTTTCAAGTCCTTAGAAACTTCTTCCAGGCTACAAGGTCTGAAAATCATTCTGCCAGTAGAAAAGCTCGTAAAGAAGGTGGGAAAGAAAGGGTGATCAGGAAATAGGGAGCAAGAAACAAGAATAATATTAAAACATATTAGCAGAATCAAGTTGAAGAGAAACATGAAGATGTAGGTCCATGTCCAATATAAGGAGAATAAGCTAACAACTTCAAGGGCAGAATGGTGAAACAGGCTTTCAAATTTAAAATGGCTGACCTGTAATCCCTAGTTTGCTACTTCACCACAGATACCTAAGGTCCATAGATACCTAAGGTCCATAGATATCTTACTTTTTTTTTTTTTTCTAATGTGAAGTACCAAGCTGTTATGATACGGTACCTGCAAGAACAAAACTAAGTTTAGCTCCTGCTTTGCATCCAAATGGAGCAGTATTTCCCTGGTAAATATTTCAGGCCAAGTGGGGCCAGATCAGACATATCTATCACTAGAATGATAACACTTTAACAGTCAAAGAAACACTAAACATGCATCTGGATTTTCTTAGTAGATGGCTAGAAGAGACAGTGGAGTGACACCCTGGAAGTCCCATTTCTTTAGACTAGCTGTGTAATGAGAATATTTGCCTAAAATAAAGAGGATTACATGTTCCTATTTCTCTAGATTTTGTTCCTTTCTATATTTATTTTTTCCCTTTTTTTTTCCTGCAGATTTCTGAAATTCTGCCGTGTTACTCATCTGTGTCTAAAGACAGTCAAAACCTTCACGTTACTGTGTATAAATACAGCAGAAAGTCAACATCCTCCATTCTGATGGAGATGCTGCAATGCACAATGTAAATTTCAGTAATATAATACCAGAGTTAAAACATTTCACTCCTTACAGAACCCATCTTTCAAATCCATTCCTTTAGGTGTGTTTAAATTAACTTAGATCTGATATGAGGGATGATACAGAACAGGAGGTTTGGGAAGACAAAGGTTTATCCTTTATTCCTGTTTTCTCTGCTAGAATGGTTTTTACTGGTTAGATACAGGTTTCTATACTGCAGTGTGATGTTTCAGCAAAAGATTAGTTAGGGAGGAAAACTCAAAATTCAAAGTCTGCAGAGTATGTGAGGTCCTGAATACAGCTGTTATTTTTGTTCACCACAGTTGCTTTTGGCCTATATGCAGTAACAGAAACAAGGTGTTTCCAAAATCACAACATATTAGCGTTCTACTGAGCTGAAACTGCTGAGACATTTCAGACTGAAAAGGCGGGCTTGAAGAGTTTTCTTCCACTGAGGAGTTCTAACTGACTTTATCTCCTTACTTCCAGAAATCCCACTGTGACATGGATCATTCACTGTGTCTGCAGTCTGGGAATTCATATGCCTCAGAAAGCATAAGTGCATGAGAGATACTTGAGCTACTTTAAAGTAGCTGTCATGTCGTTATGACACAGTACAGCTCTCTGCAGAGGGTCCTGAGAGCAATATAGCTATGTTAGTACAGTGCTGTGCTGCATGACTTTAAAGAATGGCTAAGTAGCTGGGAAGATTATTTTAGGCTTAGTGCTTCCTCGTCACAGCTATAATATTTCCAGTTGTGGGTTAAACTCATTCTGAGCGTGGAGCTTCACAAATCCTGCCTGAAATACAACTGTAGTCAATGGCTTCTGTTGACACATTGGTGAGGTCCTTCATCCAAGAAACCTGGAGCTCTAGTTAGGTATTAACCATAGTTAGGTGTTCCATGCTGGAGCATCACTAGTGCCTTGATCCAGGCCAATGACCTAAAATTAGAACAGCTTAACTGACTGTTGTCTTCAGGGCCCAAAATTGTTGTTAGTTATACAGTGGGCAGGAACACTAACAGTCTGTGAAGATTAAAGTATGTGCTCTTTATCACCAGTAATTTTCTCATGCCAACAACAGGAGTGAGGCTGATACAAGCTATCGCACAAGAGCTCTGTGCAAGAGAGGGGGACAGTATCCTTTGCTTGCCTGCTCTCATGAAAATGTGAGCTGTTTTTTTAACAGTCCTTGGTCTTTGCCGTTTGTTTGTAGGATTGCTGAAAAACAACAGTTGTAAAATGCATGGTCTGGATAATACACGGACTGTGAGGAGTGTGAAACATTTAAAAGATTTAAATGAAAGGGGGAAGCAGGTAAAGTGGCTTAGCAAACTAATGCTTTTATCTGTAAGGCCCTTCAGGCAATGTGATACTTCCAGTTCTTCACAGGATGAAAGAGAAGAAAATCTTAAATCCTAAAAAAAGGAGTGACTCCACAATATAAAGTTAAAGTAGTAGAACACACGCATTCAAATAAATCAGAAAAGCTATTTCAAAAGCTTCTCTTATTACAGAGGAAAAGAAAGCAATGATTTGCCCTAGAGTTTTAACAAGCTCAACATGTTTAAGTAGAGCAATTATCATTTACTCTCCATCTTCATTTGCTGTATAGGCACAAAGGATGTCATGCTATTATATGTGACTTTGTTGATAAACAATAGTGAATGCTTTAGACACACCCAGGCTTTCAACCTGCCATTGAACTTTTGACATTTGTACTGCCTCCGATTTGTTCAGTCTGGTGTTAACAAACATGGTTGGGATGACAACATACTGTAGGCAAATCATAGGCTTCGGATCACATGCAAATGTTTTGTTTGCAAATAAACACACAGGCCTTCCAGTGAATAAAGGCCTGCGTCATTGAGTTTCCCTCCAGGAAGCTGGCAAGGCATTGACAGGGATATGAGAGCAAAGTCTCATTCGTAAACACTTATATCTGTTGCTATTTACATTAGAGTAAAATAACCATAATAGGTTTAAGAATAGAACACTCCTAAGCAGTAGATAGTATTTGTACAAGAATAACAATCTCTGTGTCCTGATGTAGGTCTCAGAGTTATAACTGAAACCTCACCTAAAAAAACAGTGAAAAAGTTACGTGATTTTCTGTATGTTTTGGGTTGGGCTGTCAGTGCTATTCAGTGTTCGTGTTACAACAGATGTAAAAGGGATGACAACTGGGGCCAAATACAATTAGGAAGTCCCCAGATTATCTAGCAATTTCTACATGGAGGGGATTCTTTTGCTGATGCCTTGCCAGAAGTGATTTAAGATTTGGGATGATGCTATCTCCAGCCGTGGGAAAGATTAACAGAACTTTGTTTGATTTTGTTCCCTGCACTAAGAGGTATTTAACAGCAGTAATTTTTGTTTCTTTGGTGTTTTTTTTGAGCCAGGCTGTAAATGCATACCTTCCTTTGTCCAAGCTGCTTCAGAGACCAATAAATTGAACTCCTCTTTCCATGACTTTTCAACCAAATCCAGGCAATGACATGAATAATGGTGATTGTTTATTAAGACTTCATATTATTGCTTTGGAAGGATGTTTAAGTATCACAGGAGAGAGCATAGTAATCCATTTTCTCCTAGAGACTTTTAGTGGTGAGATAACTACAGGGGGAGGGAGAAAGTTTCTAAGGAACAAAAAGGAAGATGTAATTTGAAGAAGAAAATTTTCAGAGCTCCACTTTTGGAACAGATTTCAGTTCTAAGCTGATGTCAGGTTTTGCAGAAAAATCCACATCTTATTAGGCTGTTGCTGATTACTGGATAGGAATCTAGCCACTCACCAGTTTGGCCACTGGCTATCTTTTTCTTTCATGTAGCACACAACTACTGAATATTAGAAATGAATATTTAAGGGATACATGTAGCATTCTGATCAGATTTATAATCACAGAGGCATTTGACAGAATTTTTGCAGACCTGATTTGAATTAGTATTCAAATGAACTCACCCAGAGTCATGGAAATCATACTAGAAACTCATGCAAACTATATTTCTTGTGAATCTTGCAGTATTTTCTGGCTTAAGTCAATTCTAGAAATACTACAAATGTAGAGGGTAGGGAGGTTATTTTTTTTATTATTTTTTTTCTTTTATTTTCTTGCAGACTTACATTTCTTCCTCCATTTCCAGCTGAATATGGTAATGTTAACAGAATAGGGTGAGCCAAAGGAATTTTCACCCTGACACTTATTGTACTAAGGTAATAAGTCACCACGTTTGGAATTTGGTTTTACAATGAAGAAGCATAATTCAAAACACGATGACTGTACTGAAAATTTACTCAACAGGCTTTTTCCCACAGTATTTGTTCCAGATGTTAACTTCCTCTTCCCTATGGTTGCTTTCATATCCCTTATATGCAGAGTGGATCTCACCTGTTCCAGCAAGTCAGCAACCTTCAACACCCCCTAATAGGCTACAACTAGCTATCACAGGTTGGAATATGCAGCCAAACATTCCTGTGGTTTTTCACCTATCAGACAAAGATTGGGCCTCACTGGAGGCCCAAATTAGGGCAAAATTCTGTGTGAATATTTTACTTTATCAAATCCTAACTCAGCAGTTACGCAAATTCTGAATTATTACTTTTTCCAGGTGAATTTAGCAGATATTCTCTATTTTGGCACAAGCCGTAGACCAGTGGTATTATTCTGTGCCTCAGGTTCTGTGGGACAGCAGCACTTGGCTTTCTGGCACAGGCTGGAGAAACTACTGTCATAAAAAGGAAATATCAACTCCCCAAACATCCACAGCTACAAGCCTGACCCTTCCTAAACACAGATCAACTGTGCAGCTCTCCCAGATGCCCGGGGCTGGATACCAACCCCCGTGAAGTCCCGGTGTCATTCAAGGCTGAGATATGCATATCTCCCATCCTCCTGCATGCCCCATCCTTATTTAGAGATTTGGGAATGTGGTCAGGAACAAAACTCTAGTGTTTTCAAGTGGGTTTCCCAGCCCATTCCTGCAGGGAACCAAGCTACAGTTTAGACACAAACACAGAGCCCAAAACCATAGCCTGGGTCATTAAACATTGTGGTCATAAGAGCCTTTTTTCTAAGAAAAATCCTCTCCATGCCACCATTTTACCACCCCAGCATCACTTTATTACTGACTAAAACCAGTCCTTGCTTCTACATGTTTGAACTGGATACAGTCAGTATAAAAGTACTTGGAATAGGTTCAGGTACATGATGGAAACATACAGCATCTCTTAGAGGTACTGCTGCAGCAATACCATTTAATCACCTGTCCTTTCCATTGGCATGTAATAAATTTTTATACTCTCTGTAGTTATTTGTGGAAATCTACAATTCTTCTGTTTACAATTCATTATTCACTTAACTCAAGGGGCCAACCTCCACAAAAGCAGAACTGATCTCTAGAAGATGTGCCTGTACCCTTCACTGCAGCATTGCCTGGGGGCTGTGATTTTCCTGCCAAACAAAATAAGCAGGGTTTACTGTCCTCTGTGCCTTAACTTCTGAGGATCCATAGAAATTGAGGGGACTTCTGCTCTCTGTTTCATATGCAGCTCTCCTGTGTTCTTTGTCAGTTTGTCTCTGTAACATGGGAGCTGACTCTCATCTGGGTATACTCAGGGATAAGGAACAATATGATCAGCATTTATAGAAATGGAGAAAGCCTTATCGTCATGATTGATGTTTCATGAGCTTGAAGTACAGGAACAGACAGCTACTGTCAGCCTTATTGCATTCCCTTTTCAATGGAGAAGGCTTATTAGGAAGTTTACAATGAATATATGAGTCAGAAATCCTCCTCTCCTCTCCTCTCCTCTCCTCTCCTCTCCTCTCC